>JAQFVV010006287.1:3090124-3195124 GCA_028023455.1 Epiperipatus broadwayi | reverse complement strand
ATATTTATAGTATAGTTTACTCTAAGTTAAAAAAATTATCAATTGGTTAATAAAAATATTTTAATTTAAAGTAATTAATATGTGTAATGTTATGAAAAAATGAGGCCACACTGGTTATATAAAACAATTGTCAATCAAAGATATACAATACTGATTTGTTTGAAAATGCTGTCTTAAGATTTACTGTTATCTATTAACTCTTAGCCTCATATATGACTGGTCTTTGAATCTAGATTCTGTTAAATACTTGAAAAGTAGTAAAAGTCACTGAGTGTTAGAAGTCTATTTTATTACCCAAAAATGCTATTTTAATAAAATTCCAACTCATAAAACAAGTGAGAATTTGGATGATAAACGACCAAGTACTTTTGCAGTAACTTTCATTAAACACAATTGTAAGGCAGATGAGAAAAATTCAAGTTGTCAATGATGGTTGTATATATAAATTTTGTATTTTTCCATGGGAAAAAATAAATTAAATGCATGTAAATTCCAGTAAAATGAAAGTCAGAATTATGAAAGTTCACAACAAATTGTAGAAAAAATCCATGTTAAGAAATATCTGCCATGTTTTTATAAATGTATCTAAGTGATATGAATTATTTAAAATTTCAAAAAAGGATTTGTAATTTATTCTCATATTAAACATTTTATTTTGATGACCTCTCAAAATATATATTATAGTTAATTATAAATTATATTTGAACTAAATAATTATTGTTAATAAATAATTGAGGGATTAAAAGATAAGTGAATGATTTGTTTATTTTTTTTTTTAAAATGGAGTTATATGAGATAACTGAAATTGTCATTTTAATTTACATTCATTTTACTTATATATATTTTAAGAATTTTCTAAACTTTTTTTTATATTTATAATAAGTTTAATGTTGAGTTGTGATTAAATATTTATATTTAGAAAGGAAGAAAAGAGTATACATGTTCAAATCTATAAGATGATTTATTAAAATAATAAATAAATAAGTTTTATTTAAATAATAAAAAAAAAGTTGATTATACTAGTTTAGCTTGTTATATAATATTAAAATTTGTTAAAGTTAGCCAAAGAGAATAAAAAATTAGTAAATATATTATATTTGTAAGTGTAAGGGTTTATTTCGATATACATGAATGTCCAATAATAGTAGAATGTGCACAGTTTTAGTTCAAAGGGTTTTTACCTTAAATAAATTTGTTATTAAGTTGAAATATAATTAGGGTGTTGTATGTAAACTTGTCACACACATTAATTACTTTGAAGTATATATTTGTTGGTTAGAACATAAAGCCAATATTTATATGTTTAATGTACACTATGTATGATAAAGAAGTATTGGTTTCATGTATATAAGCTTGGATCTGAAGCTGACCATATCTTTGATTTAAGTTTATATTATTGTTAAAAAGTAGGATTTATTTATTTCTCTTATATCTAAAGAATTATCCAATTTTACATCCCATAGTAGTACTCTATTCTTATATCTAACCCATTCAAGTCCATGTATATTACCTTATAATATTATATATAAGGAATTCATACTCAGATTTTCAGATGACTCTCAACTATCCATGCCATCTCATATTGCTGACCCACCTGGTTAGTGTGATCAGGTGTGTCAGCAATATGAGATAGCATAGAGAGTTGAGAGACATGTGAAAGTCTAATCCCTTATATATTACATTATATGTGCAGTTGTGTTACTGTGTACTAAATTACCATATAATGTAATTTAATATATAATAAAATATATTTAAATGTGTGCATGTATTCATATATTTGGATATATTTAAGTGTATAAAAGATTGTATGTGTATAAGTATAATGTGTATATATAATTATAAATTAAATTCTGTAAACATTGTTACATGTGCATAAGAGCACCAATATATATATATATATATATATATGTGTATGTATGTGTGATGTATATGTATATATGTGTGTGTGTGTGTATGTGTATATGAATAAGGCTGCAATGTAATACATTTTATAAGCTTTGTGATACTATTTTAAAAGTATTTAATCTTTAATTTTTTATAAGATTTAGATACAAATTTACTTTTATTTGCATATAAATTTCCAATTCCTAGAGGTGACTAGATTACATGTATAGCCAAATATTTAAAATGTTTAAAATCTCTTTTTGAAAGATCATCTGATTTTTTGAAATTATTTCATTTCACACACAGCTGGTTTAATTTATGTGAAACCAAAAACAGTATTTTAAAGTAAATTGTAAAATAGATTTAATACAAAATAAAAGCAGTCAAACTGCATTATTTAATGAATAATTTTGATTTTGATTTTGCCTTCTTTAAACATAATAAAGATATGTTAAACTTAAGGTTAAGAACTTCAAATGTGTAAGCAACTTCATGGTTTATCTAAAGTTTACTCTTTGTAATAATAACTCAGTCACAGCTGAAGGCTATTTCTGATTTTGTAATGAGAACTGTTGGCTAGAAAGGAATAAATTTGTCATCTTCCTTGTGGGAGATTAGTCCAGGATGATGGAGAATGTTAAGACCAACAGCCTGCCAAGAAGTCAAGCCAGCCCAGTAGAAAATATCAGTACCAGGTGCCATGAAGAATGCCTCAGCTAGAACATTAGCAGTAAACATATCTTCCCACAGAGTTCTTTAAAAATAAATATTAACTTAAATTGTTTTAATTATCTCAAGCTATCTATATAATTGAATGTTTATAAATGTATAACATAAATATTCTCTTTAAAATTAAGCTTTAATATAACTGTAATAAACATTATAATGTAACTTTTAATTTAACATTAATAACCGTTATCACAATTTTGCCTACTGTAATGAATACTTATAATTTTATAATCATATCTTAAATTACAATAAATATAATCTGTTTTTATTATATCTGTATTATTCTAATCTGTGGTAATTCTTACCTTACTTTATATTTTATTGTTTATTTTATTAATTTATAATGTGTGATGTTTCAAATGGGATATTACTAATATTAATAATATTAGAGATATTATTAGAAGCTATTGTAAATGGTTTATGCTGACTTTTAACATGACTTTTAACAGACCAAAAATCACCATTTTGATATCTCATTTATATATGTTAGTTAAGCTATTAGGATTTAGCTAAGAGTAAGGTTTGCATGTTAATAAATTATGTTTAGTTAGGAAGCTGCAAGAATGATGTTATAAAGCATATTATAAGATTTAAGTAACCCCAAATATAATTTATCCTCCTTAGTTTATCATCATAAATTATATACATTTCATTTATAAGCAAGATATCTTTAATTAACCCTTTATCTTGTTCAGATATGCTTATTTATGAAGTAGGATAAAGTGATTTCACAAACAAAAACTATATATAATTAATATGCACTTATTTAGTTATTAAAATACATATTAGTATTTGTATAAGTGTTGCAAAAGTATATTTACAAAGTACATAGAGTACATAATGTCTTGCTATATCTCTGATGGGTCCATTATCACTAAGGTCACGCCCTCCATAATTTCAGGTATAGAGCACCAAGCAACATCACTGAGTTAAAGGTCCAAACTCTTGAGGGTCAATCTGAGTCCCTAAATGTATTGTACTTTACTAAAGTAGTAGGCTGTTCAGGTATAGGTCATAGAGTACTCAGAACTGAAAACTGTGAGAAATGATACATTAGTAGCACTATAGTTACAGATGCCACACTACAAACCCCAATGTACCCCTCCATCATATTATTCAGTTCAGAATTGATCTGAACATCAAGTTTATTTTATATAAGATGCATAGGGAATATATGTATTGCTTATTATGTAATTTTAATAAATAAGTTGTATTTAATGTTATCATTCTTGCAAAATTTAACTTTTAGCAAAACTTGTAGGAATGGCATAGCATAATTAAGTCATGATTAAAAACTATAGATAATATTAATTTGTAATAATTTAGAAATTAAATAATTTAAAGTTGATAAAGATGAGACATTGTAAACCTCAATGCATTTTCATTTTGGATTACATAACTCTTAAATTGTAATAATTAAATACTTTAAAACATATAAGTGTTTAGTGTCTTATTTGCAACCCATTCCAAATTTTAGCCAAATCTACATTAATTTATAATTAGTTATTAATATATGCATTATCTACAAAGGCATAGGTCTGCATATTTAGTTAATTTATTAATAACTTATTTATAATTCTCTGAGTTTTATGTTCAACCCTCTGTTACTGCCAGAACATGCAATAAAAAGACCCAATGTAATCTTAGATCTGTCATTCATAAGGTAGTAAATCACAATGTTGGTGAAGCAATTGAGGTGTGATGTGATTTGAGGTCTCAACCCCTCAGCCAGATCAGCCTTGGAACAAATTGCCAAAACTCTGCATTTTGTTGTGTAAATGTACATATTTTACCGTTATATATATATATATATATATAACGGTAAAATATGTACATTTGTATATATATATATAGGCCACAATATATATATATATATATATTGTGGCCTGTCCATAGGTGGTACAAACCTAAGCAGAGGAGCCAAGCCCCTACATTAGGCCCTACTTGGAGTTTGGTTAGGTACTATTAACAGACTTACTATTTTCTGACCATTTTCTTTATTTATAATAATTAAATTTAGGTAAGGCCTTATTTATCCCCAACTTACTTTTACATGTTTAAACATTTCTAAAATAAGATGTATTTTAAATGTAATTAATGGGAGACTGGTTTACCCATAAACAGATCACATCCCCTTAACATTAAACAAATACAAAATATTTGTTCAATGGCATGAGAATACCCAGATACTCCTCCTTAATAAGTATCTACATACTCTCATGGCTAACAATAATAGCCAATATATATTATCATATCTATAACTATTAAGTTTTAGATTCAATCACTCATTAAATTAATCTGTTAGATAATTACAGATAAACTTTGATTCCTATTATTTTTGTTAATTAAGATTGGCAATAATCACAAAAAATAACGTTACAATAAGGAGATCTCAGAATAATCATTGATTTATTAATTTTTCATACTATCTATGGATATCAAGAGGAATTTTACAGATTTCCATGGGTAGTGCACAAATTAAGAAAGGTTTATAATTTAAATCCATAATCAAGCTTTATATTTATGTTATTTAATACTTAATATTAAAATAATATTATTAACTAAACTGTGATTAACACTAATACTTTCACTAATAATTAATATATCATTTAATTTCATATTAATAAACACACTTTAATAATTGGCAACGTCATCAATGACCTATAGGATCAAGGCAGCATGTAGCTTCTAAGAATCTCCATTATGAGATTTGTGCTTATCAAACTGTTAGATTGCTCTAAACTGAATTGATTTCTCATTTTAATTTCAACTGTACATTTTGAGTTCATATGATGTGGTGAAAATGAACCCAGAAAAGAAATGCAACTTTTAAAATTTGCGAAAAACTTTCAAAACAATAATTTTAATAATATTCTTTACAAATGATTACAATAAACATTCCCATTAACATCTAATTTAAAATAACTTATAACAAAATGATATACACATATATTATAATAACAATAACACTAAAAAATAATCTTAGGAGTGTTATAATTAAACAAATCTAACAATATCCCATTGTATGTTTAGATATTTACCCCTATGTATGTGCCAACATCCAGTTTAATAAAAAAATCATTTTTTTTCTGATTTTTTTTCATTGTCTGTTATTTCAACTTCTAAAATAATAATAATAGTACTAAGGTTATATACTTGTTGATTAAGAGCAATACAAAAATAATTGAGAAAAGCCTGTTATAATTCTGAAGGTGTATAAGAAAAACAAAATTAATACCTTAATATTTCCCATAAGAAAATATCATCGTTTTTTTGTTTATCCATTTGCACAAGTAAACACACCCAGCCCTCTGGATTGCATATATATCGTGTTAAATACCTTAGTAGACCTTTCATACTAGGCTATTGAGCATATTTGTTCATTTAAATGATTATTAATCTTTAATCTCAACCTAATTATTACATAACTATTAATATAATACTTGAATTATTTCACTTATTAACTGATTTAGTCCCATCCCCTATTGTACTAACAACTCATAGATTAAAATGTATAAATATCAACATTAGGAACAAGTTCTCTTTTAAACTCTCAGCTGAAAGTATAATAACAACTTTAAATTTTCTTAGCATTCTGATTGTTCCACATTGCCTAAACTTATTATAACTCTTTTATTTTTTCCTTCTTTCTCTGAAGATTCTGCTTATCCTAAGATTCACAAGGTATTTGGGTTACTGCAACAATAAACCTTCCTTTTGTTTTTTATTTAGTAATGCAAAAAAAAATTATTTATGGCTTGCCTTATTTATTCTAGATTTCATATATTTACATCTATATTATACAGTACACTTATGATTTCAATTAAAATATATGTGTCATGCAACATTTTTCAGTTAAAACTTTATAGAAACTGACATTCCCACTGGTATGGCTCAGATTAAACACTTTTCCTATCACTTATTGTAATTAGAATTTTATATGTAGCCAGAATGATAATGAACACTTTTCAGCTATTATTAATTTAGTTCTAATGACTCTTAAAAGTAGATACTTAGCTGTTTCCCAGAGAATTACCATTCTTTTATTTATCACTACTGAATATTGACGGTGTTTAAATATTTCCTTTTGTTTATAATTGAAATTCATTTCCCACATGGCACAATTATTGTTCTTTTACAGTGAGTATATTTGTTGATACTTTTTTAGTATATACATTTTATTCATCTCCAATTATTTCCTCACTATATATTAATTTCCAAGAGATTATTGGGAATTATTGACCATTGACTTGCCCAGTAAAAATGATTAATTTATTCCATTATTTTAAACACAAAGCTTATAGTTATCCAATATATCTATGCAGGGTTAAAATTCATTACTTTTTCTGTTTGTAAATAATAAGATTTTAGGAAATTTTAATCCAACTTTTTTAAAATATATAACAAGAAAAGAAAAAAAAAATAGTTAGTTATTTTTATTATCAAGAACAAGTTTTTTTTTTTTAGATTTTATAGTAAATATTGTTTGACATTTTGTGATTGGTTGATATTTCCCACTTTTTCTGATAAAACAAACATTTATTTGCAAGTTTTTGGTTAATCATTTTAAAATGACAATTTTGGTTGTTTTTTTTTTAAATAAAATATTGAAATATAATATTTTTTAGAAATTAAATAAAGATAAAATTTACTGTTTTAATTTTAGATCAGTATTTTGCAAAAATTGATAAATATTTATTTATTTTTAAGCATAACATCCCAATTTGACTATAAACAATTTTTATGTGCACAAACAATACTTATTGGTCTCTATAACGCATCATGTTTACAAGACATAATTTGAACTTCACTAGTTTTAGATACTAAATGATATTAATTGTCCATCTATCTGCATATATACAACTCTATAGGTTATTATTTATATATATATTATGAGTTAATTGTTTTATTTGTCAGATTCTTTATAAGTTTTTATTAACTAAACACAAGTTAAAGCCCTATAATCTAATATGTCATTATTGTTTTTCCCAGTTTACTAAGTAAATATCACTGGTTTAACTAAATTTAAAATTATACAACAGAATTTTATTTTGTAATAGACTGGGCTAATAAAAAGTGCACAATATATATATATATATATATGTGTGTGTGTGTGCACGCACGCATGTTTGGTATTGGACAGTACTATTCACTTGAAATGTTATATTTATTATTAAAAAATAATAAATATATTGAAAACTAGTAAAAATTTATATAATTTTATTGATATATTTTTACATATATATAGAAAAACCAAAGGATTTTTGTGCTACTTTAACTAGTGTCCAAAGTGAAGACGTTTTTGCTCTTGGAAATGAATGTTACTATTTTCTTAACAAACCTAATACCACATGTTCTATGGTTGATGGCTCAGTACTTGATAAAAACGATGAATTGTATTACAATCAGATTCAAGAAATTGCTGTATCCATAACACAAGACAGGCCTGGCACAATATTCACATTAAATGAACTTTTCAGTATGTAATTAAATTTAAAATGTATATGCTATTTTACAAATTATATAGATAGATAGATAGATAGATAGATAGATAGATAGATAGATAGATAGATAGATAGATAGATAGATAGATAGATAGATAGATAGATAGATAGATAGATAGATAGATAGATAGATAGATAGATAGATAGATAGATAGATAGATAGATAGATAGATAGATAGATAGATAGACAGACAGACCGATCGATCGATCGATCGATAGATAGATAGATGGATAGATAGATAGATAGATAGATGTGTGTGTTAAATATTTAAGGATTTACAAATTGGAATTAATAAAAATCTTTATATAATAAATCACATTACGTTGGCAATTGTTTCAAATATATATATATATATATATATATACTGAAAATGAATAATTATTCAGCAATTTTAATCTATTGAAAAAAATACAGACATAAAAAAGAATAGAGGAAAATATAAGTTAGAATAAAAGAGATCTTGAGTTTAGGACTTAGGGCACTTCATCATAAACATATTTTTATTCTCTTTAATTATAATAATTTAGGTCTCAAATTTTCATATATACATAGTTACAACAAAAGCAAAAGTATATTATTTATATATCCAGGTTGAATGTTTGTAAAAATTTAAATTTTCTAAGTTAATATAATTAATAGAAAAAAATAAATCCATGTTTAAAAACATTATTTTAAATATTTTTTATTCATTGAATAATAGATGTTTGTAATTTTAATTAGTTATCATATTTTAATAGAATTTTTTTTTTTTTTTTGAAAATAACCAATTATTTTTTCTTCCAACATAAAATAAACAATAGGATAAGAGAAAGGCATTATATCTTGATATTATATTATTTAGACAAAATTAACCATGTAAATCATTTACAATGCTTTCAGCTCTAGCATGCAACTGAATATGTTCACAACTATTAGATTACATTTTCTGGATTATTTTCTACACTAAAACTGCTAATTCGTAAATGGATCATTAAGAAACACCAAAAGAAATCTCAGTTCTAACAAAAATATATGTCGACTTATTCTAAGAGATTTTGCCTCTGCTTTAAACAGTTATCATAACTATTTCCATCTATGCTTATCTATTATTATTCTTTCTCAAAATAACTTTAAGATGATATCAAAATAAAAAGAGTTATCATATTGCAAAATGTTTAAAGGTATGTTACCTTGCACAAAAAATGTTAGATTATTAATATATTTAGAAATAATTTATATAAGTATTCAAAATCACTGGAAATATCCTGACACACATAATCAGAAGATATTGAGCAAGTTTGTAAATTACTTATTCATAAAATTTTTACTCAGACTTTTAATAAAACTTTAAAAGAAAATCAAGAATCAATTATGTAATGATTTAACAACATAGTATGGATTTAATTTGTTTTAAATTTTATCATTCATTTATTCATATATAATGGCAGATGCTAGTTCGTCATGATATCAGTATCTAATGGAAAATAATACATGGTTTAACTCAAAATATAATAATTTACCTACATCATACAACCATGAATAGATTATATATATTTAACATACTCACACATCACCACTCATGTAGCAAATGACCAGGGTGCCAGTTCTATAACGATTTATCATTTTTATCTGATTCATAATTAATGCTGAGATTCTTTTACTTATGTTTATCTTACAGCTTCACTCAGTGGGAGGTTACAGAAAGTTCATAACATAGAGAGAATATAAATAAATGAAGGAAGAAATACTATAAGCTATCAAACAAAATATAAACCTTATTTATTAATTAACCAAATGATATAGGCTAGCAGAGTTTTATTTGTTCCATGTCACAAAATATAATTTCAATTTGATCTCTTCCATCATCCAGTTACACTCTATAATAGCTCAATACAACTCTGACAGAATAGAAAAGCACAACACTAAATAAGTCTATTGTTCAGCACATCTTAATCTAAATAGCTGAATCAATGTTGATCTAGGAACACAAAATCAGATCTCAGGGAATATATAACACAGTTAGACTAAGAACTATATTGGCCAGTAATTTATAACTCCAAATTATAATAAGATATAATGAAATAAATTGAAAAAGGTTTACTGGGCTAACGATTAGATAGTGAAGGAGATAGGGTATCTTTAACTAATATATCAACAATAACTTATTTGAATCTGAAATACCCTATTGGTGGAATTTTTCTCATGACCAAACAAACAATTGGGAAAATATCACTTGACTTCGTAAATATCATTTCATAATATGTACATATGCAATCTAAAATAGGCTCCACTCATGGCAAAATACTTAAAAATATACTAAGGGGAAAATATTTCATCCCTACAAACATAGAATGTATCAAGAATAACTACCTTTTTCACAGCTCTTCTACATATCTAGCATTATACACTGGCAGATAAATACACACAGATAAATCACTCATTCCTTCAATTCTTTAGAATATGACAACATCTGAAATTTATACTGAGAAATACTTATAAAACTAAATGTTTATTAAGTAAATATAATAATTGCACAGAATAGACACACAAACACATAAATAAGAGTATGAAAAACAATTCTAAGTTATATAATATGCGAAAGTTACGACAGATAAATAACATATTAAAATATAATATTTTAGCTTAAATGAGACATTCGGTTGTTTCAAATTTAAATAATATTAATTATTATGAACAAGTTTTTTTTATATACTTTAAATAGCCATAATCTAATAAATTAAGTTTTATTACCTCTAACACAATATTCTTTCTTTTTTTATTCTCTAGCTACTCTTGAAATTAATTCTCACTTCAAGATAAAGAAAGATATATAAGATTGAACCATCTTTAATAATATACCCAAAATATATATGTTTCACTTTCAAATAAAAGAAAACAAATCACACTTAAGCAATAAGATTTTACCGGCATATCCATCATTTTCGTGGATAGGCTATCCTGAGACATTCTCAAAGCTCGCAAATTAAATAAACATATAATATTAAATACATACAACACTAAATCTGTCTAACTATCTATGATATATATATATGAAGGGGGGGCGGGGGGGGATATATATATATATATATATATATATATATATATATATATATATATATATATATATATATATATATACTATTAACAATAAATTAAAAAAAAATAGAGTCATTCTTCTTTTAACTTAAAAAATATATATTCACTTGCAAAGTTCCTTTTCAAGTTTAATAAATGATCTGGAGATGAATTCCAAAATGAGTGCATGTTTAAATATGAATTTGAAACATAAAATAAGTTCTTTAGGACAAAACAGTTATAATTCACAATTAATTTAGTAAATGTCCAATGTCCTTTATCCATAAGCTAATAGAGTTTACTTATATATCACACATAACAATAAATATTTATAATAATAAATAAGTGGAAAGACAATTTCAGCTTTTAATTGGTATATTCTGTTATTTATTTTTAAGCACATCTAGGGTATTTAATTCAATGATAACTTAACATATTTTTCTGCAGAAAATATTCCCTTTCATAATTTATAGATTGGTATTTGCATTATTAACTTTAATAAATTGCTGATAATTGTCCACAGGCAATTTGTATTTCCTTAAACATTAACACATATATCCGTATATCGAAGATAATAAAAATATGTAATATTAAAGTCCTTCTATTCAATTTAGACATCTATATTTGGTAAGTAGTAGTAATTAATTATCCAGGGATAGTCATATTTCTATTTCTTTAATAAAATACATATTATTTTATAAACATAAAATAAAATATAAAGTTAGTATTCCACAATAATTATTAAATATCAAACACATAATCAAGTACACATATCCTTTTAACTTCACTATAAGTTAAACAGAGAGCTTATCAAAGTAAATTTTGTTAAACAGGTCTGAATATATATCCATGATGAGAAAACATTATAAACATCACACATGGGACTTAAAAAATTATAAAGTTCTTGCATTTTCATATTCTTTTTAACGGAGATAAATAAAAGTAAATGAACTAACGCAAGTTTAATATCAGAAAAGCACATCTTTAAACAAAAATGAAAGTGTTAATTTAAATGTTTTAATTAGACAAAAGAAGCAAGATTGATACTTTTATACTTCTATTTCAATATTCCCCAATAAAGCTTAAACATCTGGAGTTTCAATAATGAACTTCATGAAAAGGCTGTTTTAAAGTTTCACTCTAAACTGTTTTGGAAGAGATATAATCAATAGCAGTAAAAAAAAAGTCCACTTGTTGAAATTACAAAAGATAATGTTTTTTTATTATTATTATTAACTATCAGTTTTTAAAAAAATCTCCCCACCAATCAAAAAAGTCACCTGGTCAGCCAAAGCTTAACTCTCACAATCTTTTTTACATTTAATCAATTAATTAATATTCAAAAAATTTTTTCTAAAAAGAAATATTTTGACCTTCACAATGAAGTCAAATCAAATAAAAAAATGAACTTTTTTTTCTTTTTTTTATATAACTTTGAAACAAATGAACATCAATCAACTATTAAATAAATGGTTTATAATATTATTTAGATTATTCAAATAATTTACTAATTCAAATATTCATCAATCACTAAATATATATATATATATATATATATATATATAGAGTATATATATCCAAGCTATATATATATATATATATATTGTAACGGACCGTAAAATGTACCGGGCGTCTACAGGGTAAGATATTTAATTAATTGATGCCCCAAATGTTTGGGTTGCCAAAATATGTAACGGACTGTAAAACCTTTTAGGATAGTACACCCAGAGCCTTCTCTACTTACAGGTCCTATTACTACTCGGAGTTCTAACTCAGTGTAGACATTAGCCTTTAACTCTGCTCAAGGATGGAATTAAATAGGATGGCAATAATGTGACCTCTATATAGATCCTTAATGGCTATTGCTAATAATAAATTAAAATCTGTATGCATGTATAATAGCTATACTGGTGAGTGAAGTATGAATGATGCTTGACAATCTAGAGACCAGAGAAACAAAGGTTTTAACTTCAAACAATAAATATTTATTAACAGATCATGCTTATAGTTATAATATTTATAAATCAACAGAATATATACATGATTATTATAAAACATTAATTTATCCCTACAACAATATGACTAGCTGTAATTCAAATATTAAAATATGGGTTGAAATAAGAATTATAAAATTTAGTGCATAATTTACAATAATGTATTAATTATTTTGAATATAAAATTATATTATTAATGTACGATTATCATTCTGTTTACGTCCTTTAAATGTACCTCAAGGTTATGTCCATGAATTGCTAATTTGTGTTTTGTATAGTTAAGAAAATATTATATATATTTAATTATTAATTAGTTTGATTTTATCGTATTAATTATTTAATAAATGTAAATATTTAAAATCTTACCTTTTGTTTCAGTCATTGTCCAGTTTTAAACCTTCCATTATGATAATATTTTATTTACAAAACATATATAATATATTGATGTATAGTTTGAGTTGTGCACCTCTCTCACCCTATAAAAATCTAAACAAATGGGTTCTTTTGTTTTTTTTTTTTTAAAAAAAAGATTTGCTACACTGGAATAAAAGAGTGAGAAAAATTCACAACCCAACTCTCAGTATACATTTAAAAAAAAAAAAAAAAATATTTGAAACATAAAATATAATGAAATTTTGGAATTCCTTAAAACAATAGCACATTAAATTTTTAAGAGCAGCTTCTGTATTCTTAGCAGATAATGTCTTTCTTTCCTTCATGTATATTAAATCATGTTGACGTTCTAAGCATTACAATTCCCATGACGAAATTGAATTCCTCGGCGTTTGATTTTAAAGCCATGCATTTCCATTCCATAACAAGATTTTTCCACGTTGATTTAAACAATATATATATACCAATAAATACGATCCTCCATCACACGTCAACGACACCAAGAGGATAGAAAAATCCCCTGACACTCAATTAGCAAAAGTGCATTTTTAGATTTTATTTACACAATATAAATTATTAAATATGAATCCTTTTTTTAAAGCTTACGTTATATTATAAGGCGAACGCTATCTCTATGCAGTTTTATTTATATATGTATGAAACGTATGATAAAGATTTTACTTTTAAAATAATGTTAATAAAGTTCTATTTCATCATTAGTTGATTTTATTTTATCCCAGAAACATTTGATAGCAATTATATTTTTTAACAATGTTAAATAACTATGATGCTCTTAGCATTTATTTGAACGAACGAAAGTTCATCGATTAAATAATGTTTTTTTTTTCTTTTTAAAACATTTTACAGTTATCAATAATAAAATTCCAAATATTAAATAGTTTAATATTAATAAAGAATGGAAATCCTAATAACTAATATATTAATTAAAATATTCTTTACAACTTTACTTTCGTGCACTTCAGTTGAACAAGAAAAACCAACAACAACTAAAAATAAAAAAAATCTGTTGCTTAGATATTTTTCCACGTTCCCAAAATCAACAAAGGTTTACTCTTTTTTTTTCTCTTTTAAACAAAAGAAACGTGGTTACTAGAATTTAATGTTAAATATTCTTTTTTTTATTTTGTCACGTCATGATTTAAAATCTACATTCATGTATATATATATGTGTATATGTATATATTTTATTTTACATTTAAAAAAAAAAAATGTGTTCATTCCTTCATGAATGTATGGTTATATTTGGTTATATTAGTTACTTATTATTATTATTATTTTTTTTACAAGAATTGGACATCACCTTACATTTCCCCTACCCTTAAAAGGTTAAAATTTAGACCATTGTCAAAATTTTAGCACCTAAACAAAGGTTTGGATGGTTATTGTGTTGGATAATTTTATTCTTTTTAAATAGGGAGAGTTCTAATGCTGTCGTACTTATTTTAATTTACCCATCAATATACATTTGCTTTTTTTTTATATTACTCATTTTTGGTTAGACTCCTATCCTTATCTCTTTCATCTTAACATTGAATTACTGTCATCATTAACATTGTTTCTATTATCTTTTCTAGAATTACTAACTATATGACGGTTGAATAGTCTGAATTTGACTGGTTAAGTGTCTCTGTTCCAGAAGGCACATATTTGAGTTTGTCAGCCTATATCCTGCTCCCTAGGAGTCTTATTGGATTTTTATAAGGTCTGAACAAAATATGGGATTCCCACATTCTATGGGTCAATTCCAACATCTCAGCCAATTCTAAGATACCTCAATAAAATGTTTCAACATTAATTTGAATGCATCCTCATCACATCTACCTACTCTAGCTATTTACTTACGAACAATGATGTCTTTCTCATTACAATACACTTGCATATACCCATTTACATTTTTTTTTATAAACTTCACTTTCATCTACTTTAATCATGGTCATCTGTTTACAAATAACTAAGCTTCTGTACATGGCAGTTCTTGACAACCACTGTATGGCTTTAATATCCGAGCATTATAAGTTCCTTTTATCTCTCCATCAATATTTAACCAAAATGCATTTGGGCCAGCTTGTTTCACAATAGCATATGGTCCAGCATATTGTTGACAAAATTTATGATAAACATTATCCATTGGTTTACTTGGGCTATGTGTTTTCACAAAAACCTTGTCTCCAATCTTAAAGTGATGTCTGCTTTTCTTTCCCTTCTTATTTCTAAAATTGGATTTATTAATTAACTGTTGTCGAGCCATTTGAATTTTAGTTTCTATGTCATAGTGATGACATTCAATTGGAGGTTTGTATTTCACAAATAATGAAGGAATAGGTTGGTTAAAATGTAGTTGGATGGGTGCGAATCCAGTAGATTCATTTGCACCCCAATTTATGTAATTCACTACCCGTTCTGTCTGCTTCACCCACCCCCTATGCTCATCCTTTAGGTAAGTCCGGAACAAACGGCCAAGCTCCCGCATTATGCGTTCGCAAGGGTTTGATTGTGGATTCCTAATGGAAGTGAGCACGTGTTTGATTTGTAGTTTCTCCACCCATCTTTTCCATTCCTTAGATAGGAAAGGTGTTCCATGGTCTGACAAAATAGTTTTAGGTTTTCCTATCTTGGGGAATTGAAGAGTGTCTAATACCCTGATTGTGTGTCTGGTATTAGCCTGGGGTATAGGGTAAGCAGAGACATATTTCGAAAAGAGATCATAGGCGACCAAGAGATATCTTTGCTTATTGAATGGAGGTAATGGTCCATAATAATCGATCGCCAAGATCTCATTTGGTCTTTCAGGAATTATAGATTTTAATGCCTCGCTATAATTTTGGTTTACTGGCTTAGCTTTTAGGCATACTAGACAATCCTGGAGTGTTTTCAAGATATCTTTATACATGCCTGGCCAGTAAAACCAAGTTTTCATAGTATGTTCTGTTTTACGGGCACCGTAATGTCCATACAAACAGTGAATATACTTTATGAGTGGGGTACGTAAAATTGTAGGTATCATTACTTTCCACTCTACAGTATTTGAATCAATTTGATAAAACAAGATCTGATTTTCTACCTTATAAAGTGTCAGATTCTTGGGCACATTCAAAACTTCTCCTTTTAGGGCTCTTATGACTAAATTTAAATTTGGATCTTCAAATTGTAATCTGGGCAACCTTTCTAACTCATCCTCTACATTACTATCAATTATTAAGTTGACATTTGTAATGTAGGCATCCTCTACAGATAGATGGTTTTGATCTGACCGACATGGATTCCGACTAAGTATATCCGCTACTATGTTCTCGGATCCTTTGCAATACCTTACAGTGTAATTAAATTCCTGCAACAGCAGACTCCACCTAACTAGGCGACTGTTGGTCAAATAGCTGTGGTTCAGGAATTCAAGGCTCTTATGGTCTGTGACCACTATCACCTCAGATCCGAGAAGCATCTGTCGGAACTTCTGGAAGGCCCACACTATAGCTAGTGCCTCCTTCTCAGTTACCGTATAATTCAACTCCGGACCTTTCAGGAGTCGACTGATAAAGTACAGGATGCCAGGTTGACCATCCTCCTGGATTTGGGATAATGTTACCCCTAACCCGAAACCACTACTGTCAGTTTGAACGACAAATGGTTTATCAAAATCAGGGAAAGCCAAAATTGTTTGCTGTAAAAACCCTGTTTTGATATTTTCAAATGCCCTCTCCTGTTCTTCGGTCCAATTCCATTTTTCTTCTTTCCTGATTAATCTCAATAAAGGTTCCATGTGGCCAGCAAATGTTTTGTAGAAACGGTGGTAAAAATTACACAAACCTAAGAATGACCGAATCTGCTTTTTATTAGTAGGCCTAGGAAAGTCTTGAATGGCAGAGATTTTATCTGGATGAGGTCTTATCCCATTACAACCTATGATATGACCTAAAAAGACTACCTGATCAGATGCCAGGGTACTTTTCTTGAAATTGATTTTTATTCCTTTGTGAAAGCACTCCTGGAAAAATGTAGTGAGTTGTTGAAGATGTTCTTCAATGCTGGATGATGCAATAATCACATCATCCACATAAATGGTTATGATTCGCTTAATCTCAGGAGAAAGGGTCTTATCTATACATCTAATTAGACCAGCACCACTATTGATCAACCCAAATGGCATCCTATTGAATTGATAGGTAAAACCTTCATACCGAAAAGCAGTATACTGGCGATCATCAGGATGAAGCTCGATCTGCCAATAGCTGGAAGTCAGATCGAAGGTAGAAAATACCTTCTTGTTTCCAAATCTCACGAATAACTCGTGAATGGGCGGTGGAATATTTCTGTCTGGAACAGTAATTTTGTTTAGCTGCCTAGCATCCAAACAAAATCTCATCGACCCATCTTTCTTCTTCACAGTTACAACTGGATTGCAGTAAGGTGAAGAGCATTTGGAAATGATCCCCCACTCCAGCATTTTGTTGATCTGTTTGGATATTTCCTGCCGATATTGGTACGGGATAGGATACGATCTGGATTGAAATGGTTGGTCATCCTTCAATTTAATTCTCTGTTGGAATCCAGGTATAACTCCTGGAATCTCCGAAAAAACCGGGTTAAACTGATTAATGATAGATCGTAACTCTCCTGCACTTTTGCTATCTAATAGATTGGACTCTGCAAGTTTAGTGTCTATAAGTGCTTCAGGAATATTTGATACAACACAATCAACCTCAGGTAGGCCATATCTTGGAAGCAATGTCATCTCCAAGACCTCATCATCAATCCTAACTATTTTATTGGAGAAATCAACAATACAAGAGTGTAAGTGTAGGAAGTCTGCCCCTAGTATGACATCATGGATCAAACCATTTAATATCAAAAACACATGATAGAGGACTGCCTGACGAAACTTTATTTCAATCCAAACTTGTTTCTGTGCAAGCTTTGCCTTCCTATTGTTAGCCATGGTAACCTGCACAGATTTCAGGGGCAAGATTTTAACCTGGGGGTTCTTGTTCAGAACCTTCTGATACAGTCGGTCTGAAATGACAGAAATCTGGCTACCAGTGTCTAACAAAGCTTTAATCGGCAAATCCTCAAACAAAGCCTCTATCATGGGACAGCTCTGCAAGGCAAAGTTGGGTGCCTTGTCTTCCCATGAACATGTCATATTGGTGATTTCTCCATCTACTATTGGTACCTTGTTCCTCATTGTATTTTTGGTTCCTTGAGGTGAGGAACTAATCCTCAAGCACCTTTCTAGTTTAGTTTCTGCTTAGTTTTGGATGCATGATTACTGCATCCTGGTTTTGGTGAACCATTTGGGGTACTAGGGAAATTTCTCAATGATTCTCCATTATTAAATCTATTCCTCTTGGGTGACCACATATTTGGTGCATTTATTTGATTGGCTTTCCCTTTCCAGTGTCTGGGATCATTGTTGTTTTTTCTCTTACGATAAAATAAGGCATTAACATTTGCCTCATCTTTCCTCCTGTCTGGTGCCCTGATGGATAAATTAGTATTATTCATATCCATACTGTTTAACAATTCGGCAACCTGCTCAATATTCTTAGCATTTGCACACATCAGCGATTGCTCTATACGTAAAGGTAAATTCCTTTTAACTATTCGGATGATTTCCGTTTCCCTAAAACAATATGTGTTCAATGAACGTAGCTTGGTAACTTGTCGCCTAAAAAACTTTGTAAGTGTTTCCCCGGGTGCAGATCTATATTTTTCCTGGAAAAGTTGATACAGAATGCCTTCCTGTTTATCTCTGTTCCAAAAATTCCTAACCAATAGAGTCTGGTAATCATCAAACGTGGATGGGGTCTGGAATAATGACTCCCACCACATTAAAGCATCACCTTGGAGGTGACTATATGCAATTATAATTTTTTCACTTTCTGACAAACTTCTATTCACCATGAAATAAAGCTTTAAGCTTCTCAAATGTTCAATTGGAGCTTCATTATTGAAACCTTTAAAAACCTTCAGTTTCACAAATTGGTTAATAGCGTTTATCTGCGTGCTGGTTACATGAGTCTTATTCATTTCTTGTGTACTTATTTGTGGATTCATGAGGAGATGATCAACATCAGCTTGATATTCATCTGGTTGTGCTTCATCTATATGAAATTCATGGAGGCCATTCACTTCAGGCATCATATGAGATTGAAAAGTGGATTCTTCATATGGGTCATTTGCTTCTTTTAAATCATTAAAAGCTACTTTCAAATGTGCCACATCATTGTTCCAATCTTCCCGGTCATTTTTGATCTTCTTTTCCCTTCCTAATTGTGGTTTCATATGAATTGGTATTTTTGAGTTAATTTGGGACTTATCCCTCAATGTCTGTTGCTTCATGGCTTCATCTAAACTATCGATTCGACTCTGTGTTTCAGTAGTTCTCTCCATAAGTTTTTCTAACATTGTTTTGCCCAACAGAGCATCTGTTTCCATAGAAGATATCTTATGTCCAAGCTGTTGTAAATGATGATTCACAGCTTGCATCATTTGCTCTTGAGCCCCATTTTCTGCACTTTGTTTAATCTGGAGTTGGCTTAATTCCATCTGTATGGCTTCCAAATCTCCTTGAACTTCTTTCTTGTGATTTTCTTGACCCTGCCTCATTTCTTCTTTAGTGGATTCCTGGGCTTGGTGTACCTCCTTAATATTGTTATCAATTTTGATGGTAATGTTTTCTTTAAACCCAGTAAATTGCTCTTGACACTGCAAGCTCACTACATCTATATTTATTCTCATCTCTTCTACATTTCGCTTTAATTCCGTACTACTGTTATGCACTTCATTCATCTCTGAAGATAACTGCTCCATGGCTGTAGAAACTTTCATTTCAATGCCACTAATTCTTTTCTTAACCTCCTCATCCAATTTGTCAATATCAGCCTTAGTTACCATGTTGCTTATTTCAGCCTTGATTGTATCTATCTGACCACTCATGCTATCCATCCGACCATTCATGTCAGCCTTGACTATATCTATCTGACCACTTATGCTATCCATCCGACCATTCATGTCATCCATCCGATCATTCATCTGACCACTCATGCTATCCATCCGACCACTCATGCTATCCATCCGATCCAATAATGTTTGGAGCATCTGCATCATGGCTCCACTATTTTCTGTAACCTGTGTTAGTCCAATTCCAGGTGATTGAGCAGACTGTTCATTAGAGTCTCCTTGAATTTGAGATATCATTTGTTTTTCCTCTTGCATTGAGAAAGAATGCTCAGCTCCAACCATTGATCCCCCGGACATATTCATGTCTACTGATCCTACTTGTTCCTTATTAGGATCATGCTCAGCTTCATTGCCACTAACATCCTGTGGCTTTACATATAATTCCTTACTCATACTTGACAAATATCTCCCACTTCTGAGAAACATACAAAATAAACTAACACTTTTCTTTAAAATATCTACTCTATGGCAAAATTATTTCTTTTTATATAATATTCTATAATATGTCATAGGATCTTCTACCAACTTGTGTCATCACACGTGATTTTGGTTACCTTAAGTATTTACATATCATTGGTATTAATGCTGGCTTTATATATTTTTCCCTTATCTGCTTCACTTGCCTACTCTTATTAGATTCTTGATCATCTATTTAGCTTTGGTCTCTATTTATCAATTCATACTTTCACTCAGAGTTATTTGAACTTATTGTTTATTGACTAAATTAACTATACCACTAAGTTGCCACACCATTTAATCCATAGGGTTATGTAATTTATAGTTTATTAACTGACTAACTAAAATATGATAAATCAGGTTATACTGAAATTATGGACAATTTCTCATAAATTCAATTTATGTCACACTAAAAATATACAATAACATGTGATAGACCCAACTCTTTAAAGCTCAACACATTGTGTATCACAATATAATAGACAAAACTTTTCACATGCAGTGAATCTAAGTATTCAAGCTTACCACATTGCATGCCAAAATGTAACAGACTACCAACTAGAATGAATTTAATAATTGGCTATTATGAATGCGACATGATAATCAACTTTCATTAAGTCTATATATGCCAGTGTACAGGCTTCACTGTTGATGGTGTCAAAAATGTAACAGTATGTAGTTTGTATCTGTGGTGAACTTACATTTTCAGGCCCAAAACGTTGCGCGCCAAAATATGTAACAGACCGTAAAATGTACCGGGCGTCTACAGGGTAAGATATTTAATTAATTGATGCCCCAAATGTTTGGGTTGCCAAAATATGTAACGGACTGTAAAACCTTTTAGGATAGTACACCCAGAGCCTTCTCTACTTACAGGTCCTATTACTACTCGGAGTTCTAACTCAGTGTAGACATTAGCCTTTAACTCTGCTCAAGGATGGAATTAAATAGGATGGCAATAATGTGACCTCTATATAGATCCTTAATGGCTATTGCTAATAATAAATTAAAATCTGTATGCATGTATAATAGCTATACTGGTGAGTGAAGTATGAATGATGCTTGACAATCTAGAGACCAGAGAAACAAAGGTTTTAACTTCAAACAATAAATATTTATTAACAGATCATGCTTATAGTTATAATATTTATAAATCAACAGAATATATACATGATTATTATAAAACATTAATTTATCCCTACAACAATATGACTAGCTGTAATTCAAATATTAAAATATGGGTTGAAATAAGAATTATAAAATTTAGTGCATAATTTACAATAATGTATTAATTATTTTGAATATAAAATTATATTATTAATGTACGATTATCATTCTGTTTACGTCCTTTAAATGTACCTCAAGGTTATGTCCATGAATTGCTAATTTGTGTTTTGTATAGTTAAGAAAATATTATATATATTTAATTATTAATTAGTTTGATTTTATCGTATTAATTATTTAATAAATGTAAATATTTAAAATCTTACCTTTTGTTTCAGTCATTGTCCAGTTTTAAACCTTCCATTATGATAATATTTTATTTACAAAACATTTATAATATATTGATGTATAGTTTGAGTTGTGCACCTCTCTCACCCTATAAAAATCTAAACAAATGGGTTCTTTTGTTTTGTTTTTTTTTTAAAAAAAGATTTGCTACACTGGAATAAAAGAGTGAGAAAAATTCACAACCCAACTCTCAGTATACATTTAAAAAAAAAAAATATTTGAAACATAAAATATAATGAAATTTTGGAATTCCTTAAAACAATAGCACATTAAATTTTTAAGAGCAGCTTCTGTATTCTTAGCAGATAATGTCTTTCTTTCCTTCATGTATATTAAATCATGTTGACGTTTTAAGCATTACAATTCCCATGACGAAATTGAATTCCTCGGCGTTTGATTTTAAAGCCATGCATTTCCATTCCATAACAAGATTTTTCCACGTTGATTTAAACAATATATATATACCAATAAATACGATCCTCCATCACACGTCAACGACACCAAGAGGATAGAAAAATCCCCTGACACTCAATTAGCAAAAGTGCATTTTTAGATTTTATTTACACAATATAAATTATTAAATATGAATCCTTTTTTTAAAGCTTACGTTATATTATAAGGCGAACGCTATCTCTATGCAGTTTTATTTATATATGTATGAAACGTATGATAAAGATTTTACTTTTAAAATAATGTTAATAAAGTTCTATTTCATCATTAGTTGATTTTATTTTATCCCAGAAACATTTGATAGCAATTATATTTTTTTAACAATGTTAAATAACTATGATGCTCTTAGCATTTATTTGAACGAACGAAAGTTCATCGATTAAATAATGTTTTTTTTTCTTTTTAAAACATTTTACACTTATCAATAATAAAATTCCAAATATTAAATAGTTTAATATTAATAAAGAATGGAAATCCTAATAACTAATATAATAATTAAAATATTCTTTACAACTTTACTTTCGTGCACTTCAGTTGAACAAGAAAAACCAACAACAAGTCAAAAAAAAAAAAAAATCTGTTGCTTAGATATTTTTCCACGTTCCCAAAATCAACAAAGGTTTACTCTTTTTTTTCTCTTTTAAACAAAAGAAACGTGGTTACTAGAATTTAATGTTAAATATTCTTTTTTTTATTTTGTCACGTCATGATTTAAAATCTACATTCATGTATATATATGTGTATATGTATATATTTTATTTTACATTTAATAAAAAAAAATAAATGTGTTCATTCCTTCATGAATGTATGGTTATATTTGGTTATATTAGTTACTTATTATTATTTTTTTTTTTTTACAAGAATTGGACATCACCTTACAATATATATATATATATATATATATATATATATATATATATATATATATATATATATATATATATATATATATATATATATATATATATATATATATATATATATATATATAAACATTACAAGTGTAAAGCTAAACTAGTCAATATAAAATCAAAACTACCCCAAATCTAAAATTAAACCAGACCAGCATAAAAATAATATTAAAACACAACCTAAGGTTTCATTGCTACAAGCAGACTTCTCAAGTGTAAAGAACTACAAAAAACCACACATTATATATACTATTAAAAACTACCCACAAATCCATTCACTTCCCATCCACTCTTAATATTAAAAGAACTCTTAAATAAGTTAATTGCTTCAGAATAATAAATTTTCAATAATAAAGACTCTTTAATTCTTCTTTTGATTTCATTTCTCTCAAAGAAGACAACCTTAGCTTCATCAAAATCAATAGTGTGGCCTGTATCTTTTTCATGGACATACAAAGCAGATCTAAGATATCTATTTTTAACTCTACTTTTATGAACCTTTATTTTTTCATTTAAACTCAAACTACTCTGACCTATGTAAACCTTCTTACAAATAAACAAGGAATAAAATATACCACACCAGGAATAGTCTTTCTATCAAAAACTTCTTTTGTATATATATTACAAATCGATGTCTGTATTTCTTCAAAATAATATACGTAACTCTATAAATAAATATTTGAAAATACAGTAATTAA
The DNA here is from genome assembly GCA_028023455.1 of Epiperipatus broadwayi. Taxonomy (NCBI): domain Eukaryota; kingdom Metazoa; phylum Onychophora; class Udeonychophora; order Euonychophora; family Peripatidae; genus Epiperipatus; species Epiperipatus broadwayi. Next base: position 3,170,560 of record JAQFVV010006287.1, on the reverse strand, counting down.
AAGTCAATAAAAATTATATGTATAACTATAACTTAGAAGCGCGTTCACTACACTGTAGCTTTGTCCACTATCACATTTAAAATGTCAACTTTCCCATAATTCTGTTATCTTAACATTTGCTGCTTGCCGATTAATTAAATTTTGCTTGTATTTATATATTAACATCGCCTCTTTAATTTTTCTTTTCTTGATATTTCTTTCAGTTTCCAATATTTTTACATTGTTATAATCAAAATCAAATATATATATATATATATATATATATATATATATATATATACACTAATATATATATATATATATATATATATATATATATATATAGTAACCTATTTTAGTGTAAAATATAAAGCTTGATGGAACTGATTTAAAATTTCTGTGTCCACTTCTATGTGACAAAATTATCTTGGCTTGCATTTTATATAGACTTGATGTTTCCATTTAAAATAACTTAATGATGAGAAGGCTGCAAAAAGGAGTTTGCTATTAACTGAAAGGAGACCCTTTGATTTCTCTTACGAGGTCTTAAAGAAACTGAGCAGGGCAAATTCCTAATGTCATCCATGTATTCTTCTTGTTGCAGCTGTTATTACTATGTGATTAATCATAATGTATACAAACATGGATGGGCTGCTCACCAACACACATTGCCCACATGGTGAATTTATTGGCTTTTTACCTCTGAGTTTAAGATCAAGAAACACTATGGTCTTTCTTCTCAGTTGCCTGATAAGGCAGAAAGAATTTATGTGCAAATGATAAATATTTTCCAATAATTATATAATTATCACAGACAAAAATAAATCATGTCCCAAGTCATCAAGTTCATGGCCAAAACAGTCTGTGCTAAGAATACACTGATTGTAGACCCAGGCAGCCATATGATGACAACATTTTATTTAGGTACTTACAACAACGGATCACTTTCAAGTGTAAGAAGATTGCAAGGATTAGAAAAGGAACTGTCTTATATTTAAAATACATTATTGCACTTTGTGAAGTTAGAAGAAAAGGTGAAGGGACAATTGATTTAAAAAGTGGACATGTATTCTATTATAAAAACACAAATATTGAAAATACAATTAAAGTAGGATTGATTATAAATAAAAAGTGGAAGAATAACATTGTAGAGATTGATGGTATATCGGACAAAGTGGTAAGATTAGTTATATAACTTAATAGCAGATAACAAATGCAGATAATTTAGTTTTATGCTCCAACAAGTTCTCATAGTGATGAAGTAGTAGAAGATTTTTATATGGATGTACAAAGGCTTTTGAAATTGTTATTCAAGACTTTAATGCTAGAGTTGGTAAAAAAAAAAAGAAAGTTGAATGTGAGGTAGGTAATTTTGGCTATGGTAATAGAAATGAGAGAAGACATAGCCTTGTGGAGTTTGCAGAAAAAAAAAAACTTTATATTATGAATTATTTTTTTGGAAAAATATTAAAAGGAAATGGACACGGAAGCATCCAAATGAAGGTAAAGCAGAATTGGATTATATTTTGACTAACAGAAAGTACACATTTCAAGATTGTAATATTCTTAATAAATTTAACAAAGGAAGTGATCATCGATTATTAAGATGTAAGATATGCGTTAATGCAAAACTAGAGAGACAAATGTTATTATGAAAAACAATATTTACAATTGATATTATTAATCTTCAGAAACATTCTAATGAATTTAAATTAAAACTTCCATATCGGTTTCAAGCATTAGTAGATTTGTAACATGATTCAGATTTAAATGAAATTTATGTGAAAAATAACTGATCCACTTTAAAAATCTGCAACAAAAGACAACTTGTAGAAAAAAGCCGCAATTAACCAATAAAATTTCTATTGAGACTAGAAAATATATTAAGAAAAAAGGAATATGAAGATATATAAAAATGATGCATTAAAAAGGATTGAATATCTCAAATTTTGTAAAATGATGCGGAAAAGTGGTGAAAATAATATAAGAAAGTATAACTGTGAACAAGCAACGAATCTGTAGAAGAAAATAAATGTCTCAAGAATGTAAAACAACATTTTAGTATTGGTAGGAAATTTATATCTGCAATAAAAAGGGTGGAATTATTATTAAAAAAATAGATGACATCATGAAATGCATAGCAGATCTTTATCAAGAACTATATAGTAATAAAGAACAAGTATGTCATATATGTATTACATCTTCCGAATTGCCTAGAATTTTAAATGAAGAAGTGAGACATGCAGTTAAATGTATGAAGAAAAGAAAGGCTCCTGGTAATGATGGAATTATAATTGTTATATTTAAAAAAGCAGGTGAAGAGATAGAGCATTATTAGAACAATTACATACCAAATGTCTAAATGATAAAGATGTACCAGTTGATTGGAAGAATGCAGTATTAATATTAATATTTAAAGAAAGTGATGAAGAAGATATTAGAAGTTACAGACCTATCAGCCTTATAACAGTTTTATACAAAATTTTACCATGAAAAAGATAACAAAAGTTAATAATCAGCATTTGTAAATAGTAAGATAAAAGATATCACTCGTGATTTCACTTTATGATTGGTTGAAATATAATTATTTTGCTTTACTTCAGGCTATTTTTTTGTTTTATTTAATATTTTTCTTTAGTTATTATCTTTTTCATCTAAAATGAAATATTTTGAATAAAAATCGAAAACTAGTTACATCATTAATCAATATAGTGAAAAAATAATCATAATATACATAAATATTTATGAAAAATAGTGATGTTTTGCTAGTTGTCACTGAATGTCATTGATATGCAAATAGCAATCAAGTTATTCATATTTCTTGAAGATCGGCCTAGCACTGTTCACTTTCCCTTGACTATTTTTTTTAAAAAAATTAAGACTTTTAAAATCAAAGTTTATATTTAAGTAAATTAATCTAAAAAAATTAAATATGAATGTAAAAAATTATAATAAGTATTTTTATTTACATTCAAAATATATTACAAATACATAAAACATTTGGTTTGAAAATCTGTCTTTGACAGCAGCTGCTGAAGTTGACCGTTAATCATTTGCCACACCTTATAAGGTAAAAGTGTCTGGATAGTATGACAATAGAACTCAATGAAACATTAATTTTTTTGTGAAAAACTGACAAAGGCAGGTTTTTTTGAAATTAAAATTTGAAATACAGAGACCAATTTACTATAAAGTAAGCATAAAATAAAAAAAAATGCAACAAAAATAGCTGACAGATGGCACAAATTATAAAAAAATATGCTTCTCTTTTGTAGTAATCAGTTAAAACATATAATATTTGTTATTCTAAAATCTTATATATATATATATATATATATATATATATATATCATATATATATATATATATATATATATATATGAAATTGCTGGTTGAGAATATAAATAAACACAAGATATCACCATTAAGTTCCTGGAGTAAGATGTCTGTTTTTGCTTGAAAAATATCTGGCACAGTTGATATTTCAAAAGATATCTTATTGCAGTAAAACATACCACATATTTTTATAGATTGTCCCTTAGTTGACCTTTGATTTCATGGATTCTGATTTTTTGTTCATTATTAATCCACCTTTGCAAAGTGTGATGATACCTATAACAGTGCAATTATTTCCATAATATTTGGTACTAATTATCACCATTTGTTTAAGTTTTTATTTATAATGAATCGATAATCATCTCAAATTTTATATCTGGCTTTGAAATTACCAATAGATGTGAGGTCCGGTTACTCTTTTCCACATGTTAATAACTTTTTCTAAACTAGTACATTAATATGATATTGGTGAAGTTATATGTTTGAAAAAATGCTATAGTAATAGCCTACACTGATAAAAAGTGATAAATATACTTAATATATATATATATAAACGTTTGAAAATAATCATTGCATGCTACAACTAGGAATACAGCCTGCCAACACCATTGTTTTATTCTCTGGATATTCAACAAATATATTTATCATACTTTTCTTTTGTGTAAATAATTAATAATGGATACTTAATCTTTTTTTTTTTTTAAGTTTTATAACCTATCAAACTCCTCTGTCAATTTTCCATCTGACATGAAAACATCATTAAATCATATATTTTAAATAACTTATTTGACAATCTTGAGAAGAAATTCTTAAAAATAAACTGCTACCATTGTAATGACTAGTAAACAACTCTTAAGAACAATAAATTAACCTAACTTTTTTAAAAAATTTCACCTCTTAAATACTAATAAATACTTTTAACAATGTCAACATTCTCTATAGGTTTATATAAAAGAAAACTTTCAAGACCTTCATGTGAACTTTATTAAAAATAGAAATGTAATATTATTTTTTAAAAAAAAAATAAATCCTAAATTTAAGTATTATTTTATTTTTATTACTATTTTATTATGGACCTATGTTTTAGGATTTTTTTATGGCACTATAGTATGAAAAACATGTATATGTGTTTATTAATTAATATCCAATTATAATGTTTCCTTTAAAGATAAACGATATAGAGGTAGATATTAAAAATGTTGTTAATAAAATCAATAAATGTAATATATATATATAGTGGTTAAAATGTGCATTTTGAAAAGCAGAATTTATGAACATGAACTTTTGTATAATAAATTAAGACATTGAGTGAATAAACGTCAATATGTAGTTTCATAACATTAATTATTTGTAATGGAACATTTTTGACAATGTTTTTATTTTACATTTACTAAGCGACTTGAAGAGAAAAAAAATAAAAAAAGGCGTATTTATAAATATGTAAATAATTTATTAAAGAAAAAGTATAACTGCGATAATGTACGTTAAATGTGGAAAGATAATTCGCTATTTACGTTTTGACATTTTAATTCTAAATTATTACTGCAAAATGTTTTGTCAACAATTATTATTTATTATAACCAATCATACATATTTTTATATTAAATATTATAGATATTATGTCAGATTATTTTGTTTATTATATTTAATTTATTTGTTTGATCTGAATTTATACACTCATATATATATATATGATTATTTTTACTAGAGGATTTGTGTAAAGATGATTGGCATTACTATGACAATTCTTGTTACATGGTCTTCAAGGAACCTTCTACATGGAGGCAAGCCAATCGTGATTGCTCAACTAAGAATATAGGGTATTTAGCAGTTATAACAACTAAAAATGAAAATGATTTTATTTTAGGTATTTCAACATTTTATTGATATTTTTATTATTACTACTATTATTTGCCATTTTTCTATTTTTTGTATGAAATTGTATTCCTTCAGATTTTTATAGATAAAGGTTAGTTCTTTCTCTGTAATTTTATCGTAGTTGTTGTTTCTTTGTTTGTTTATGAATAATAAGTAAATAGGTTATCTAGTTAATATTTTATGGTTCTCATAGATATACATAATTCATTCTTAGTATAGTATTAGATATTCATGTAATTTAAATGATTGAAATCTACCATTCTACCTCATCGTGAATAGACAATGTATTAAAATAATAAAAATTCAATCCATTTTTAATGCATACTACTAAATAAACAACATCCAAAAGGAAATAAAACAAAATAGAAATAAAGGTGAAAATAATGGAAACGCCATCGACCCTTACATTCGGGGCGATCAAGTGTACCTATGGAAATAATGAAAACGCATCAGAGATTCTTAATACGGACAATGATGAAAATAATAAATACTTTGACTAATCTCATTAGGTTGATGGCAATAGTGACAATTATTACAGAGATATGCATCAAAATATAAGGTAATCAAAATAAATGACAAGAATATATTATTACAACATAAACAAATAAATTAAGATGAGGAGAAATGTCACTCCTTCTAATACATTACTATATAAATTAATCAACCTTCCAAAATTAGATCCATCTCCCATGAAACACAGGTAGTTTATATTTTGATATAAAATCTTATAATGAATTTTTGTTATTCTTTTTTCAAATATCTTAGGAAAAATCAATGTTAATCACCAATCCCTTTCTATTACCATGAAATGATCAGACATTCTTTTCTAGAGTAAAAACTAATATACTTTTCTATTAGTACAATGAAGTACAATTAGATTCTTAATGTCACTTTATTGAATTTTGCAATAATAAAATTAATTTAAATAATCAGGAAATAATATATAACGATCTCAGTGTTCTTTCTTTACTAATTTTAAATATTAATCATCATGTCATATTGTTGAATATATGAATGACATCCTAGTAAACTACAGGAGACACACTTCTCTTATAAGCTAATGTATTCTAATATATTTTAATAACAACAACAGTTTATTAAAGAAATGTTTAATCTAATTAATAATCATATTTAATCACAATATTCATTTGGAAAAAATCAAAGACTTTTCCCTTGGAGGACAATTGAGTATCTAGAAAGAAAGGTTACCTTTTATATCGATCCAATGCCCATCAACAACACAATCTAAAATCAATTTATGAAATGATGTAATTTTTATTTGTAAAATAATAAATAATATGTAATCTGAAATGTGTAATGAATTATGTCAAAATAAAATCCAATAAATATTTGATTCTTTCAAATGCAACTTCAATCTTAGGAATTGTAACACTTATGCAATTTTTGCATTGTTAAATTTCGTTCTGTGTTTTATAAAATTGATTATCTGTTTTACAAAGATTTTTGTAATATAATTAAGAATTCTGAACACAAGACGTGATATATTGAAAAAAAAAAGAATAAATTCTAAGAATAAATACATTTATTTACATTTAACATCACCCTTATAATTTTCAAAATTTATTTACAACTTTTTGACAAAGAAAGGTCATCTGCAAACGTAGACGCTGTTTCATTATACAGGATGCAATAAAAATAATTGATAAAATAATTGCTTATACACTTGCAGATATTTTCGATTTCTAAAAAAATATTTGGGTCATTTATATTAGGAGACGTTCATTTAAAAGAAAGATTACTTCACTATTTTGCTAACTTACTTTTAACATATTTTTAGGCTATGCTATTTATAAAATACTTATATGTTAAACAACTTTCAAAATGTAATAAAAATATATCTAAGATACATTTTATGTTCAGTAAGCTACTGTTACTTAATATATAAACTTATATTTTTTATTGGTAGCATTTAGAAAAACATACTAAAAATTAAAAAAAACTTAAATCTTAACTGAAAGATATCTGAATTTTACCAGCAAAGGGTTGTGATAATATTAATTATCATGTAAAACACAACTAAGAAAATTATTGTCTGACATTATTTATTTAATAATGAAAATATGAAAAATACTTCAAAATCCATGCAAACAACATACTAAATTTCTTCCATAAAACATAATTTATTATTTAAACCATATCATTGTCTTAGTAAAACATAGATGAACTATTTATGGATGGTGATAATGATAATATTGCTTATATGCATCTCTTATTATACTATTAACAAAAAAAAAAAAAAAAACATTAACGTATTAATATATTTTGTTGGCTTGGTTGTAAACTTCTGGCAAGGCTTAACAGTACAATATATACATTACTTCACTTAACTAGTGACTACAGACTTCAGAATTCTACATTATCTTTGCTATTACAGTCTTAATACTTCATAACTTCACCTTATATGGTTCAATATAACTAAATGTCTGAATGTGGGAGAAAAAACTGAAAGAATCAGAGTAACAACTACATGCCTGGTTATAAACAATGTCATATTCCAATACTTTTATTTTAGTTATATATATATTATAATGATCGAAATGCAAGTGAAGATCGAATCTAACCACAAACTACGATATCTGCTCTACGAGGCACTATCTAGGCATTTAAACCTAGAAAAATATATAGAGTAGGCAGTTACGCGCTGTTAAGATTCCACTTTATTTAAATATTCAGATCGTTAGCCCAAGTCTATAGCTCAGTGGAGTATCAGAGATAATAAAATATAAATTTTATATCTTAAATATAAAAGAGTAAAAGCCACTGCCAGAAATTAACACATAAAAATATTTATTTACGCACATATAAAATAACATTTAAATTTTGAGGAATAAATTCAACATTTTAGATTTTTCTATTAATCTTTAGTTTTACATTTGAGTAAATTACAACCATGAGTTTAATATTTATTTAGTGAGTCGAGTATGAATAGACTCCATAGATCTGCATTTGAAAAGAAAATATTCTTCCCTGATTTAACCTTAGGCAACAAATTTCGCAATCAAACCGGCGCCAATCCATCTGATACATTTATGTATTCAATGTAGCATGAAAATATGACAACACAAAATACTATACTGTCAGGAATGTACATCTGATCAGTAAGTAGAATTAGAGAAGACATTGTCTCTCCACCAACAGGAATGTTACATCTGTTGGCGAGTAGAACAATAAACATAAAACTCTATAGGAATGGACTGCGGTCCTTTGCCATCTTACAAACCCATCCATAGGCAAACAGAAGGTGTGTGACATATATATATATATAAATAATCCTTCCCATAGCGGATCTCATACTACATCTACAATTACACAAATATATCCAATCCATTGAACCAATTCAATTACAAAATTAATAACCTAAGATTACCCTCCCTTAATATAACTTTACAAAACTATATAGCCATTCACGCCTGACTTAAATTTAACATTTAAATACGTTCGTACAGATTATTTTTATACAATTTGTTTTATAATGTCGAGTATAGATCGGCTGCACAGATTCCACGGTCAAAAACATTCCCAATTAAACACAACCGATCAAAATACAAAGTCAATCGATAACATCAATTGCTGAGGGAATACAGGAGACCCTTTGGTGTTCATCATAAGACACCACAGTGACATTGTTGACTTATATGTTCTAATCAACTGTGAAAACCACAACATAATCAACAACTAACGAATCTATGCAACGTCTATACCCAACTTAAATGTAATGCATTTAATAATTTCTACAATAAATATTATTACAAATAAAAATAATAAAATGGAAATGATTTTAGCAAAACTTAACTATATAAATTTAAACAATCAATTATTAATTTGAAAATCAAATAAGAGTTCATTTTAAAATTTAAATTAGCTGAATCTTTAAAAAAAACAATGACAAAAGTTCTTAATTACTTTTTTTGTTGTTGTTAATTTGTAAAGTTCATAGCTCACGGTAGAAGAGTCCAGGTTTCTGCTTTTAATTCCTGTGATGCCTCCATTGGAAGATAATGTTCTGGAGATGGCAATAGCTGGTTCAAGGTATCACAGTCTTTTCATTTTTTTTTTAAATAGAGAGTGTGGTATGTGCATCCTACCACATCTCTCAAACACAAAACGCTGGAACTGGAGAAAAAACTGTATTTTCCTTTTTATATTATCCACACAGATTCAATCAACAAAACGTCACTAATCCATCACTTTCGTTAGGGTCTGAGCCAAGGCTTAGTGCTTCCATTGGTCAAGCTAATTTCTCTTTATTTTCTTATCTATCTTTCATCAGATCATTTTAATTATACAAGAGCCCAAGGGCCAGTTTGGTTTTCGATAATTCATAAACAATCATTTCCATTTACAGATTACATTAACTAATACCTGTTTTTATTTTTAAATCTTGTACTTTTTTATAAAAAAGTACGTTCAAATACTTATTTGTTTTTTTTTTTTTAAATATTTTTAAAGTTTGGCCTCTGTGCGAATGTATATACGTTTAACAAACATTCTAATTTTAGCGTTTAGTTTTTTACTTTTATTTGCGAACTTTTAAGTTTTTATTTTAAATTAATGTAACGACATATTTATATATCGTTACAATATATATATATATATATATACAGACAAGGTCTCGACACATGGAATCAAAATATATACCTCAGAAAATATTCTCTCTAAGGATCAAGCTACACTAGCTGAGCATAAAAATAATCAGAAAATATTGAAATACAATCCTCTCATGAGAAATATCTTCTAAATATTGTGAGGATCATGCTCAAAATCCTCCTAAGTACATCATAAGTAAGACACAACTTTTAATAAAGTCACATGCATCCCACAAGTATTAAAAATCAGATTAGCATTTATCCTAGGCTAAACCATGGCAAGATTAAACATGTTATCACTGAAACGCTAGAGAAATATATCTTCAACCTCTAAATATAAACAAATTAAACAATGTATGAACCAACAAATAAAAATGCAAGTCAAATGACTATAAAATACTTTATGTAGTATAATAAAAATTTGCAATTAATAAAAAACACAAGCAAGTATACAATAAAAATAGCATAAAATATTATAAACTAAAATATATCTAAACAGCATAAGCAAGTATTGTTAAATATAATATTAATAAATACATTGTCATATAAAAAAAATCATAATAAAATTGTTATATCATACTACTTAAAAACTATTGTGAGCTTTTGACAAACCATATACTGTTCTTTACCCATAAAATAAAGCATTACTAATACTACTCATGAATGTAAAAATATTTGTATCTTTACCTGGAAAACGTATCTCATATAACTTATTTAAATCAATAATAAAAAATGTATAATTTTATCTTCTCTGTCATAAGAGTAAATGCATAATTATTTCATATAATTAAAGAAAATACCTTAGCATAATATCAAATAATATAATACTAAAATGAAAATAATAAATTATTATTATTATTATTATTATTATTATTATTATTATTATTATTATTATTATTATTATTATTATTATTATTATTATTATTATTATTATTATTATTATTATTATTATTATTATTATTATTATTATTATTATTATTTTAAAAACAGCGTTGGTTCTCAATCCGAGTTCCTCTACAGTGAGCAATCTAAAGCAGGAAGACAATGTCCTCTTGACAGTAACTTATTTTTAAAAGTGAAACATCCATATATTATCACATTTTTATAACAATAAAGCAATTATGACCTTCTGAAGACAAACAGTACAAAATAGCAACATTTAACAAACATGTTTTCCTGAAGGTTTGTAATAATGGTGTTCCGGTTTTATTTTTATATTGGACTATTTTTATAATCTAATATTGGTATTGAATGTCTTTAGAAAAAAAAAAAAACTTTACTTAATTATTCCAAATACATTCAACTGTTTGTAATATCAAAAACTTAGAGTATTAATCAACCTCAGATAATAAAATTTATTATTGATTGGTATTCAAATTATTTAATGACCACACTACCGATTAATAAGTGGGTTAAAGTAAGCAATATGGAATAAACAAAAGCAATATGGAATACAAACATTATAAAGCACTGGCTTTCCTCTCATTATCATCATCATGTGATCTTATTAGTAACTGTGTATTAAAAAACATATCTGTCAATTGGAAAATGATGTGAAAGTTTAACATAGAAAAATAAAAGACAATCCTTCAATCTTTAGATAGACTGCCAATTTTACAGGTTAATTGGAGAAAACATTTGAAGCCCTAAGACTGTCCTCAGTGAGAAAAGTAATAGAAAAGGATGGAAATGAATTTACTTGTATTATTTTCCTTCATCGTCTTCTAGTATAGGTTACCACCATATTGTATTTACTATTGTAGTTTTAAGTAAAAACAAAATCCAACATCTAAGAATAAAGTTGTTTTATTATTTGTTTTTATTCATCGGTAAAGATAAAATTTGATATATATATATATATATATTTATGACAGATTTTGCGGGTTCAACTGTGTGAAAAAAAAAAAAAAGACGTTTTGACTTGACAAGTCAGCCACTGGGTAATAAAAGGTAGAAGGATGGTTGTAGATATGCTACAATAACGGATTTGAAAAAAAAAAAAAAAAAACGTTAAAGTTCCACCAATGGCAAAAATGTTAAATTAAGAATGTTTTTTTAATAAAAATATTTCCAAAATATGAGGCAGTCTGCATCTATCATCTCACTTATAAATACAATCTGGCCTATTAAATATCTCAATGGCTTCTCTAATTTTGCACTGGTAGAGGTTATCACATCTTGTTATGATCCTGGTACTAGAAAAATCAATTTTATGACCTGAATCTATAGTATGGAGTGAGAGTGCTGATGATGATGAGTGTTGTTTAACTGCATTAGCATGCTCATCTCTCCTAACACTGATGTGACGATTAATCATACCTATGTTAGAAGCTTTACAATTTTCACATGAGATTTGATAAACACCATGACATTCAAGAGGGATTGAATACTTAGGCTTAGTTATTATATTGTTGATATTTTGATGGAAGAAAATGTCGTATCTATATTATAGCGTTTTAATATACATGCAATACTGTCTGTAGTTCCTTATACATATGGAACACAAATTCTAATAGCTGATTTATCATCTTTTTGTTTTTTTTATTTTGACCATTTTGGGCTTGAAATAAGGCATTTTTATAAATTTATAATTATAACTATTTGCTAATGAAACACTATTAACATGATTTATTTCTTCTTTCGGATCTGACTTAGCGAAAATGTTAATTGCTCTATTTAAAATAATTTTGGTTACAGAAACTATATGAGTTGGGTGATGATGAAAATGGAAATGTAAATATCTGACCATGTGGGTATTCTTTCTATAAATCGAAAAAGAGAAACTATTTGGTGTTCTGGTGACTAGAACATCAAAAAAAGGGAGTTTTCCATCAGACTCTTGTCTTCATTGCAAATATAATATGAGGATGCATATTATTTAAATGTAAGATAAAATAATATAGTTTATTTTTTCCATGTTGTCATATGACAAAAGTATCATCTATGTATCTGAGCCAAATGAGAGGTTTTAAAAATGATGATTCTAAAGCACAAGTTTCTATATTTTCCATGAATAAATCAGCTATTACTTCTGAGATAGGTGAGCCTATAGGAATACCAAAAACGTGTCTGTAATGCTGTTCATTGTATACAAAATGTGTGTTCTAGAGACAATGTTTAATCAAAGCAATAATATGGTCTGTTAAATTGCAACGTTGTGAAATTATATTTAAAGCTTCATCAATTGGATTGTTTATAAACAAAGACATGACATCAAAACTGACCAGAATGTCATTAGCATTAATTTTTAAACTTTTTAAAACAGAAATAAAATGAAAAGAGTTTTAGATTGGATTATAGGTTTAATGAAATCATATAAATATCTAGCTAAAATATGAGTTGGAGATCCTATCTGGTTTGTGAATTTTTAGAAGTCCATAAAATTTTCGACAGTCACAAGATTTTTCAAGAGGGATTATTTTATTTTTTATCTCTGTTACCATAAGCGATATATTAATGGTGGCTTTTGTTTTTTTTTTCCAAATAGGTAGTATGATTTAGTTTTGATAGTTTATAATTTATTATTAAGTATATCTAAAATTTTATTATGGTAAATGTCACGATCCATAACAACTGTGGCATTACCTTTATCAGCTGGAAGTACAATAATTGATTGGTCCATTTTTATATTATTTAATGGTTGTCTTTCTTTCTTTGAAATATTATTTTTAGGAAGCTTAGCTTTTTTTTAAAATATTAGAAATCTCAGCACTAGCCAAATCAGCCGATGAAGAATATATCTTATCGAGAGCTGATTCAACGTTACAAACAATTTTTTCAAAAGGTATCCGGGAAAGGCGTTAAAGCAAAATTAAAACCATTTTCTAAAACCGAAACTTCATCTGTAGAGAGGGCTTTCTTCGATAAATTATAAACGGTTTTTTTATTTATTTGGATACGTAATGTTTGGTGATTGTATTCTATTTAGCATTTGTAAATTTTTGTTTTACTTTGCTGTTACTAATTCCGAATCTTTAATCGATCTAAAATTTGCAATACTATCAAAACTAGATATTAATAAATTATATTAAATTATAAACCTATTTTAGTACTTGTTTAATGATTTTTTTATCTTCATGCCACACAAATTTAAATTATTAATTCAAATCAACTGTCCATGTGCTAATCCTGGGAATTTAAAAAGTACTGAGCACACTCCTATTATCAGGAATTTTAAGTCTGTACTTCTATATGATCCTTAGAATTATATTATTTCTATATGCACGAATATTTCCTCTTACAAAAAAGTGCGAAAAGTGGAAGTTTGAGTTAGGCCGTTAAACATATTATGTTCTGGATAACCTTGAAAGACCATTATAGAGATATTTATAAAAAAGATGAGGAAATTTAGTGTGCTATATTTCATGACAATACTGAATATAGACATTAAACACATTAGGTTATATTAATGGTTTGAAATAATTCATTGTGTGTTATGGAAACTTGGTATTTTCTAATTTGTGCATGCCATATTTGAGACTGATAGTAATCAAAATCATTTGAATAAAATGAATAAATAGTTTTTATTATATAATTATTTTAGTTTATTATGTAGTAGTCCTTGATATATATGTTGATCTTTTTTGGTCTACTATAAATGAAGCTTACTAAAGGTTCGCGTTACAATATATATATAGTACTATTTTGCAATTAATAAATTGAACTTAACAGAAAACAAATATTAATTTTGTTAGCAATTTTTTAATTGTTAATTAATTTACGATATATATATATATATTCATTCTAGGACTTCTAAGTGAAGAAAGTTGGATAGGTGCAAGTGATATTAAAAATAAAGGAAAATGGAAATGGCAAAATGGGTTAACGGTATTCTTATCATTGACATCCGTTTTTATATGTATATTAATAATTAATATATATATATATATATATATATATATATATATATATATATATATATATATATATAGTATAATTATGTAATAAATCCATTGTTACTAAATTGACTAGGAAATTAAATCTGGTTATTCAGATATTTATACATTAAAATATTTTGATTAATGCAACTTTATTTAATAAATTATTTTCAAAAAGGCTGAGTAAAATATAATTTTTTCTATAAAATTAGAGTGGGGATATCCTCATTGTTAGTGTAAATTCGATGAATGAGGGGGTCTTATGGCATATAATAGTGGGCAAAATATTATTAAAAGTGTGATCTTACAATTATATTTAGAGCATGTCACAAATGACTAAAACATTGATGATTAAATAATATTTGCTGATGTTTTGAAGTACTACTTTTTTGATTGAATACAAAAACATTTATTTAATACAGAGAGTTTTTTTCTGATTTTGACAAATAGTAATATTTTAAATTTAATCCCAGTACAATAATTTTGATTTTACAATTAAAACAGGCAAAACTCTTCATACAGTAGTGCTATTCAGTTAAAGTCAGAGTATCACTGGATTCCAGAAGGCTTGTGTATAAGATTCCTATCTAGTGACTACTCATCAATATCCCCAGACTAGGTTCTAACCTTTCATCAGTGAGGAGCCTTGGATCTGAGAGCACTGCGTCTAGATCTTAAGATCAAATGGAATCTTTTGCAGTAACCTTTTATCTCTTCTTAACTATAAAACTATGAGTTTAAAATTGAAAACACAATAATATTTTCAATGCAAGCTCATTAGCGTACATAGTCATATAGTTCTGAACTAAGTTCAGTACCCATACATTTTGAATAATATGGCTTGCACTGAATGGCACTATTATTTGGAGTGTTTTGCATGTCTTAACAGCTTGAGCAGGCATAAAAAACGGTGAACATTTATTTTTGATGACATAACTTTAATATTTACAATCAATCATTAACACACACAAAAAAAACATTGAATACATAAACTTTGATTTCTATACAAATTACTGTAACTACAATCCGTTTTTTTATATTTTGTTTGTGCAGGCTAAAATACTCAACCAATCAGTTTGACATTTCTATTGATATCTGGACCCATTACCTAATGATTATGTAAAAAAAAAAAAATGCTACTATTGATTATGCAAATAGCCTATTTTCTATAATGCAGAAGACTGTTGTTATTGTCTAGAAACTCTGTATAATGTTGACACCTTCAGATTTTTTAGACAACTATTAATTTAATTTTAACTTCAGAAATATGAAACTGTGCTTGGTAATGCAAAGCTTTGAATACTATTAAAACAACATAGGAAAAAAATATTGTATATATATAGCACCGTAGTAACGCTCAAAACCATGAAAACATTTTAAGATTACCTCAACTTTTAATCCAACTGATTAATCAATAAAAAGCATTGTTCTAAATGTATCTATTTTTTAATATCTTATTTAAATATTTTGTCTATTTTAACTGGTAGGATATTCCTAGAATAGATTATTTCAAAACGAAGCACATCATTGTGGGTCATGATATTGGTCAAATTGGAGCTCCCTAGAAGAATGGATAAATGGCTTCTCTATGGAGCATCATAGTACAATATGCATAACCTCTTCTGCTAAAAGATAAAGTTCAAAAATTATAAAAGTTCAACAGAGTTGAGAAAATACCTATCTCTCTATCAGAATATGTCGTACTTCCATTGTATATGGAAAGTTTTTTTGAGAGATTACATGTGTAAATGATTTAGACAATTTGAAACACAGATGATATGTGATTATATACAGTCATGATAATTTTATATCCATATTAAGCACACATAGACAATGTGGCTTGTTATTAAAAAGTATACTGTACATTTTATATCATTTCAAATTTTATCTCTTCTGTTAACAAAAATCTATTTCTTTCTTTTGCTCGAAAAAAATTATTTAATTATATTACAAAATAGTAATTGTTTATGAAAGGTAACAACTTTGAGGTTAATTTATTAAAATAGTCCACCAATTAGTAAAATATTTTAACAGTGAAATAATAATAGACTGACAACTGAAGATTTTCGTGAAATTTAAAAGCCATTGAATTTTGTTATATCATATATTTTAAAATTGGCAAAAAATATTTTTGGTTAACAGGTGAAACTCATAAAGTATTGTTAAAATGATTTTAAAAGCAAATTAATATTAAGAATTGAAATATTAATTTTATATTAGAAAGTGCATGTGTATGCTCATATTATACTATACATTTAGACTAAATTATTTATATTTTTTTAAAATAGAATAGTGTAGGTTTGTAAAGGTATCATACACACACACACACATATATATATATATATATATATATATATATATATATTGTAACCGTTTATTCTGGCATAAACACGTATATATGTGATATACGTTTATTAAGTATTTTAAACTTAAGTTTTGCTCTTTTATTTAACAGAAATTTATAATATGAACACATATATGTGTGGTTGGTTTTGCGATGCCCTCTAATTACTCGCCCAGCTTATTTATGAGCATCAATAATGACCTCACGTGCCAATCTTACCTACGAATAAATAAGAATTATGCTGGGAGAGAATGAGTATATATTTCTGGTGGTTAGAGCTTGTACCTCTGACTAGCTCACTCAGGGGTAGTAGTCGGTGACCATGGGAAAGAGGTGGAGGGAACATATAAAAATGCGCATGTAGCGCATGAACGATTCGTTTGCTTTCCTACTTTTTGCTTTTTAATATTATTTTAAGAAATTAACACTAACACACACAATTAAATTTATAATACTAATTAATATTTATTAATATAAAACAAATAATAAAACAAAACCCATAGAATCCCAGAATTGGATGTTGGTTTGTGCCCGAATAATTAAATAACCCGCATGTAAATATACTCGCACAAGTTTATAAATGCAATATACAAAAATACAGATCATAGCTTGAAGACAATTTCAATCAGGCATTGTCTATTAAGGCATATACAGGGTATTATTTCAACATTTTATTCATTTACTTTAACCCTTTTACGCATTATTTAATAGGACATGCTTTCATTCAAAATAGTTATTATCACTTATGAAAATGTTTGGTTTATCTCATCTGGGTGTAGATTATTAGCTGTACGATTAAAAGATTTCTTTCTTTGGTCAATTTCCATAAGGCAATCAATGGCGTCTGGTGAATGCTGTTCTTGTCATGGTTTGAAGAAGGGCTTTGCTCCTACATTTACAGTGACAGTAGTCTCTCCGCGGGATGGATGGCATAGCCTGGCCCATTCTGATCTTCTACCCCAGCCTATTCATGATTTTTCGATTATAAACTTTTTTCTTTTTACTAACTTTTTCTTACGATCCTGCTCGTGGCAGTCACAGCTATATATATATATATATCCCCTTCTCAGTTCAGCTTTTCGACTCTCATTAATCATGCTATTGTTCTTTCTTCTTTAATTGAACCACGTGGTTTGCCAAACGGAAATCTTTCAATACTTTTCATTTCTTTGTTTCTCTTATCTAAGCTTAGGAATTTCCAATTTACCTTGCGATCTACACTTGACCGTTCATTGTCTATTACTTTTAACATTTTATTTTATTAATTAAAATGACTTTCTCTCAAGATAGTGATCTGCAACTGTTCGGGTCTTTTATTTGCAATTAATATAACTTTTTTATAATTTGTGACATTCTTCCTTTAATCAACCATCTTGGAATCTTTCTTTTTAAATTAAAATAACTTTATTTCTTTTTACGAAATTATTACATTTATTCACTCATGCAGCAATATAAGCACGCATATAAATAAATATCAGAGCACAAACCATATAATCCCTCTTATATTTCAATCTGTTTTTATTTAATTACTTAAATATATATGTATGCACTTGCATACAAGACCACAACAAAAAAAAATTACTTAACATTACTTTTGATTTAATTAGATATATATATATATATGCTCGGTAATATTACCGTCTGACTTAGAACAAGGTTTGAACTCAGCCCTGTTATAATATATATATATATATATATGATCCTTTATATCAATTTATGTAAATTATATTTTATTAGGTGACAAATTATTATTCACTTTGCGTTAGCCTTTAAATTTGTGATGATGGTGTTTACTTGTGCTTATTTGCTGAACTATTTTGATCACATTAAATATTGCACATTCTTAGAAATAGTTTTAAACTTTATTCACATTTTTCAATGACATTCAACTCTTAGTAAGAGTACACATGCTCATATATGCACAACGTTTTAATGGCATCAGTCTCCTCTCTTTTTCAGATGGTTCTGGTCTGACTAATGAAAGTACAAGCTTATGAATTAAACTTGGGCATTTGGTTCTTAAATATTAAATTTCAAGATAATACTTCCAACCAGCTAAACCATCCTGCCAAAATCAACATTCAGTAGAAATATCATATACTTGTTTATAGGATTTCTATTTTTTTTTCAATTTTTCCTAAGAGTTAATTTAATTCATGTCTTCATTGATATGATCAATTACCCAATGAAAGCTGATTGAAAAAGTACAGACTGATGAATATAAAATAGAATGGAAATATGTTTCAAAGAGCAGATCTTAATATATCAATGAACATATGTTCTTTTGGAAAAAAGCAAAAATATTGGATAGAGAAAAAAGTACAGAGAAGAAAATTATAAAAAACTTCCCACATGACATTAAAACTCCTTCATTTCCAATACCACTTTAGTGCTCTTTTTCGGAAATTTAAATTTTAAACTGAGTTTGCATGGAATAGATAAATTTTATATTTACGGGTAGCACACAAATTGTTCTTCCATCTTCTTATGTTCCAAAAGATGTATACATTTTTTTCTACAATGACATTTAGAATACTGAAGCGGAATCTGAGATTCAGATTGCGCTTCACAGCCCACTTCAAATCTTCCGCTACCAACCTAAATTCAAACCCTATTCTTGCGTATATATTCCAATCACTAACACATTTTTTTATCCTTTTGTTTGAGTATTATTAACTGACATATTGATTAACGAAGATATATGCCTAAATATCTGAATTTAAACACACAAAATAAAAATAATAAATATAGTATTTAAAGAGGGAATACATATACACAATAGGGAACGGAAGATTAATTATAACAAGCTATAATATCAATATATTATATTTTCTGCATTTTGTTATTCTATAAAAGATATAATAAGTATTTATTAATTGCAGCTCAGATATCTATAGATATTGTAGAGACAAACGTGCTGAGCAAATATTTATTGGAAAAGTTCGTTATATGTAATTTTATAAAATTGTGTTTTTAAATTATTTTTGCTATTAAACTCCACTTTTCTTTTAAATCCAATATGGAAGATGCGATTGTAATTAGTCAAAATTAATTAAAGGTGAGAAGCGTAATCTTGTATAATATTCTAACATAACTTTAATTAAAAGTTTCTCTAAAATCAAAAGTAGAAACTAAACTTAATTGATTTACTTTTGTTACAAACATTTTTTTTTATCAATTTAATTTTGAATTGAAA
Organism: Epiperipatus broadwayi; assembly: GCA_028023455.1. Taxonomy (NCBI): domain Eukaryota; kingdom Metazoa; phylum Onychophora; class Udeonychophora; order Euonychophora; family Peripatidae; genus Epiperipatus; species Epiperipatus broadwayi. The sequence continues at coordinate 3,150,343 of JAQFVV010006287.1, read as the reverse complement.
ATTTATCTCACAATGGCATCTTCCGGCACAATGGGTAAATCGTATGTACAAATTCTTTTAAAGATTAATTGAATTAGATAACAATTAGCAATGACCAATCAGAAAGGGATTCCAAAAATACCAAGGCATGGAATAATTACGAATTAATTTAGAGAGTAACTAGGACAGTCAATGAGAGCAGTCACCAAGAAAATTTGCGTTCGTTAATTTCAATGTGTACTGAGTAAATCTAAGTCACCTTTCTCGCCATTCGAGATGGCCTTCCCTGGAATCTGTGCCCATGGATCCTGATACTCATAGACTATAATTATATGCCTATTTGTTAAATAATAAACTTATTGCCTGCCTGAATAACTATGCTTGACAAACTAGATCTAGTCTCCGAGGGAATTGAAATCATCAAAAGAACCACCACGTTTTACAGAGGTAATCATTTCAAATGCTGCTAGACCTTTAAAGTTACCGTGAATCATTTTAACTCTCACCTATCTATTTCTTTAAACATTTTGTAAAGCTTTCATTTGTAAAATTTAATATTAGTTATGAATCAATTTGTAAAATTCTTACCTTTTTGTTAATTGTACCTTGTTCTCTCTATATATAACTTAGCTGTAATCTCTCCTACATTAAACCTCTCCTGAATAATTATTAGTTCTTAATTTCACGTCTATGCGGCAATACTTTATTTTCATTATTATATTTTATACTTTCAGATACTAAATTATATGTCGATAATTTCCCCCCAGAATCGCAAATGCTTACGCTATCTCTTTTAATAAAAGAAAACCCTCCTTACTTTTCAGAGGGTAATTAATCTAGTATTTTTTAAAAACAAATTTGTTATTCTTAGTATAGCGGGTGCCTGCCAGTCTGGGGAAATAAAATCAGAATTTGATAATTATTGTACAGTGTTATTTTCAAAAACTAAGTAAAAATCTATTTTCTTAGAAATGTGTTTTTTTTTTGGTTAATTAAATAATAGCGCTAACTTCTAAAATCTGCAAATAGATTTATATGAATTAAATTAATATTACTTTCTTGAAATCAATAGCCACCACCGACTTTATATATATTTAATAATATGAAAAGTATTTATTTATTAAAGCATTCAAAACCAAAGATTTATATTATTTATCCGTTGTGGAAAGTTTATGTGTAGTTTAAAGTAATACATAAGGGGGGGGATCCTTTAGTTCTATGAGCTATATTATATTAGCATTAAATGTAATTCTTCCATATCCACGTAGTAATCAAATCATACCGGTACGCTGGGTTTTTATTAATAAAGATAGGCGATAATTCTTTATTCCTTAGTTAAATATATCTATTTATATTAATGCAAGCGTTACGTGTATACCGGCCTTTCGTTATATATATACCTTTGTGCTTCGTTCATTTTTACTTCCAATACCAAGGACAAGGTTTGGCAAACCTCTTTGGATTTCTTCAGCGCGAGATATTATTGCATAGGGTTCGCTCTGGCAAAAGTCCAGCCTATGGCAATTCAATAAAGCGCATTCTTCGTTGTTTATGACCCGACCCTGCCGACGTTTGCAGAGAGTCGCCTTCTTTAACTGTGAATTGAAGCATCTTCTTGGATCTTAGAATAGATCGCTCCATTGCCATCATACACGTACCGCTCTCCCATATTTTGTTCTCGTTAAAAGCCTATTAATTCTCCTAAACCGTACTGTTATGATTATGCTAAATGGATTGCCATTTTTTTATATGTTTCATTCACACTTTCAGATACGATACTTCTGCCATTATTATTATTTCCCAAATTAGCTTCCCACACATGTTCTTATATAGCAAATGCAAATATTAATTAAATATAATTATCCTCATCATCCAACTCAATAAACTTAAGTATTGGTATGAGTGCTATTGTTTTATTAATGGTGGATTCAAAGAACTTTAGGTAACTGTAGTCTAGCGCTATTATTAAAAACCTTATGTATCCCATTCAATCGATAAATTATTGACATATAAATAGCCGCATTAGAATAAAGCCATGAATTATTTGTTATTGATGATTAAATACGTTCATTTTATAGCATTGTAAGGGAGGTTAATGTCGTCCAAAGGAGATAAACACCCATTTTATTTACATTGTAACACCAATAACGTTTGCAATCATATATATTCCAAGTTGATTTAATAAATCTTATATCTTTCTAAATATCTAAGTCATTGTTTCATTTATTGAATAGAAATGGATTTGATGTTATATAAAAAAAGGTTCCACTTACTAGATGATCGAAAATCGCTAATCATAATATCCTGTACATGAATAAAGTTCAAATAAGAGTCTTTTTGTGTCACGACTTTGTGATGCCGGTGGGGTAGAAATAAATTAGATCAGTATCATTGGAATTGTTGCTCATAAGTTGGTAGATCTGGAAAATAGGCAAATAGGGCAGAGTTCATGAATGTTCCTGACTTATGTATCTTGCGCATGACTGGACTCGAGGTACTTTTGCCTAGATGCTAGATCTTGTTATATGAACAGACGAAACCGACCGGTACAGGTTTTTTTTTTCCCCGGGTATGGATGCCAGCCGTGGGGCTATTAATTACTTTTACACCCTGCAGAACCCTTAATAATAGATTTCAGTATTGATATAATGTTTTTTTCTAAAAAAATAAAAATATATGTAAAAAATTTTTTTCTTGGTTTGTACACCCAGTTCAGATGTTTGTTTTTTAAATATTATACACACTAGTTACAAGTCATTACTAATATGTATATAATTTTCCCAATAATGTCAATCATATATGTAATTTTTTTTCCATAAACAATATTCAGTATATATGTGATATTTTGTTCTTCTTCCATAAATAATGTTTTAAATATATATGTACACTTTCTTGGGGTGGTGAAAGAAAAGTAGTGGCAGCTTTTAAATACTTTCACACCCATAGTATGTAAAAAAAAAGATATGTGCTTCAAATAGTAATGACATCTTTAATTACTTTATTATATTATACATCTGAACTGCTGTACAGCTGTCATAAATAAAAATATGTATTTATAAAAATGTACAATCATCTAGTAAAATAGTGTTGTAGCAATCTACTCCTCTTGACTGGCGCCCGGTAGTAATACCATTATAAATTTTGTCATTAGGTGGTAGATTGAATAAACTAAAAAAAATATTAGAAACAATGATTCCAAAATTTAACAAGTTATATAGAGAGCATTATTTGTTCAACTATTGTACTCAACTATGTACTCAACTATGTAATGCAAGTTTTGATAATTTTAATATGAAGTAATACAATTTTAAGTATGTTTCAGGTGCAAAGGAACAACCAAACCTAAAGACCCAGCAAAAACACTGAAGAATGAACAAGAGTAGATTAGGTAACAATATGATATTTGAACATATATATATATATATATATATATATATATATGTTCAAATATATATATATATATATATATATATATATATATATATATATATTGTAAATGTTGGATCTAGAAGTTAATAATGCAAAAGGCAGGCATGGTAGAACACTAAATATAATAAATCAGGTATAGATTGGGTACAGGTATGGGGGAGCAGAATAAGGGGGAGACTGTTGAGAATGGGGGAGAGGTGTATCAGGCCATAAATAAATAAAAACAAACAGGAAACCATAAGTGAGCATTTTTGTGTCTTAAATAAATAAAAATATATAAATAAAATACATATCTATATATTTGAGTCTTAGCAGAATGGAGAATAATAATAAAGATAGAGAGAAAACTGATGCAGGGCAAGAACATCAGGAAAGCGAAGAGAAAACTGATGCAGGGCAAGAACATCAGGAAGTTGTAATCATGGAATCTGTAGAGAGCTACACACAGGAACAGAATCTAAACCTAGAAACATTATTGATGAATATGTTCACTAACATGGAAAAAAAATTTGAAGCTAAGCATAATGAGATGAAGGAGTGGATGTCAACACTATGTAATGAAATGAACAATAATATGTTAAAACAAATAGATGAGGTGCGAGCAGACTGCAGGAAAGGCTATGAAAAGGTTCATACTGAATTTGAAGGGCTCTTGGAGGAGCATAAAGAAGAAACTAAAACTATAGTATCCAAAATGACTGGAGAATTAATGATGACATGAAGTGTGATAGACAAGCAAGAAGCTGCCCACCACATAGCCATAAGTCAAATAAATGATCGCTTGGGGGATGAACTGAAGTGTCATGAAGAACAAGAGAGGATCATTGTAAATGTGCAGGAAACCCAGACAGAGTTTCAAGACCAGCTAAAAGAACTTAGAGGTGAAATTGATAAACTAAAAAGCAGCACAGTGAAAACTTTAGAATTCAAACCTGATGCATTAGAACAAACCACGATTAAAGGAACAAGAGAGGAAGATGTGGTTAACATCATACCAGACAAAGTACAATCAATACAGGAACAAGTTGATAGGACATCAAATGTTATGCCCATAGGACAGATCTCGAATGCACAAGCCTACATGGCGAAGTTCATCCAAGTGAAATCATTCAAAGGTGATGCTGGAGAAAATCCGAAAGCGCATATTGAGAGTCTTCAAGAATTGTTTCGATTCCAACAGATCTCAGCACCGGATCAAGTAGCTTTGGCAATTCACTATCTCAATGGATATGCAAAATCATGGTGGGAAAGCCATGAAAACAAGCCACTGAATTTTGAACAGTATGCAGCAGCTCTGTTAAGGACCTTCTGGAGCGAGGAGCGCCAGGATGGCATTTATCATTCGGTTTTAAAAGAGATGTATGAATTGGCTAACAAGGAAAACACACACAGTTTTTTTTTGAGGCAAGTGGCACGTCTCCGGTCTCTGACAGCATTCCCATTTACAGAGACCCAGACTATCCGGGCAATACAACAAAATATGCCACCATACATACAACAAATGATGGTAGGATGCCGAATAAGGAGAATTGAGGAAATGGCACAATTCCTCACCACCACTGACTACACGCCCATCAACAAAGAACCTCATGAAAGAATACGGAAAGTTGAGCGAGCTAGAAACCAAGCAACCTCTCATGATCAACCTAACTTCTGGCGGGGTGACCAAACCCTCAATAAAAAGCCATTTGAACCTCCTGATCATGGAAAATATTAAAAGTAAGATAACAATAAATCACAGACGGATAGCTAAGGAATTTGAACCACTCTTGAAGAAAGATATGAATATAGTTTACTGTAATAGTTTTGCACTCAGTGATAGATAGGTCAAAAAATTTTTTTTTAGCATATATCAGCAAAGAAAAAAAAAGGGGCTCACATTAGTTTGATAATTTTTTTTATATAAATAAATCACGTACTCCTTTCAAACCAGGTTGTTCTTTTGTCACTGGAACAGCAAGTAAGATATTTTTTTTACATTTTTTTTATCAATTGTAAGTCCGGGAAAATGAAGCGGAATCTGAGATTCAGATTGCGCTTCACAGCCCACTTCAAATCTTCCGCTACCAACCTAAATTCAAACCCTATTCTTGCGTATATATTCCACTCACTAACACATTTTTTTATCCTTTTGTTTGAGTATTATTAACTAACATATTTATTAATGAAGATATATGCCTAAATATCTGAATTTAAACACACAAAATAAAAATAATAAATATAGTATTTAAAGAGGGAATACATATACACAATAGGGAACGGAAGATTAATTATAACAAGCTATAATATCAATATATTATATTTTCTGCATTTTGTTATTCTATAAAAGATATAATAAGTATTTATTAATTGCAGCTCAGATATCTATAGATATTGTAGAGACAAACGTGCTGAGCAAATATTTATTGGAAAAGTTCGTTATATGTAATTTTATAAAATTGTGTTTTTAAATTATTTTTGCTGTTAAACTCCACTTTTCTTTTAAATCCAATATGGAAGATGCGATTGTAATTAGTCAAAATTAATTAAAGGTGAGAAGCGTAATCTTGTATAATATTCTAACATAACTTTAATTAAAAGTTTCTCTAAAATCAAAAGTAGAAACTAAACTTAATTGATTTACTTTTGTTACAAACATTCTTTTTATCAATTTAATTTCGAATTGAAAATTTATCTCACAATGGCATCTTCCGGCACAATGGGTAAATCGTATGTACAAATTCTTTTAAACATTAATTGAATTAGATAACAATTAGCAATGACCAATCAGAAAGGGATTCCAAAAATACCAAGGCATGGAATAATTACGAATTAATTAAGAGAGTAACTAGGACAGTCAATGAGAGCAGTCACCAAGAAAATTTGCGTTCGTTAATTTCAATGTGTACTGAGTAAATCTAAGTCACCTTTCTCGCCATTCGAGATGGCCTTCCCTGGAATCTGTGCCCATGGATCCTGATACTCATAGACTATAATTATATGCCTATTTGTTAAATAATAAACTTATTGCCTGCCTGAATAACTATGCTTGACAAACTAGATCTAGTCTCTGAGGGAATTGAAATCATCAAAAGAACCACCATGTTTTACAGAGGTAATCATTTCAAATGCTGCTAGACCTTTAAAGTTACCGTGAATCATTTTAACTCTCACCTATCTATTTCTTTAAACATTTTGTAAAGCTTTCATTTGTAAAATTTAATATTAGTTATGAATCAATTTGTAAAATTCTTACCTTTTTGTTAATTGTACCTTGTTCTCTCTATATATAACTTAGCTGTAATCTCTCCTACATTAAACCTCTCCTGAATAATTATTAGTTCTTAATTTCACGTCTATGCAGCAATACTTTATTTTCATTATTATATTTTATACTTTCAGATACTAAATTATATGTCAATAATTTCCTCCCAGAATCGCAAATGCTCACGCTATCTCTTTTAATAAAAAAAAAACATTTTTACTTTTTAGAGGGTAATTTATCTAGTATTTTTTAAAAACAAATTTGTTATTCTTAGTATAGTGGGTGCCTGCCAGTCTGGGGAAATAAAGTCAGAATTTGATAATTATTGTACAGTGTTATTTTCAAAAACTAAGTAAAAATCTATTTACTTTTTTTTCTAAATTGCTAATTCTAATTACTTTTCTTCTCGATTTTTTATATTTAGTGATTGCAAAAACATTTTTACAGCTGAAATAAATTCTTTTATGGCTTGTTGTGATTTGGATAGAAAATTCCTTATTGTGATCTATATATTTGTGAGGATTCTATCTGGAAGCTAATTTTAAAGATGGTCTAGAAGCTGCATTGACCAAAAAAAGTTGGTGAAATTTTATCTGTAAGGATGAACATAAGAAATGCATTTAGGGCTTCTTCATGACTGAACTTCGATTCAATTCTGGACAATAATGTTTATGTATCACTGACTAGGAACCAATTTTCCCATTAGTGAGTATTCAATTAGTGTTTTTATTCATTTTAACTTAGAAAAATTTTAATTTGATATTTATTTCTGCATACACTTCTTTTACTTGAAAAGAATACATATTTTAGATCCCCCATCTTTCAACAATATAATAATTAATATATAATAATGTGTTTACAGTTTATGAAAGTTTTCATTGCATAATATCTCATAAACTGTTTTTACTGTTTGAAATTTATATTTGAATACACTTTTTTACTTGAATAGAAAACGTATTTTAGGTCACTACCTCATTTGTCAATAATATAATAATTAATATACAATAATATAATAATACATTACATTTACTAAATTGCATTTGCATAATATCTCATAAACTGTTCTTAATGTTATCCCTGCCCTACTACAACCAAACATATTTCTAATGAAGGGCAACCAAACATTTCAAAACAATCTTCTGCATGGAAAGACAAGATTTGAGTCAGCTAGTAATAATGAAAGTCACCAATCACTTCACTTTTTCCATTTTTACTATGAAAAATTATCTCAGGTAAGTCATGTTATATATCTTTTTTTTTCAAGATTTTATGACAAATGTGATGAAACTGTCTATGAAATTGTTATTTTATAATTTATCATTCAAATTTTAGAATTTGTGAGGAAAACAATAACTAAAAAAAAATAAAAGAAGCTATGCTAACATAGGAATACAAACATGACTTAATTAACAGGCAGGCAGCAAATGTTAAGATCATGGGATTGTGGGAAATTTATTCTTTCAAAGTGTTAGTTGACATAGACTATGAGGATAGTCGAATGTCCTCCTAAGTGGATAAAATTTTTAAAGTATATCTCATTACTCTATTTATAAATGTTCAATTATATAATTACATATATTGCTTTGAAGAAATACAGACATCGAATTATATATATATATATATATATATATATATATATATTGAAACAGTAAGGTCTGCTTTGCAGATCTTCGTTTCACCTTTTCTCACCTACTTCCTACCCTCATACCTTAGTTTGAACCCCAATCTATCGTAGTGTGTCTGCAATACACTTATATACCGAAAATCCCACCTAATTTTAAACCACAAGCACAATGCTCATATTATATATATAATTTATTCCCAAATAAAATAAAATATTATGAATTATGTATTTGTTCACATAATTTACATTTATTAAAAAGTAAGTTACATAAGTCGTAATTGCGCACACACTATGATATCCATTTTAAAACATATCAAAATTATAAATTGTTAGTTATTTTGTTTGGATCTATTTACAAATATATTACCGTCGTAATATATTTTGATTTAAAATAAAATTCATTTAGTAAATATTCGTTTAGTAGATAGATTCAAATATTACAATTTAAAATAAAATAATTTTCGTTTTATTTAATAAAAATCATCCCAAATATTTCTGTTAAAATAAATGAGGGACAATAGTTTAATTATATAAGTTTATCTAAAAACAGCAGCTGTCCACTTAAGTTTTCTTTAATTAGTAGCAGTAATTTTAATTAAATCTAGTTTGTAATTCGAATGTCGACGGGGAATTTAACAAAAGAAATTAATTAATGTTGAATTTCTTTAGACATTCAGATAGATTTAATTACAGCAGATAAGTCCAATAATTTTGTACGCTCCAGGACAAGTCTACTGTTAAATTTTACTATAAAAAGGATGTTTTTCTTTTATTCTCCATTCTAAGCTTCTAAAGAATTCTGAGTTGTAAAAAGGTTTTTGAGTTATTCTAAGCTTTTAAAGAATTCTGAGTTGTCTAAAGGTTTCTGAGTTGTGCTAAAATTCTAATAATTTGCTAACGTTGACATGTCTGAGTAGAGGCATTTAAGATGGCTATGTCCCCTCGGAATAGCCAGCTGCTGCTCCATAACATCAGAAATTATCACACAGATCCCGGAACTGCTGCTGCCGCTGCCAAAATATGAACATTCCAGATTTTGCTGCTAAATTATAAAACCTGCCAAACATCTACCTGCAAATGCTTCTCCAGAGGTAACCTAAATTAACCCAAGAGCTCTTGTGATCACTAACTAACATGCTATAGCTATTTAACATTGTTTTCTTATATTTCACAACTTCATTATGTATTTCTTTCATGTATTTAAATATACTCAACATTTTGCTCTATCCTTGGGTTAATATTTTCTATTTATAAAACTTTCCTTTATTTTATCATGATAATGTGTCTGAATCGTCTTTGACCGAGTGAACTATTCCCTTTATTGAAAGTAAGACGCCGCTATTAAGGCATATTTTAAATTTATAATTTTCCAATTTTATTATCTTGCAAATCACTCGTTCGAGGGCGATTCTTTTCTTTAATGTAATATAATCACATAGTTTAAAATCTACATGCTATTGATTTTAATCTAATATAAGAGTATGTGCGAAGTCAATGATTTAAATGTGTCCCCAAATGTATGATTGCGTATATAAATCTATACTTACTTTTCAAACCCGCAAGCATGCATTTTCCTATTTTAATTACCGTGTTCTACTTTCATTATAAAGTTCATCATTGACGTCGAGAATGTGCGGACCCTCTTAAATGAATTTCGGGGAATTTGATTGGGCATTTCTCTTAATCTGAGTAAAACCCATTTAGTATGTTTTTATATACACTAGTCTCGTATTGCTGGTAAATGAATTGGTTGTTGAGACCGCTTTGTTTTATTTTTCCAAGGATTCTTTACATGGCAAAGTCCGTTCTTTTCGCTTATTGCAAGTTTCCAGGCAGAGGGTGTTCACAAATGACACCCCTGGGAATTAAACGCAATCGTCACACAGTCGCTAAGTTTCGGCTGTTCGTCAAAATACTTTCCTACGGGTTAGCGGCGAGATGCCCTCCGTAATTATTCCGGATCTTCAATATTGTTTCATTTTATATTTATTTTACAAAGCATCCGTGACTTAAACGAGTCACACCCTCCAACTTTATAAATTCACTATCAGCAATACTGACCTCCCAATACAAATCTATTATTATTCTCAAATAAATGCTTTGATCCCATTCCCACGTTTGCTTAGTAAGCTTTAGTCCATTACTATTCTCGAAATCAATAAATATTTTAGAACATTTAATTTCAAATATTGTCTTAAACTTGTCTATTTACTCAAAGCACCTCGCACATGTTCCTATCTTGTCAAGCACATTATCGTAACGCTATTAGCCCGAGGAATAGAATATATCACTCTGTTTTAAAACCTTTTTGTCATTACTGAAATATAAATGCCAACAATTATTTAATACGCGTCCCTGTCTCATATAAGCAGACAGTGGCGTTATATTTATATAAATAAATTGTGTGAAATTATTTAAAACTAAATTTTATCTCTTATTTTATTTGATTCCTATCACTGTCTCGGTCTATATATATATATATTTTCTGCATTTCTTTTATAAATCCATAGACGTTAATTAGCCACCCAAACTTATCTTAGTATAGAGTCTTTTGTTTCTCCCTGACCACCAGGCACCGGTCAAAGATTATACTAGTTGTAGCATCAGATGCGTTATCACGTAGGTGGCGCTGTGAAATTTGGACTTTAGATTCGAACTTAGTATATCTAGAAGGAAACCCCTCCTAGAATGTTCAGTTTCGTGTCTGGGGTTTGAATTTTGCAGTGTGGTAGCGAGATAGACGATTCTGACCGTTACAATATATATCTTCCGATCTTATATATATATATTGTAACCCCCCACCCTACTTAGCACCGATCCTAGACATTTTATGATCAAATGTCCAGGGCACCAATTCTATTAATGAATAGAAAAAAATAACTTTAACTTGTTTTAAATTAGTATTGAGACTCTTCTATTTATGCCCGACTTATAGCTTAGCTCAGTGGAAGGTTTTATGAAGTCAAAAACATATAGAATATAAATGAATGAAGGAAGAAGTACTATTGATCATTAAAATAAGATACATGCCTCATTTGTTAATCAACTAAATGATAGAAATCAATAAAGTTTAATTTATTCAAGCTAATAAACTATAATTTCAATTCGATGTCTTCCATCATCTAAATACACTTGTATATTAGCTACAATATAACTTTAAAAAATATATATTAAATAATGAATATTAAGTTGGAACTATGAAATAAGATCTGAGGAAATCTTTAATACAATTTGATTAAAGAAATTCTATTATACAATAACTTTTAACTATTATAAAAAATAATGGAATACATAGAATGATGACTCACTGGACTGACAATTAGATAATGAAGAAAACAGGGTACCTTTTAATCTCACACCACTGTCTAAGTAATAAAAAGAGTATACCACCTTCTTTATAAGTTTAGCCAATGGTAAATAATTTTATATAATGTTTGGATCAAGAGAACAATATTATCAGACTTAAGTACATTCATTATCAAATTTATAAAGTAATGCATTTATGTTGTAATATTTATGTGGAATGTGGAAATTAGATACAAATGTATACAAAATACCTCGAGACAAAGTTTTAAATAAATAAATAAATAAATAAAGCATTTATTTACATTTTGCAATCAAAATAAATATAATTGAATCACATTGGGTCTCTAATCATAATTCCTAAATTTACAAATATATTTGCCAATCTGGATCTTATATCACTTTTTGTTATACACTTTATTATTTATTGATTAGACATTTATAAGACACGAATAAACAAATAAAATAATGCTGTCATATTCTATCTTCGAATATATTTAGGTTGTTAATTAATTCTAACATATTTTATTAGCAAACAGGTTAAATAAATATCTTATTATGGGCACAAATATAAAAGTTGGAGAGATCACAGTATCATTTATTGGGATAAAACAAATTAATACTTTGGCTGTCAAGAAACTAACCTTAAATAACTCAATCAAATAATCCTTTTAAACAGCTATACTTTTCACATATTCAAAATAAAAAATAATCATTCTGATAATTTGATGATTTAAAGCTTGTGGTAAATTAACGTGATATAATCTAAAATATTTAATTTCTGATGTATAAATTTAATACTACTATACTCTCATTTTTTCAATGTTATTTGCATTACGTGTATGCCTCATCTTATGCTATAATTAAAATAGAATCAATATATTTACCTCTTGTTGTTTCACTTATGAGTTACTAAATAAGTGTCATAATATGGATAATGCCATCAACCAAACAATGAATATAACACTATTTCTGTTTTAAATATAGATAAAGAATTTAGCCTTACGGTTTATTTAACCACCAACTACATTACATATAGCTATTATTCTATGGTAACACAAAGATATATTAAAAAATAAGCACAGGAGGAATAAACAAGCTTTTTGAGTAATAAATCTAATGACAAATAATGACTTTCCACCTAACGTTGAGATATACTATTTGGGGTGGAACTCAGTCTCTCCACCATAATAAAGGGGAAATACACTACTTAACTTCTTAAAATATCATCTTTGTAATACATGAATATGCAGTCTGGAAATATACTTCACTTATGGCAAATATTTAGATATATTAAGGTAGAACATTATCAATACCAATCAATATAGAACATATCATTAATAACCTTCTTTTTTACAGCTACTTAATGCATTCAATTCTAACATTGGATAATAAATTTGCACACAGATAGGTCCCTAATTCTTTCAATTCTTTTAGCATATGACATTAACTAATACCGATAGAAAGAAACAAGGTCATAAAACTGAATATTAATTAATTATATATGAAATAAACTGCATAAGACAGACACGCATATCTATGAATAAGAGCGTGGAAATAATTTCAAATTATATAGTAAGCAAATGTTACGGTGAAGTAAATGGTAAACTGAAAATAAAAACCTTTAGTTTATGACAAACTATTAGCTGTTTTGAAATTTTAAATTGCAGCAATTATTATCAATGGGGTTTCACCATTTCTGACAACAATATTTATATTTCATACTCTCTAAGACAATTGCTCACTTTGAGATATTAAATAGAAGAATACTTCCCTTCAATAAAACACAAGAAATATGTATATATAATCCACATAAGAAGTTATATTTAAATAATAATCAATTATCGGCATATTGCAACTTGTAAGACAGCTGTCCGAGGAATTTGTGAAGTTAAGGAAATAGCACAAAATAAATAAGCAAATAAATAAAATACCTATCTATCTGTCTGTGATATATCAATAACAGCAAACAAAAAAATAATTGTTACACTTCTTTAACTGAACAAAATAATCACTTGCAGTATCTTTAACATAAAATCTCCTGAATATCACAAAGACAGGGATAACGATTTCAAATGGATATGTGTTAGTAAAACATGAAGATAAATTCCTATAGGATAAACATTCACAATTTACATTTAATTAAGCAATCTCAAATGTTCTTAGCAATAGCTAATTGAGCTCACTAATACAACACGAAAGTAATAAACCTTTTTATAATAACGGAGTTAATAGATAAATAATTTCAGCTACATATTTGTTTGATATTGATCATTTAATTAATTCTGGAAAATTCCAACTTAGTAATAACTTTAGCAGTCTTCCAAGAGAACATTAACTTCCCATAAACTTCATAAGTTAGCATGAATATAATTATTTTGGTTCATGGAAAATGTGCAATTCCTTAAATAATAATATTTTTCTTTTATAAAATGTCCACATACCGATGAAAACAAAAAAAAATATATATTATATTAATGTCCTTTTACTCGACTCAAATCAGGCACACATTAAATAAATACTAATAATTAGTTAATTTATTGTGAGCCATACATTCACTTGTTTAATAAAATATTTTATAAATATGAATGATAAGCATAGTTATTATCATGTAGTAGTTCAAAATATAGCACAATAAATTATACATGCATACTCTCACTTTAAGTCAACACTCATATAATTAGAACAACATTTAAACTTAGAGACTATGATATGTTTTCTCCTACATAAATTTCTTTAAAAGATTATAAAGTTCACACAATTTCATTTTCTCCTTAACAATAGAAGACATAAGCAAATAAAGTAGATTTAAGTTATAAGCATATAAATACATTTCAAACGATAATGTTAATTTAAAATTTAATTGAGTGGAGAGTGAAGATCATATACATTGTAGAAAAATAGCCTGACATTTTTTCTTATAGTTTGCTGGTAGTTAAAATTCCAATACTAAATTTTATAAAATAATAATGTTTTAACAAATATATACTTTTGAGTTTAACCGTCTTGATTTCTGGGAGAGATGGGAAAAAACCATGTACATAGAAGAAATGGCAGAAGCAGAATATAATTTATTACTGACTATCACTTAAATACATACCATTTCCATCAATCAAGAGGTCACCTTATCCTCCAAAGGTTAGCTCCACCCTTCACACTCAGTTAATTAAGTAACAAATACTCAAGAAATCTTTTCTTAAACAAAACATCTTGATTTTCTAAATTAATCAAACCGAATAAAATGAAAAAAATATATACACTTTCAAAATAAACAAGCATTAATTAGCCATTGAATAAAGTAGTCGATAACACAATTTAGTTTGTGAAATAATTTACTAATCCAGATATCCATTTAATTATTCAAAATATCCTTGCATATTCCCACAATTTCATGTTCTTAATGTTTGCTGCCCATTTGTTAATTAAGTCTTGTTTGTATTTGTATATTAGCATAGACTCCTTTATTATAGATAGATAGGTAGGTAGGTAGATAGATAGATAGATAGATTGATTGGTGGTAGATAGATAGATATATAGAAAGATAGATGGACATTTAGATGGACACATAGATGGACATATAGATAGATAGATACTAAATAGATAGATACATAGATAGACAGACGCACACACAGACAGACAGAGAGACAGACTGATAGATAGATAGATAGATAGATAGATAGATAGATAGATAGATAGATAGATAGATAGATAGATAGATAGATAGACGCACACACAGACAGACAGAGAGACAGACCGATAGATAGATAGATAGATAGATAGATAGATAGATAGATAGATAGATAGATAGATAGATAGATAGATAGATAGATAGATAGATAGATAGATAGATAGATAGATAGATAGATAGATAGATAGATATATAGATAGATAGATAAAGAAAGCTTATAAGAAAAAAAATAGAAATGAAATCAGGTTATATTTATATAAAGTCCATCATCTCAACGATACTAAACACATTAATCTTTACTAATTCTCTGTCAAACACTTAAAACACTTAGTAACAGTATGTAAAAATAACACTTTTCTAGCGATACTGTAATTATTTTAATTGTATTCACTCTTGTGTATTTCAGATGCCGTTTCTGTTCCAATCCAATCTCTAAAATACTGCAATCACTTTTTTACAAATTAATACAAATAAAATTGCAGATCACATCATATGAAATTATATAGATCATAATAGGCATACTTGTGCCACTATGACTACTGTTCATCAAAAAATAGGATACCATCTATTATTAATCACATTGTTTAATTAATTAAATCTAAGATGTAAAAAATAAAATTATGCTTTAGTTTAAATGTATCTTTTTTCCAGATTTTATTGATGAATTAAGCTAAAAGATGGAATATTTACATATGTATATAAATGTATTTCCATTTTTATTTCATAAGAGTTCAGATTTTAAAATATATGATGGGGATAATATACCAAAACATGTATTGCATTTAATAATTATATTCTAAGTAAAAATACATCCATTCTTTTTTTCTATTCTAACGCATTCTTATAAAACATTAGTTTCATTGCTCTTTATCAGGATCGAAAAAATAATATTTTTCAATGATCATTAATAATCAAACACTATATATAACAATTAATTAATTCCAATAAAATAACTTTTTGTTGTTGTTGTTGTTATTATTATTATTATTATTATTATTATTATTATTATTTTCTTTTGTTCTTAACACATATTTGGGTTCATTTAGGTTTCGTATTCTAAGTGGGGAGATAAAGAACCAAAAGATTATGGAAGTGAAAGCTGTGTCTCAATAAATAAAACAGAAGGGTACTGGACTACTGGAAGTTGTAGTGATGAACGGCAATATGTTTGTGAATACAAGTTGGGTTTGTATATAAACTTAATATATATATATATTTTTCAATTAACTTCAGAAATCATTCGAATATAACTGCATCACTATAATTTTAGATTATAAGTTTACTAAAAGAAAATGTAAATGAGAATCATAAGTAATTCACTATAGATGTGTTTTCTATTAATATTCTAAGCGAACTAAACATTATTTAGTTATTCACCAACTATCTGACATTCTCTTCATACTTACCTTGATATATTTTGTTTATTTAGAGCAATTCAACATTGTCACTAAATATGATTAATATTAATTATTACCGTCAACAATAGTGTTTTTTTTAAAAAAACTTCTGTTTAGTCTTTCTACTCGAAAAAATTCCATGTAATGAGAAAATAATAATTAATATTGATAGTTAAATGTTAGAAAAAAATCCATTTATTTTTTACCATATATTTTAATTTATATTTTCAATATTATTTTTATATTTCTGCGAATAAACAATATAAGTGAAAGCTCTTTATGTTTTTTACATGCTTTTCAATGCGAATCTCCAGAAAACAACAGTATTTCTCTTTTGCAATTTAAATGTCTCACTTGATAACAGTATTATTAATTATACAATTGTCTTAGCCATATATATTTTTTATTAAGTGCTTGATTATTACTATTGCGTGTTTTTGCATTAACAGAGTAATATTTGTACAGTCAATGTAGTTTTTTCAGCTCTCTGAATGATTTCTTTCTTAATTTCAATTTTTTTTTAAGTTGGAAAAAATAGTATATACTAATAAGCCAATAAAATTTCATATATGTAGTATGCGGAATTATTTATAATTAAACGATGTTTTGCAATTTACACTATACTTCCTTTAAAGATACTAGAAATTTCCGCTTGATTTTACACATATCAGTAACTCCTTTTATCTGGTTGTACTTTTTAGACCTGGAGTTGGGGCATTAATTTTAATCTGAGTAAGTACAGCTTTAATTTCTTTTGTATTTTGACAAACTGTTAAACATCAAATAATTATTCTAGCTTTAAAGTTGAAAAAAAAAATCCATATCAATTTCAGCTAAGTAATATGTTTTATTATAACGCAAAACCTAGGTAATTTATTTTCTTTACAAATGTAATGTGGGTTTAAATGATTGTCTCAATACCACCAGACTAAGATTTAATAATTAACAGCCCAGTTAGAATATATGACATGTAATCATATAACCCAAAGTACTAAATTTAAACGATTTATTATATTTCTGAATTCTTATTGTTGAGACCATTCTGAATATTCAGAAACCACAAACAAATTATGCCTATTGAAATCTATATAATTTAGATTAAAAATATGCATAGCTTAATAATAACTCTTAACAAAAAATTAGCATAAATCAATTAAGTATTTTTTGACACTAGTTTTGATATATTATGACAAACATACAGATGTTATTCACTAATATTATTTATCTTTTTTAGGTTGTTCTTTATGTTATAGACTGTTTCTCTGGCAAAAATCTGTTTTGAATAATCTGATTCATAAGATCATATAGTATGCATTTTTAGGGAATTTATATTTACAAAATCTTTCTACTTAAACAACTTTCATTTTATATTGCTGAAATAAAAGCATTATTTTTAAAAATGCTTAGTCCTGAAATTTTGATTTGTTATAACATCCCATTGAAAAAGAAAACCAAATCAATGTGACCACATAAATTTACAAGGAGATAGAAAATTCATTATTTATTTATTAAAGCTCTATGGTGAAAAAATATTTGGTCTTTGTGAACTGCAATTTGACATTGCTTTTCAGTTGTTAATCATAAATATTGTAATTTAAAATATAAATAAAGACATATTACAAATGTGAATAAAACATCATTGCAAGTGTATTGCAAAGCTATAGTTTCTATGTAAGTTGAATAATTATGAAGTTTAAGAAATAAAACACTTTTTTTTACAAAAATGTTCATTCAATCATTTTATTGAAGGTAACCAAAAGGGATTATTATTGCAATCACCATTAGTAGAAATATAACAAATGTTGCTGAATTCAATTTTTCCATTTTTTTTTTGCCTGACATAATTGCAAAAATTTATAAGGGATGATTTTCTTCTAGTACAAAATAACAGGGTAAAAAAAAGTTGAACTTTGGAGAATCTGATTCACTCTATTATTTACTGGATTAAAAAATTTTAGAGAAAAATTATTATATGAATGGTACACCAAATAAATTAAAGGGACATACATTGACTAAAGTATCAGATCAATATATTATGAAGAGCCAGCATCACTTTAACTTGAGCCAGTCCTCATCAATCATCCTATCTGCATATGCCTTATTACAATATTTGTTATATATATATATATATATATATATATTGATGACCAATCTGAATATATATATATATATATATATATATATTCAGATTGGTCATCAAAGTATATAAAAAAAATAAAGAAGTTTGTTGATCTTGTCTAGTTTTTCTTTCAATTAATAAATGGATAATGGGAGATCTTGAAAACATAAGTTTAAATTGATAATCATGGTCACCTAAAGTTTTTTAAACATTATTGTTTATTGCTAATGCTAGCTTCAAAATACTAAATTCATTATAATCAAACTCAAGAAAAACATATAGGCAAATAAATACATTTTGGAAATAATTCAGTGTAATATAAAAATTTACTTGAATAGGATCAGTACTATTTTTACATATTTTAATTTTTGTTACCGCAGCCATCATTATAACATTATTGTACATAATTAATGTTTTTTTATGTCAGATATTTTGTTTGTAAATTAATTATTAAAAAAAATATTATAAAAAAAAACATATGTAAATTATTCATATTTATAAAAGGTATCAAGGTTCTAATATCAATTCTTTATTTTGGTTTAAAAATAATAGGAAAAATCATGTCAAACTTTGATTCCATTTCAATGTATGAATTTGTCCCAAATATACATTGCACTTGCAAAACAAAGTGGGAAAGCTACTGGAACATATTGTTTGCCATTGAGTTTTATTTGAGTGAATGTCAACAGTTGTTATGACAGACATAACGTCAGAAAGTCTATAAGATAAATAGCCAGAAAAGACTGTAATAAGGGTTTCTCATTAATTTGTCATTGCCAAGAACAGACATGTTTCTCTGTTCCTTTAAATAAAAATTCTTCAATAATTTTGAAACATTTAAACTATAAAATATGGAATAATAGAAACTTGAATTATCTGATGATTAACTTGAAGGGAAGCTGGTGAAAAAGTTCCAAAGAAGATGGCAACAAATATGTGAAAAAGGAAACCTATTTAAAATAAAAATGCATTGTACGGAATCAGATATTTAAAAAAAAAAGATTCCAGATTTAAAAATCTGAATATAACTAACAGTATATTGGATGGATACTATGTTTCAAGCTAAGAAAATATTCAGAATCAACTTGATTAATTTATATTATATAAAAAAAGCTAATTAAATTTCACTCTCCTTTTTCAAAGGGAAAAAGAAAAAAAGGGCTATTATTAAAATTCTTTGCTGGATTTCATGAGAATATTTTATCTGAACATTATCGCCAATGAAAGAAAATATTGAAATTTCAACTTATCTTTTCTATACTCAAAGAAAGAAAACCATCTCTACATCTTAGGACTAAGAATCAAGAAGCTTTGATGAATCAATGGATAATGAAAATGGACAGACTTTTACTTAGTGTATAATTTTTATGCATATATATATATACTTAGTGTATAATTTTTATGCATATATATATATATATTGAACCAACCTGATCAAATGAACCACAATAAATGACAAATGACTACTTCTACTATTTATATTTACTACTATTTAACACTTTCTATCTTCACTTCTCTTAACACTATAAAACTTACAATTTAAAATTTACTACTTAAACTTAGGGGAAACAACAAGAAACACCTAGCATCGACAAATAAAATATCAACTAATATTTTTTTATATTTTGTCCTCCTAAATTTCCCTTTCAGAAAAATGCTTGGTTTTCAGATAAAGTGTCAAATGTCATCAATAGCAAACTATCAATAACATTCAACACTCGACTACCAAATATATACCGATCAAATAAACACTATTATTATTTTTAAAGAAGAAAATATCCCTTAGGCACCAGCTAATTACATTAGAATTAGCATGTTTATCTGATCAGCACAACTTGGTATCTGAAATCCCTGCTAGCTCAACCGGTTCCAACCATCCACTAAATAGACAAAACAAAAGGTATATCTTAAACACTGCCTCTTCTAAGCTACTACTATTTTTTAAAAAAAAAAAAAAAACTAAAATAATATTTCCTGAACCATTCTAAATAATAATTCAATCCTTTAAAACTATTAATACAACATTATACTGAATGTTAAAACATTTATAGATTTAAATTAGCGAATCTTTTCTGTAATACTATTATTAATGATTAGATTTTTTTCCTCCTACTCTTATTAAGAAAATAAGTATTTATACTTACCCACACATATCAGAAATAAACATAAATGTTTTGAGGAAAATAATTGAAATGGTTTTTATATTATTTTAAAAAATAAATAAATCGTTTTATCTTATAATGAGACACACACACTTCTTTTTTTAAGATTAAAATAAGCATTTTAGTATATTACTTTAGCAATAAATTATACACATTACATCATATTTTATTTTTATCTTTTTTTTTTTAATTTAAATAAATCAAATCACACATACGTGCATGCCTTTGTTTCAGAAATATTATTTAATATAAGCTGCTTTTACTTATTTTATTATTGCAAAATATTATCTTTTGAATTTTAAAGTTTATTCTTTTTTTAATTTTAATTCAAAAAGTTCAAAAGTTCTTTCAATAAAGTCTACCTTTGTTTTAAAAAGAAAACGGAAATATTTAGATATCAAAGTCAAATAATTACCTAGGTTTTTATATACGACAGACACAGTATAATGAATTATTTCTTAATTCATCGACAACTGGTAAATGATTCCTTCTTGGATTCTGTGACTTGTTATGATTTTCGTGGCTGGTTTGGCATTCTCTGCACTCCACTGTCCTTTAGTCTATTTCAACATGATTACTTTCTGAACAAATCGCAGATCTTAGATGCGTAGAGAGCGACTTTCGGTCAACTGCAAATACGTTGGTTTTAACAATGCAACATTTTTCTGGAAATATTACTTCGAGAAATATTTATTAAAATGAGATAGTCAGACCAAGAATGAACAAAAGTTGAGATATTTATACTGTTTTAAACAATGGAAAACTTTATTTACAGGAGCATTCTTCATCTCATGAAATAAAATCAGCTTCTGGCGTCTACTTTTTATAAAAAATTGCATACACACATGCACATATATTTACTTATTTTATTATAAGATAAAACACAATCTCTTTATTATTTTACTAAAAATTCATTTAAAGAATATTAAATCATTTATTTATTACAAGCTTTTTTCCTTCTTTTAAACAAAAAAAAATCTTTTATTTTAAACAGCTTATTATTTTAAACAACTTATTATTTTAAACAGCATTTACAGTTTATTTTATTAAATACAAAAATTCCCCCTCCCCCTACTTTTTAGTTTTTACATTTTATTCTCTTTATTTTAAACTTTTATATTTTTAAAACATGGGATTCATAATAAATTAATTACATATCAATGTCCTTTGGTACAATATATATATATATACTTTTCAAAAGAATAATTTATGTTTTAGTTTATATCATAAATAGTGTACATTTACATTTAATAGGTTTTATGAAATGAAGGGTTCGGAGAGATTCATTTACAGATTATTTAAACTCTTGTGTTAATATGACTGATGTTTTTTGTTTTTTTTTTAATATTCAGTCTAAATTTTGTATCTTTAAAATTTTATCTTGAAATATCGGACACAAAAGAAGTTTAAATATAGAGTTTTATTTTACATTTGTTCAATTATTATATTAATGAACAAATATATACTTTCATTTTATACAATTGCATATATTTGGTATGTGTTATCTAGAAAATTTTATTAAAATATTTTAAAACTCTCCTTCCATTCATTCTTTTAACATATCATCATTGTTTTCACAACATCTTTTAGAGTTATACACATATATTTTCTCATTTTTATTAATTTAATCAATCACAAATATCAGAAAATCTTATGTTGTATTTGATTAATGTTACAATTTTTTTATAATCCAATAAATTGAGTTGATTTAAATGCTATAAACCTGTTTAATTATTTTTGGGATTGCTTAAGATGATTTTGTTATTTTAAAATGCGGTTCAAGTTTCAAACTTAATTTGGTAAGTGAACTAGAATATAAAATAAGGTATGTTTTGCATATTATCATTTTTTATTTTATTCACATATAAATTTTATATTTATTTCTTTATTCGATTATTACACATTATATTGTATTTTAGTTAAAATTACCGGTAAGTCATATCATTAGCTTAGAGATGATTATTTCTTTGCTGATCTAGTCCCATCATGAAAATATAAATAGATCATATTTTGTCATTGGTTTATAAGGACTTTTATTAAATACTTTTAAATTTCACTAAAGTGAAGAGTACAAATTTCATTGACTAGTTTAATTGAATATTATCTATGATTGGAATATCTGTCAATTTTAGATATAGTTTAATTGTTACCAAAACCAATTTCATATTCGATTATTTGATGATTCAAATTAATAATATTAACACTTATAGATTAATAAACATCCAATGGAAACTTAATATATCTTTTATATAATGTGAATGGGCATTGTAGAGTTACAAATTATCTAATAGATTTGTTGATAATAAATTCTTTTGAAGTATTCTATTTTAAAATATAAATGAAGCAATAACTAAGTATCGCTTTATAGGAAGATATGAATAAATTATTTATACATTATGTTATAGCGTATTATTAAACTAGATGTAGATTAATTTGTTTAAACATTTAAAGGAGTGCATAAGTTTTCAAATTGTTTTCCAAAAAGATATAAAAACTAGTTGACTTCAATAGAATATTGTTAATTAAATATTAAAGTAGAAATAATTGTATATTGTTTTATTGGAAGATATGAATGAAATGTTTATATATTGTATTTTGCATTTTATTAAACGAGATATACATTTGAGCCAAGGATTATTTTGTTTCAACATTTAAATTGTATATATATTTAAAAATGTTTTTTAATTTCAATTAATTATTTAGAAGCTCATCTGTTTAGATAAAATGAAATATCATTAAATATTAAAGTATATTTATTTATTATAATAACAATATATTAATAAAGGGTGTTGAAATTTAGTTTAGTTATTGATTCAAATTGACTTTCATTAAATTTCTAATGAAATAGTTAGCTTAATCATGTGTTATTGTTTAGAGCAATTATAGGATTTCACTGCTTATTACACATTATTTTATAATTGTGATAGAAATGTCAATGTTTGAAGCAGATAATCTCATTGTTATTTTGTTTTACATATAGCATAAACAAATTAGGCTTTAGTAGATATTATTAATGCTTTATGATGGTTTATTAGATAATGGTGACCCGATTGAGCTATATTAGACTAAATTAGATTTAGATTAAATTTTATCAGATTATATTGATCGTTCTTCCCTACCATTAACATTGCTAGAGTTATGCAGTTCCTATATATATATATTATATATATATATATATATATATATATATATATATATATATATATATATATATATATATATATATATATATATATATATATATAAACGCTCACCTTCCTTTTAAAAACACATCAACTACTATCACTACGAAAACAACAACAATTAAAAATATCAACTACTACTTTCCTTTGCTTTGCATTATTAGATTACTCAATCGTTGAAGGTGTTTAGTACTCAGGTAAAATGTAAACTATTATCAGTAGTAAACTACCAGCAACACCAACATTCGACTGCCAAACAGACACTGACCAAATAAACACTTTATTTTTTTAAAGATGAAAAAACCCTTTAGGCACCAGATTAATTACAGTGTAATTAACATGTCCATCTGATCAGCCCAATTTATACCTGAGATCCCCAATAGCTCAATAGGTTTCTAATCATCCTCTAAGGAAACAATAACTCATATATCAAATACACTGCCCAAAGCTACTACTACTATTTAAAGATTATGATAATTAAACGAACCATCCTATCTAATAATGGAAAAAATGTCCACTCTAATACTTCAATTTTAAAGATAAATAATAAATACTATTGTACTGAAATGCAGAAAAACATTTACATTTTTAAACCAACAAATCCTTGTTTTAAAATAATATTGTAATTTCCTTATGCTTTTAGTTTTAAAATCAATTATTTATTATCAATGATTAGATTTTGTCCCTCCCCACTTTATTAAAATATATTATTATACTTACCTGCACGTATTAAAAATAAACATACATATTTTAAGAAAAATACTTTAAGTATTTTGTTTTTATTTAAAATAAATAAATCAGTTTATCTTACAATTAAAACATGCACACTTTTCTTTAAAGTTAAAATAAGCATTTTAACACATCAACATAATAATTAAGATATACATGTTACATTAATTTTAAAGTCACACATACGTGCATGCAATGTCTTTAAATATTATTCAGCATATATCGTTTATTATTATTATTCCAAAATATTACCTTATGAAGTTTAAGGTTTTATTTTCTTAAAGATTAATTCATAAAGTTTACAGTTTATTTACTATAGTTTATCCTTTATTTTTAAAAGGAAAATCAGGAGTGAGAGGATATTAAAGTCAAAAATTACCTAAGATTTTATAAGTGCAATATGATGTACACAGCACAATGAAATTACTTTAAAATCATTTACAACCAGTTAACAACTTCTCCTAGGATCCTGTGACACTGTATGACTTTCATAGCTTGTTTAGCATACACACACTCCACTACTTATTTAGTTTATTTGAACATAGTTTTCCTCTGAACTAATTGCATAGAGAGGCTCTGGTTGATTGCACACTGCAATGATCTAACTCTGCATCATGTTTGGAAATATAACAGTTTAAATAACTGTTATATTTGTTGCTTCAAAAATTATTTTTAAACCATCCCCGAATAGCAAAATGTTGAGATATTTATACTGTTTTAAAGAATGGAAAAACTTTATTAACAGCAGCATCTTTTGTCTTGTGAAATTAATAGCTTTGCTTCTATTTTTCTTTAAAACTTCACACACACCTGCACATATTTAATTATTTTATTATAAGATAAAACAAATTTTCTTTATTATTTTATTATAAATTCATCAAAATAATATTAAATCATTTTTATTATAAGACTTTTTTCTTCTTTTAAATTAAAAAAAAATCTTATCATTTTAAAAAGCATTTATGGTTGATTTTTATTTAATAATAAATCCCCCCCCCCCTGCTCTTTAGTTTTACATTTTATTCTTTCAATTTTTTATATTTTTAAAAGGCGAGATTTATAAAATTAATTAAATATCAATGTACTTCAGAACATTATCTCTGTCCCTCCTTTGAGATTAAAATATCATTATGAGCATCTTAGTTTCCCAAAATTTAAATTTTTAAACATTATATACTTTTATTTATTTAAAGTTCTCTTATCAGTACACATGTATTTATAATTATTTATGACAATTTCCATCCCTTGATATTTTTATCAAAATCAATCAACAGACTCTTTCTATTATTTTATTACCGATTTATCTAGCATTATTTCAACCCCAAAAAACAAAACATTTTAAATTTCCAAACATATGTACAATCAACCCTCACCCTCTTAGTTCTAATTTTATGCCTCATGTTCATCTATCTTCATTCATTCAGAGTGCCCCTTACTTTATTTCTGTCTTAAGGATTATACTTCCATGCTATATGTCATACTAAAATCACCTTTAATAATTACACCAAATCTGACCGGTTCTAAAAAAAAAAAAAAAAAAAACAACTACACTACTAGCACATTTTCTAATCTTCTATTTTACTCAATATCACCTATATTATCAACAGCCAACTTTGATCCACCATCTAGAAAATGTCTACCATTTGAACAACCAGTTTCAGGCCATGTCGATGCGCCAAATGAATGTCCAACTTCTGCCTATGTTGACCCTATCATTTGCTATGACTATTTTCAGGCACCATTAATACAACACCCAACTACAGCTTGCATTGTTCCCACTATTTGAACAACCAATTTCAGGCCATGTTGATGCATTAAATGAACATCCAAATACAGGTTATGTTCATCCTACTATTTGCAATGACTTGTTTCAGGTCCCTTTAATGTGCCACACAAACCTTCCAATGAATGTTGCAAATGAGTCTCCAACTATGGTCCTATCACCTAAAACAACTAATCTTGGGCCACATTAATGCACCTAATAAACATCCAACTATCTAAATTAATGTGCCGAGTGCCCCTCCAAACTACAACTTGTGTTGGGTCTTCCACGTGAAACATCTAATTTCGGGCCACAATGGTGCACCAAATGAACCACCCACCTTCATTTTAAAAACACCTCAACTACTAACACAACAACAACTAAAAATATCCACTACTACTTTCCATTGATTTGCCTTACTAGATGACTCAATCTTCAAAGGTGTTTAGTCCTCAGGTAAAATCTAAACTATTATCAGTGGTAAACTACCAACAACACCAACATTTGACTACCAAACCGACACTGACTAAATTAACACCTTCTTTTTGTAAAGAAGAAAAAACCCTCTAGTCTCCAGCTAATTACAGTGTAATTAACATGTCCATCTGATCAGCCCAATTTGGTACCTGAGATCCCCGCTAGCTCAATTGGTTTCTAATCACCCTCTAAAAAAGCAATAATTCATATATTAAATACACCACCCAAAGCTATTACTACTATTTAAAGATTATGATAATTAAAAGAACCATCCTAGCTAACAACGAAAAAATGTCCAACTGTAAGACATAATAAATACTATTGTACTGAAATGCAGAAAAACATTTACATATTTAAACCAACAAATCCTTATTTTAAAATAATATTGTAATATCCTTATCCTTTTAAATTTAAAATCAATTATTTATTATCAATGATTGGATTTTCTCCTTCCCTACTTTATTAAATATATTATTATACTTACTTGCATGTATTAAAAATAAACATAAATATTTTAAGAAAAATAGTTTAAGTATTTTCTTTTTATTTAAAATAAATCAATCATTTTATCTTGCAATTAAAACACACACACTTTCTTTTTAAAGTTAAAATAAGCATTTTAATACATCAACATAATGAATAAGATATACACGATACATTAATTTGAAACTCACACATACGTGCATGCAATGACTTTAAATATTATTCAGTATAGAAACTGATATCATTTATTATTATTAATCCAAAATATTATCTCATGAAGTTTAAAGTTTTAATTTCTTAAAGATTAATTCATAAAGTTTAAAGTTTATTTACTACAGTTTATCTTTTATTGTTAAAAGGAAAATCAGGAATGAGAGGATATTAAAGTCAATAATTACCTATAATTTTATAAGTTCAATATGACATAGACAGCACAATGGAATTACTTTAAAATCATTTATGACCGGTTAAAAACTTCTCCTGGGATCCTGTGACACTGTATGACTTTCGTAGCTTGTTTAGCATACACACACTCTGATACTTATTTAGTTTATTTGAACATGGTTTCCCTCCGAACTAATTGCAGATCTTGATGCATAGAGATCCTCTGGTTGATTGCACATCACGATGATCTAACCTTGCATCATGTTTGGAAATATAACAGTTTAAATAACTGTTATATTTGTCACTTCAAAAAGTATTTTTAAACCATCTCAGAATAGCAAAATGTTGATATATTTATACTGGTTTAAATAATGGAAAAACATTATTCAAAGCAGCATCTTTTGTCTCATGAAATTATCAGCTTTTGCTTCTATTTTTCTTTAAAACTTTACACACACGCACATATTTAATTATTTTATTATAAGATAAAATGAATGTTCTTTATTATTTTATTATAAATTCATCAAAATAATATTAAATCACTTTATTATAAAAAATTTTCTCCTTCTTTTAAATAAAAAATATCTTATTTTACAAAACGTTTATGGTTTATTTTTATTTAATAATAAATCCCCCCCCCCCTGCTGTTTAGTTTTACATTTTATTCTTTCAATTTTTATATTTTTAAAAGGTGAGATTTATAAAATTAATTAAATATCAATGTACTTCAGTACAATATATATATATAATAAATAAAATATCCGTTAATTAAAAACAATATTGTAATTATAATTGAAATAATATTTTTAACTGTTTATAAACAATTACAAACAATCTTAAAATCCACAGAAGTACTTTCGGTTACTTTCTAACCTGTCTCAACTGCCATTAAATTCAAAAACCAAAAGTGGAAGCAAACATTATCAATTCAAATTCCAAGAATCTCGTATTTTAATGTTAGAAGCTTGTCGATTTATTAAATGTGTTTTATTCCTGATTATAAAAATTGCCTCTTTAATTTTTCGTTTACTATGGCTTCTGTCTTCATGAAGAATTTTTACATTTTCAAAATTAAATTTAAATTTATATTTACATGTTTTTTCATGATCAAAGAAAACTGAAGAAGATAATAAATCACCATTATTTTTATTTTTTACACGCTTATATAGTAATTCATGTTCCTTCAATCTTTTCTCAATACTGCACCTAGATTCACCTATATATGATAGCATACAATCACAAAAAATTTGATGTATGACATTACTTTTTTGCTTGAAAGGTATGACATCCTTAGAATTATTGACTAATTTATTAATACTGTTTGGAACGTAGAATGAAACATTAAACACATTCTTATATAAATCCTTAAAAAAAAAAAAAATACTTGTGGATTTAAAATAAATGGAATAGATATCCATTTTTTATTATTAATCTTCTTTTCTTTTAAATTATCATAATTTTTTTTTAAATTGACATAAAGCATTGTTTATTTGTTCCATTTTATAACCGACATCAATCAATTCCTTTGCAAATATCTCAATATTTTTTAGTTTATCATTTTGGTAACGACATAATTTTTTATTCCGAAACAAAAAAGATTTAAAACTTGCCATCTTATGCATCATTGGTACTTTTAATTTACAATTTATATATCCTCTTTTTTGCAGTGGTTTAATTATTAGTTTATAATTTAATATACTGTTATCTCTTGTGATCATTAAATCTAAATAGTTAATCTTATTGTCCTGTTCTTTTTCAATATTCCATTTCAAGCCATTCAACTTATTTAATTCCTCTATAAGCAAATTTATACTATTAGTATTTCCACAAACAAAAACATCATCCACATATCTTTTGTAAATTTTAATATCTCCAAAAATACACATATTTAAAATACTACTATCATATGTAGATAAAACGAAATTGCAAACTTGTGCAACTACAGGCAATCCCATAGGCCAACCTTTGGTCATTTTATAATATTGACCTTCAAAAGATGCAACAATGTTATCATTAAAAAATTTTAAAGAATCAATGATAAATTTTATTGTATATTTACAAATATTTTTACTTTTTAATGCATGTTCAATTATTTTTATGGAATTCATTCTATCAATAGATCCATACATTTCTGTAACATCCAATGAAGCAATAACATCATTTTCATCAATATTTAAATTTTTAATACTATTTACAAAGTCAAACGATGAAGCAATAGTATTATCCCCAAATCCTAAAAAATCTTGTAAGAGTTTACCAATATATTTAGAAGTCTGATATATGAAGGAACCACCGAAATCTATCATAACTTGCAAAGGATTACCTTCTTTATGTAATTTTATATTTGCAAAAATACGAGGACATATAGCACAAGAAGGATATATCATATAGTATACATCATTATTTAAAACTTTATTTTTAGCACTTATTAAAATATTGTTAATAAACTTTATTCTTTGACCATCCATATTATAATCTTCAATCAAAAACAAACCAAGTTTGTCCTGGTAATGATAATTTTGCTGATGATATTATTAAGAAAATTAATTGCAATAAATTTGATACAATATCTTATGATAAATCATGGCAATTAGCTATTTCGGAATTTAAACAGAAATTGAGGATTGATAATATGATTTGTTTGAAAGAGGACAAAGGTTTGCGTATGTGCTTGTTGATGAAATGTCAATATATTAATAAAATTAAAATGCAAATGGACAAACTTGGTTTCTTTTTGATTGAAGATTATAATATGGATGGTCAAAGAATAAAGTTTATTAACAATAATTTAAAAAGTGCTAAAAATAAAGTTTTAAATAATAATGTATACTATATGATATATCCTTCTTGTGCTATATGTCCTCGTATTTTTGCAAATATAAAATTACATAAAGAAGGTAATCCTTTGGGAGTTATGATAGATTTCGGTGGTTCCTTCATATATCAGACTTCTAAATATATTGGTAAACTTTTACAAGATTTTTTAGGATTTGGGGATAATACTATTGCTTCATCATTTGACTTTGTAAATAGTATTAAAAATTTAAATATTGATGAAAATGATGTTATTGCTTCATTGGATGTTACAGAAATGTATGGATCTATTGATAGAATGAATTCCATAAAAATAATTGAACATGCATTAAAAAGTAAAAATATTTGTAAATATACAATAAAATTTATCATTGATTCTTTAAAATTTTTTAATGATAACATTGTTGCATGTTTTGAAGGTCAATATTATAAAATGACCAAAGGTTGGCCTATGGGATTGCCTGTAGTTGCACAAGTTTGCAATTTCGTTTTATCTACATAGAGTAGTATTTTAAATATGTGTATTTTTGGAGATATTAAAATTTACAAAAGATATGTGGATGATGTTTTTGTTTGTGGAAATACTAATAGTATAAATTTTCTTATAGAGGAATTAAATAAGTTGAATGGCTTGAAATGGACTATTGAAAAAGAACAGGACAATAAGATTAACTATTTAGACATAATGATCACAAGAGATAACAGTATATTAAATTATAAACTAATAATTAAGCCACTGCAAAAAAGAGGATATATAAATTGTAAATCAAAAGTACCAATGATGCATAAGATGGCAAGTTTTAAATCTTTTTTGTTTTGGAATGAAAAATTATGTCATTACCAAAATGATAAACTAAAAATATTGTGATGTCGGTTATAAAATGGAACAAATAAACAATGTTTTATGTCAATTTAAAAAAAAAATGATAATTTAAAAGAAATGAAGATTAATAATAAAAAATGGATATCTATTCCATTTATTTTAAATCCACAAGTAAATTTTTTTTTTTTTTAAGGATTTATATAAGAATGTGTTTAATGTTTCATTCTACGTTCCAAACAATATTAATAAATTAGTCAATAATTCTAAGGATGTCATACCTTTCAAGCAAAAAAGTAATGTCATATATCAAATTTTTTGTGATTGTATGCTATCATATATAGGGGAATCTAGGTGCAGTATTGAGAAAAGATTGAATGAACATGAATTATTATATAAGCATGTAAAAAATAAAAATAATGGTGATTTATTATCTTCTTCCGTTTTCTTTGATCACGAAAAAACATGTAAATCTAAATTTAAATTTAATTTTGAAAATGTGAAAATTCTTCATGAAGAGAGAAACCATAGTAAAAGAAAAATTAAAGAGGCAATTTTTATAATCAGGAATAAAACGCATTTAATAAATCGACAAGCTTCTCACATTAAAATACGAGATTCATGGAATTTGAATTGATGACGTTTGCTTCCGCTTTTGGTTTTTGAATTTAATGGCAGTTGAGGCAGGTTAGAAAGTAACCAAAAGTACTTCTGCGGATTCTAAGATTGTTTGTAATTGTTTATAAACCGTTAAAAATATTATTTCAATTATATATATATTGAACTGGGTGCTTTATCCATTTCAAAAGTTCTATTGCAAAATTAAAACTAACTTTCATATTTATAGTTTATAAAAGAAAACTATTTAAAAGTTTTGTATGTTATTTTTTATGGATTAAAAATACATGCATTCACACACATACTCTTTTACATTTTTTAATTTTATAAATCTAATTTTCAATAAATTTTAGTTTAAAATAATTTTTGTTTAGAAGCTTGTTTTTCTTTTATTACAGTAATTAAAAGCAAGCAAAGTTTTAACCAGTTTGAAAAATCATTCTAGTTTTAGAAAGTTTTGATTCCAATCAAGTTTCTTTCCATTTTTGTTTGTAACCTATTTTTAAAAAAGCTGATACTTATCTTTGAATTTTCTTTTTTAAAATTACTTTTGAATAACATAAGATCCCTGGACAGATATTGTTTTTAATTAAAAGTAAGTGGTATATAGATATTTATCCTGGTTAAAAGCTTTTATTTCAAGATTACCTGTTAGATAACAGTTTACACAAATAGCCCAGGATTTTGACTGATTATTATTATATTGCTCATGAAGAGTTTTTATTCAGCTTCTTATTATTCTTCTGATTGTTAGTATTTATTCTTATTTCTCTGCTTATGGTACTTATTTGTATTGCTGTCCTGCCTTATATTTTAAAGATTGCTGTCTACATCTTTATATCACCATTGTTAAAATTATATTTTTGCTATTTGCTAATAGGAAATTCTGCAGAGATCTAAGTACTGATTACTTTTTACTAAATAGTGATCGTCTCTGCAGAATGCCAAAACTGCACCCCATAAATCTTCTTTTCAATATGCAACATTAAAACATCCCAAAGACAAGCACAAATTTCAAATCTTGGCCTTGAGATCATGTTCTATAAACCTAGAACAGACCTGATCCAAAGATTTCATCCATACTGCTGAATATATAAAAGTAAATCAAAGATAACATGTGAAACTATATATAAGAACAACTTTACCTATCCTGCTGGAAGAAATCACCTGGACCTAACATTATGCCTCAAGGTAAATCTACATTTTCATATAATAACCAGACCTTAAATTTATAGTTAGATCTTTCTTTCTTAAAATTCTCAGCTTAATGTTAAAAGTAACTTGTCTTTATAAGTATTGCAGTTTCATTGAAATATATTTAATTATTTTATCCTGTATTGAATTTATAGTGTGTATTGGAATCTTAGTTTTATGATTTCAAATGTTCAAATTTGTTTATCCGAGAGTCTATTGTGAGTTTTTATTTTATATGCTTAGTGTTTTTTTAATAATATAACTACCCTTAATAAATTCTTGGGCAAATATTAGTAATTTTATTTTCACTCACTTGTTCATTTCAATCATAATTAATTTAGATAAGCTTGATTTAGATTTCTTGCAGACCAAAAATATTTTGGCTAGCAGGTTATTAAGAATATTGTTCTGTTTTCCCTAAATCAGAGATTTTTTTTTCTATTTAAGATTATATAAAATCATAATATTTTCTTGTTCTATTTTTTTATCTTGTATTGGAATCAATCTTGATGATCTTGAACATGGTCATTCATAAACTGTTTGGCAAATAAATGACATTCTTAATCCCAATGTTTTTCTTAAGCTAATGAAAGCTCACCTGCACAATTTTGTTGTATTCCCTGCAAGATCACTTTGTTTTGAAATCTCTAAATAGGAAAACTGGAATTACTTTATATAAATCATTAGCAGGAAGATATAAATCCCTTTTAAATCTTAGGTGAGATGTTACTGCTTCTGTCGAACGGGGGAACCAAGCTGATCATTCATCATCATGTAACTTGGGGTTGGGGGATTTTGTAGACAGTTAATGACCTAGTTGCTCTGTCAAAACAAGTGAAAATATATCATAATCGTCTTTTGCACATGTTCAATTGAAGTTTTAATAAAAATTTGGTTATAATATTAAAAAAAAAGAAAGTAAATAGAAAATAAATGAAAAAAGTGATCATAATATCGCAAGTTGTGATTTAACTTGGATATAAAAATAATTATCTTATTCTGCTTTTAATATGTATAAAATAAATAATAACTTGCAAAGGTAAGAATTGTTATGGAAGTAATTTTTGTAATAATAAGATATATGCTTTAGCACAAAGTTAATATCTAGTTAAGATTATTTTAAAATAGAGAGAGAGGAGAGAGAGAGAGAGAGAGAGAGAGAGAGAGAGAGAGTCAACAAGATTAAGGTATAAATAAAGTTATAAATATCATAGATAGAGAGTTTAAGGGTTGAGGAATAATTATTTAGTAATATCCTTAATTAGATATAATTTAAATCATAAAATGTTCAGATTAAATTATGGTTAATCAATTTATTTTAATGTAAAATATCTTTTCAAAAATAATCATTATTAATTCAGATAAATAATATATAATTGTTTAAAAAGAAACAAGATAATAAATTAAATTTAAATTGGAAATATCACTTTTTCTGTATAGATGTGTGTATGCATAGATGAATTTAGGTTTCTTTTTAATAACAAAGATAAATGTTAAAATTAATAAAACATTTAAAAAATAGACATCAATTTAACCTAACCAAGAAAGGGTTAAGTATTTAAGTATAATACTTGTGATAAAAATGAGTTTAAGAAAAGGGAATATGTTATTTTTTAAAAAAAGTGAGAACAAGCTATTATCTTATTATTTTATTTTTATTAATTTTCTTAATTAAGAAGAAAATGAGTTACATTGACATTTTCTTCAACTTGCTTTTTAAATAATGCATTTATTTAAAAATGAAGTAGATTATAAAATACATAATTTTGTTAACTAGTTTCTTGTACCATTTAATAATTTGACTACATGAGGTCACTTTTCAGAGGGAGGTAATTAAGTCTTAACATATGTTACAGCAGGTATAAAAACCAGAATCCTCATTGTTAAGGGTCTGATCTGACCTGTCCATTTGTCTGACTGTTCTTCTCCTTCATTTTCATTGATGGACTGTTGTGCACTGCAATTGTTATTTTTTAAAAATATTTTATTTCATCTAAAGTGTAAAGTTATTAATTTTGTATCTATTTCAACCTACAATGCAGTGTTGAGCAAAGTCTTAAGGTATCCTTGTTTTTATTATCATAATTCAATTTGAATTTTATTTTAACTACTAACATAATGCTATGGAAGAATAATTTGTTTTCTAGAAGTAAATTTCATCGAGTATGTTTAAACGTAGATTTAAAAAAAAACCCAGATAATAAGTTTTTTTTTATATTAATTTATAAAATTATGCAGAAAATTATGCTAATTAATTTATCAGTACTATTTATAATTCTTAAAATAATGAAATGGAAGTATAAAGTTAAAGGTTTTAGACTGTTTAAACTTGAAGTTAATAATAAATCACTATGGTGACCATTCTGCTTTTTAAGAAATGATATAAACAATAAGTTGCAATAATTATAATGAATATAATAAAAGCTTATATAAAAATGAACTGTTAATTATAAAATAACCTGTCATCTTCCATTCACAAGGAATTATTATTTAAGTGTGTTCGTTTTTTTCCAAATTTGTGTTATTAAGAAAAATATCCAGTGAGAAAGTCAAATTGATATAATATTTAAAAAACAAATATACATTATAACTTTAATATGCTTTGTCCTCTTTGTATTTCATTCTACAATACTGTAAATGGAAATGAATTAAGGAAACTAAAAATATATTTGTATATAAAAACAATAGAGAAATAGTTTGCAGAAATAATTTACAATGGATATTTGATATATGTGTGGCCTATTCTATTTAATATTTGCAAAAATAAAATTGCTAAAATTCAATACCTGGAAATGACTGTTATAACTTAACTAATTTAGCTTGCTTTGGATGTGCTTCTTTTAAAAAGAAGGAAGTAAACATGTATTACTTATTTTAATGAAACTGCAGATTTCCATATGAATAATGAAAGAAAAATTGTGTTAATCTTACAGTCATCAAATTAATATTATAGCAATAGCTATATTACATTAGTCAATTCCTTTAAATGAATCAAATCTAATCTTCAACTTATAATTAAAAACTGTATTAATATTTTGTTTCTATGCATATTTGGAAGTTATAATTTATATAAAAATGTTTGCTGTTCATTTCAGTAAGGTTGCTTTGTCACAATAACTGGACATTGAATGACTTCATGCCCTCAAAAGACTGCTCATTATTTGAGTGGTTATGCTAATGAATTGTGTTTATATATATATATATATATATATATATATATATATATATATATATATATATATATATATATATATATATATATATATATATATATATATATATATATATATATATATATTGTAACCAGACCCCACCATGCAACTCCTTTATTACCTCAGTTATAACAATTTCATGATGAGCATGCTGCAGGAAGGAACTATTGATTGGCATTCCCCAATGCAGATAGTAATTCCCCTACAACAATATTTCCTGCTCATCAGAGGATGTAGAACCATAGAGACTGGAAGCATCTAGACATTTCTGTGTTTGATTTTCCAAACGGCATCACTAGAGTTTCATCTCACTACAACCTGATTTACCTAGGTCTAGTTATGCCAGACATAGCTCAGGAGGCATGAGATTCTCATGAACAAGTGCACTGAATGACAAGTGATGCAATAAAAAATAGAATTGAACAACTGGATAACTAAAATTAATTTTAAGTAACAACAATTTTATTTAACAAATTAATTTGCAAGTCCTTCTAATAAAGTTCATTCATACCATGTAATGACTCATTTTCAGTTCATTTATGAATAGGTTAGAAGCAGTTTATTGATCAATAGTTCATTTACAAGTCATTCTAATAAAGTTCCTACTTCATTTCAAATGAAGGCTCATTTTGATTTATCTTCAGTAAAGAATTAAAAGGATTTTTTATCAAGTAGACATCTACCAATACTGCATGAATATTTTTCAACTCTTTATTCCATATCTCTACATCCTTTTTAGGTAGGTAAATAGGTAATATGAACTTCCCCAGATCTGTAAGGTTTCTATAATTCAGTCAAGTATCAATGTACATTGGTGCTCATAAGTTTTATTATTTTCTTTGTATACAATCGACATGCATGTAAGCATTTGTAATTTTTATAGTACCTCATTATTTTATTTAATTTATCAAAACAGGTAATGTGAACAATTCTTGGTTTGTGGACTATTCATAGTCCAGTCAGTGTAAATGTGCATCTATGTACATAAGTTTCATTACTTTCTTCACATAATACCAATATGCAGGTAAGCATTTATAATCCATATAGTATTTCATTATTTTATTTATATACCATCAAAATGCCTGTAAGCATTTGTAATTTTTATTTAGTGATATAGCATAACCATTATTATTTGGTCTGCCACAGATGTATATTTCGTCATATAAGTTGATTAACATCTGCATTTATTTATTAGCCAGTTAGAGTTATATGTAATAGATCAGTATTTCTGGCTCTTCTAGGTCTACTTATTTGTAAATCAATAATATCAATCATTATAGGTATTCCTTTTTTTTAGTTTATTTTAATTCAAATGTATCTGTAGATGAGAGGTCAATCCTTATTAAAAATGCATTTTGATTATAGGTATTTTAGTATTTATAATTTATCTTTAATAAAACATATTTCCATAGCTAAATTTATTCATATTTTTTTTAGAAAGATGTTTTGTTTTATCCTTTATAAGCACATATAAATATTAAATAAAATTGTTACCTTCATTTTTTATCCAGTCTGTTCCATCAAAAAGGGGTCATTTTATTTAAGCTGAGTGGCATTATTCATTTTCTATGATGTTTATCCAGGCAAATCTTGGAGATGCATGGCTTTTGGATGAAGAAAAGCTGTTATTGCCTAGCCTTCCATTGTTATTATTTCCTTATTAATATTTTATTTTTTCATCATTAATAGTGGTTCTTTAACTACTCTTAAATTTTTTTTTCAAATTAAAATCTTATCTTCTTTAAAATCTACTTTAAAAATATCTCTACAAAATCTTTTTGAAAAACTCTTTGAAAAACGTTTTTAGAATCCCCTTTGAACTTCCAACTCAACTATATATACTCTATCCCTGAATTGATTAAGCAGCCTTGCCCACTGTCTCTTATTTGTTCCACAGCTTTCATTTAAGCCCGAGTGCTTTTTTCTTCATAAGTATCAGATAATACTTTTTGCAGGATAGTCAATAAACCAGGAGGAT
Organism: Epiperipatus broadwayi; assembly: GCA_028023455.1. Classification (NCBI taxonomy): domain Eukaryota; kingdom Metazoa; phylum Onychophora; class Udeonychophora; order Euonychophora; family Peripatidae; genus Epiperipatus; species Epiperipatus broadwayi. The sequence continues at coordinate 3,111,745 of JAQFVV010006287.1, read as the reverse complement.
TAAGCCATGTTTTCCAATTTATTAAGACTGCCTCAAGCTATTATCACACTTTATATGACAACATTATTCCAAAAATTAAAAATGTAATATTTTTAATAAATGCCAGCTTTAAATAAATAAGAGTGATATATTTAAATTATAATCTAAAATTATGAAATCAATAATGAAGGTTTCACTTTATTTTTTTTTTCAGTTATGGAAAATAATTATTTTCTTGTAAAGTCATAAACTAAACTTTTTGCTATATTTTTCTAGAAAAAATATAAGACTGACTTTTTTATACATTTGCCATTTTTTAAGGTGGGAGGGTAAATAGCTCTTAGAATAAATACACATGTGAAACAGCCTTCTTATTTCAATATATATATATATATATCCCTTAAATCCACTTAATCTCATCACTTTTCTCATCAAATTTGCCTTCAGTGAAATAGCTTCAATTTCTGACTCTTCCACATACACTTTATCCCTTCAGAAAATTTCTAACTCCATAGATCTACTATCGACTAGTGCTTTTAATTCAGTAATTATTTGATCAGAGTTAATATTTAATTTCTTGAATTCATTAGATTTAGATTTCAACTCATAATTTAATTTATTAGAGCTAACCTCTAGGTTAGCATTCATTTTATCTCAGAGAGCTTTCAAATCATCCTTTAATTCAGCTCTTAATCATTACAGTTATATATATATATATATATATATATATATATATATATATATATATGAATAGCCTTAGATCAGAATAATTATCATATATATATATATATATATATATAATGTGATAATTATTCTGATCTCAGGCTATTCATCCTATCACCATTATCCTAAAAAGCACATCATCATCTAAGTAAAATCCAAACAACCTGATCCTAATTATGAATTATATTTGTCCAAAAGATCAAAATGTCAATTTCAATGAGGTCATATCTTTCCCAGTTAATGGAAAATGCTATCTGAGACTATACATTGATAAGCATAAAAACATGAAAGTGATATTTGAAATCTCATTACCCCAAAAATACCTATATATACTAATAATATCACTACATCCATATAATACTGAGATGTGGACATTTCACCACTTAAAGTTCAAGAATCACGCTGTAATATTGATTTGTTCTAAACATAGTGAAAATGTCCATATGTGCTAAATAAGCCTACATTTTGGTAAATTAACTACATTGTGAGACAATTTACTTTCTTAAGGCAATGATGATCATATATTAATGTTATAATATGGATAGCAATTCTACCCTATCATAGATTAATCCACAGTTACAATAATAAACCTAATGCAAAAGAAATTTCTTTGAAATTAAAATCTTACACCATTTTACAATATGTGCCTCCAATCAATATTAATTGTTCTCTTTATAGGCTCCATAGTTGTTGGCACCAATTGCAATAGAAAGTTATATTCCATTGTAATTTATTTCAGGTCTTGACTTATTTTATCAAAGTCCTACATTGCAAAGCCATTTGTAATGGAAATTATATGTATAAATGTAAATAAACTAGACCAATCATTGAATGTCAATTGTAAAGTACTGGGTTGTGATTCTAACCTCTTATTTAATCATAGATTTGGGCAGCAATTAGAATGGACAGCATCTATGCATCAGAAAATAAATTTTGAGCATGAGTAAATATTACCTATCTGACTAGCATTTCGTATAATATGCCTGGATACCACAGAGTGATAATAAGAGACATTAAATGATTTACTCTCAGAATTAACTTAATCAGTAAGATTTAATCATTCACCAAAATATAAATTGGAAGCAAATGAAATTTTATTGAATCCAACCTATATTTCAGATAGGGATTATATGTGATACAATATAATAATATGTGATGCCTTAGATAAATGATCATAAAATTGAATATTGGCAAAACACAGAAATTATCTTTAATGTAATTCTCCATCTTAAGCCTACCTATATTTGTACTGAAAAGAAAAAAAATAAATGATAAATAAATTTCAAATAAATCAGAGTCATCTATCCCCTCCTTGAGATTAGATGACTTATATTTCCACAAAATTATGAGTATTCTACTTCTACTGTGGACATTTATATGTTTCATTTTATGTTAAGATTATACTCCTTTTTTGGATTGCAAGTACAAACTCCTTAGGTTTATTATTTATAATAGGATTTCTATTATGGCCCCAAAACTAAATATCCTCTTTTATATTATCCTTAATTCTGACACAGCAATAAACATTTATCCTGGACTGGGTAACCCTTAGTGTATTAAACTTCTATAATTAAAAATATAATAATAACTCATAGTCACACGTATGAAGAAATATGCATATATAAAACAAACTTAAATGTCTACAGCCTGGTCTACCTTTTAAATGTATCTATAGATGAAATTGTGAATTACTTTCTAAAGAGAAATATGAAATAATTATTAATTTTTAAACACAAATATTATACATTATGTGTATATTTATATATGATTCTTAGGAGAACAAATGACAATCAATTAAATTTCCAGCCTGCATAGTGTACAGCATATATACACCCAGGTCTCGTTTTATGCGGATTTATTTAATGCAATTTTGAAGTTATGCGATTCATGTTTCTTCTTAATATTTTTGTATGCGGTTTTCTTTTATGCAATAAAAATTATTAGATCAGAAGTTGAGCTCTGATAATGCACTATTACTTTAAATATTATAAATTTTGCACACTCATGTCATATTTAAAGTAATAGTGTATTATTGCAGATTGACTTCCATCTAATAATTTCAATATTTTCAGCACTTTATAATATTACTGTAATAGATTTTATGCAATAAAGAAGTTTATAATTTACATAAAATCAGAATTTCACCATTTTATATACACACATTAAATTTTATAATATTATAATGTAAATCTGTTCAAACAATATAGATGAAAAATAGTATTTATGATGTTGTTTTTGCATTTTAAATCACGTTCTATTTTGCTTTTTCAAAAAAAGAGTATGTAATCAATTAATCATTTAGTGTATGCAAGTTTATTTTTAAAAGGTGAGTTACAGCGGTGGCACAATTTAATTTGACAATTAAAATCTGATTTTTAATTGTAATTAACAATTTAAAATTATGTAATGTGATCTGAAAGTAAGGTGATGAAATCTGATTTTTAAACGGCATTGAAAATTCAAAAATTACAGAGAAAAATAAGAAATTAATTTTTAATTGTTAATTTTAATTAAATTTTCCCCAACAATGGTGAGTCAGTGTCTTTTCATTATTATAAGTCTAAGCTCCTATTTTTATTAAAAGCTTTTAGTTTACTCTAATGGAGAGAAAAAAACACCCAAGAAGATGAATTTTTTTGTAAACAAAGATTTCAATTTTAGACTGCTTAGATAAATGGGAAGGATCAACAGCGATTGGAAAACGTTTTAGTTGTATTTCCTCTTGACTTTGTTTAAGGAGAAGCTACAGTACCTCACATCAGGATGAATTTGAGTGTCTCAAATAGCAATTATGATAAAATATCATACATGTATGAAAAAAATGTAACTAATGCATAAAAATATATTGTTTTGAATAAAATTAAATACTGTAGTTAATAAAAAAAGTAAAAAAAGTTTGTTGTTTATCAATTTTTTTCAAATTTGAAATTTTTTATTACTCATATTTTCTTTTCTTTTTTTTTTTTTTATGCGAATTTTAAAGTAATTTTACATTGTTGCTTTGCTTTTATGCGAATTTTGGAAAATTACAGTCCATATCAGCCATTTTTAAGGTAAGTTACATCTATTTTTGTGCGATTTATTTTGTGCACATTTTCTGAAGAACCTATCTACCACATAAAATGAGACCCAGGTGTATAGCATGAGTGTACAAGGCATTTAAATTAAAATGAAAACAAAGTGTTTTAATGACAAATTATATCAATATATAATCATTAAAGTTAATAAATTGAAATTAAAAACCAGTTTATTTATACAACATACATATATAAGGTGTATGAATTAAAGAACAACATAAACTTATTTTTATAAGTGACCTCTAGCCTTTTTTACTATTAATATTGATAAATTAAAAGTTTAAAACAATCTACTTATGAAATTATATTGTATTTTACAAACTGCAAACACTTCAAACAAAATAATAATGATAAAAGTAATTAATATAAATTTATTACTAAATTTCATTTTATTAATGTTTTAAAATAACCCTTGACAAAATGATGTTGTTTAAACAATTGAGAAAGTTTTGTAAAAAAAAAAAAAAAACAATTTTATAATCTGGTGTTGTGAAAAATGTACTAGAACATGCTTGACAATAACCATGACAACAACAACATTTTTTTGTTGTTGTTAGTGGTTGAAAACTTAAGAACAAGTACAGAAAAAAATATATAAGCAAGTTTTTCTCTTATTTATTCTTTAATGACAACAAGTTAAGTAACTTGACAATTATAAACAAAGTTCTGATGAAAACATTTTTCAGCATTTTAAAGTAAAAAAAAATCTAAAGCACAAGGAAATCTAGAACTGTAAGTTATTTAATTTGGCATATATAAACACAAGATTATCTTTATGCCACCATTGGAATTGAACTTTTATATGTACTATGTACATTAAAAAACAAAAATCATAGTCATTTGATTTAAACCTAATAGGCACCAATACTTTTTTTGTATAATTCTATTGAACTATTTGTTATAGGATATGTGAAAAGATATCTATTCAAGTAATCAAGCATTTGGTAATTATAGAAATATTGAGACTTTAGATTTAATAACGATTACTACCAAAGATCGATTTTAATAGTGTTTTTTTATTATATAGTTATAACGTACCAACCATTGATGAAAGAAAATAATTATATATATATATTAGTGTAAAGAATTAAGCAGGCATGCTAAACAATCATTATGATGGGTCAAGGCATCTCAGATGTGTTTGAAGAAGACGATCTATACTACATATATGTGTAAATTCCCACCATCATGTGTGTATATATATATAAAATACATATTTTGCGGGTTCATCCATGTTAAAAACTTTTAATATCAATATACTGACGTTTCGACTTGGTCACACAAGCCATGTGGATGGCTTGTGTGACCAAGTCGAAACGTCAGTATATTGATATTAAAAGTTTTTAACACGGATGAACCCGCAAAATATGTATTTTATATATTTAACCCGTGCAAATCTTCGTTTTAACATATATATATACAAAGGCTACCATATGTTATGTGGAAGTTTTCCAGATCTACTGTGAAAGTTCCCAAACCAGATGCTATCCAAACTACCTGCTTAGTTTGTTAGAGATGAATAAATTCTTAAAGGCCCTACCTTGGGAAATGAGGCAAATATAAGAGATGCTGAAAATTCCCAGTCTAAAATAAATTTTCCCGTCTGAAAGAAGATATTTCTGTTACCCAAGATATCTACAGAATTATCCATAAATTCATGTTGACATGTTATTGTTTGCTTGTTGTTGTTAACACATTAATCTAGTAAATTTTGTAAGGTTTTCTCTCCTCTATTCTTTTACTTCCATATTTGAATTTTGAGTTGGAAATGCAAGGAAACTTAACATTACATAGTTTTTTTTTTATGTAAAAGAATTAGATTACAATTAATGTACTGTTGAAATAAAAGGTATAAATGGTTATTTTGAAAAAAAAAAGAGATTGAATTATGATAAAACTGAATATACAGGAAAATAAGACTTATTTTTTGTTTGACATAGACACGACATTCTTATAAATAGAGTTAATTTGTCAATAAAACTTTATTAACCATTTGTTAATAAATTACTTACTAACTGTTACGTATAAGTGCATGTGATTAATCCTACTAAAATTAATGGCATTTCTAGTTATTATACATAGTAGTAGAGTTACAAACAGACACATTCTTTTAAATATAATACCAGATAACAATTTACATGGTATAATGGTTACATCAAATTTATTTCAAATTTAAAGACCAATGTTATTTGTTAGATGGGATTACTGATCATTAATCATTATTTTAATACAATGGCATAAAATATTGATGCTGATGAATACCAATAGTGACATGTGGTGGACGATATTTTAATTTTTGTTATTTTGAGGAGATTATGTGGAAGTGTTATAATTCATAGTTATTATGATTTTAAGTTCATATTTTGCCCATTATAATATTTTATAATGCGTTATAATAAATTTGTTAATTGTATCTTACATCAAAGGTTGTATATGATTTATTGATAACACATCACTAACATTACTTATCTATATTTTATATGGGAACATACATGCAACATGAACATAATAAATGTACCATATGAACCAAAATGCCATCAGTGCTCACATTGGCTAGATATCTCTTTATCATAACTCATACCTGAAGAGAGTAGCTACTTAGGTTATGATTGGGTTTGAATTATGGAAATTTAACAAATTGAAGTGGAGAATGAGTTGATCCTGTGAATGTTACCAAAAGAAAGGGATTGAGTGGTAGTTAAGATCTACTTTGACTGTAATGTTGCTGGATCTTTCCAATCCTCCATGAACAGCCAGTTTCTTATTGCAGTGTATGTAATGGTGTTGGTATAGGTAAATGATAGGGGCAGGTCATCTGTCTGTTACAATATATATATATATATATATATATATATATATATATATATATATATATATATATATATATAAAAAAAAAAATATATATATATATATATGGCATGTGAATCAAAATGAAACAAAATTTTAATACTCAATAAAATCTAATATGTTGATAATTATAATGACTGATTAAAACTTTAAATTACTTTCCATATATTAATTGTTAAATTTGAAATCATTTCTGTAAAGACAAAAATGACCAATTTAATTACCATTTAATCTTCTTTGTTGTCTCTTTATTTTAAAGTTCAACATTTATTTGATGGGTTGTTGTGTCTTCTGTTGTTTGTTAAATTAAGATATAAAAAAAAATTGAAATGATGAATGTGTGAATGAGACCTTTGTGAATAGTTGTCTCATAGTATTGTTTTATCCATATCAGTTGAAAGTGACAGACCAATTTTGAATATATAGATCATGCTTATATTGGCTTGTTGTTATTGAATAGCTATTAATTTCATTTACTTTCTACTCTAAATGCCTGGTTGTCAATAATTTTCTCATTTTCCAATAGATGTTATAATGACATAGGTAAGATGGAGGAGTTAAACCCCCTGGACTGTAATTTATTGTTTACCTTGCTATTTCTAATGACATATTGAGTCCAATAAATACTGTAGTTACAGAAAGAAACTGAAAAGTTTTGTTCTATTTCCTTTGTAGCAATTGTCAATCCTTGTTGACACAGTATTTTTATGTATATCATTTAGCTCAGTCTTTCACATGATGCTGTTATAAATATCTTTATTACAACAATCATTGATTTTTAATTATTAAAGTTAAAAAAGTTGCATATAATAATTAGCTTTACAAAAAAAAATTAAATAAATAAACAACAAATAATAAAATTATATTGCAAACAAATTCAATAAGTATGATGTAAACCCATTTAGTAAATTTAGATGTCAATATTGAATCATTGTTATATCTAAAAGCAAATATTTCAAAAGTAAAACAATAGTTTTGTAAAATCTATACACACAAACATATATTTTTATATCACCATTGTCATTCAAATACCACAATCATAATGAAATGCATATGCCAAGGAAAAAATGAAATAAGTAATTATAACAACAAACTAACAACACACATACACACACACATATATATATATATATATATATATATATATATATATATATATATACCCATTATGATATATATATATATAAAGAAAAAAAATTAATGGTAAATACAATATTATAGTCTAAATTATTTTGTAGCACTTTCGATTACGTCGTAATCCTCATCAGAAATTCACTTAAAGCTGTTGAGTATTATCACATAATCGAAAGTGCTACAAAAGAATTTAGACTATAATATTGTATTTGCCGTTAATTTTTTCTTTATATATATATATAACTCCCATATCAAAGACAAATATATATATATTTTTCAAACAATAATGACACTTTGATAAAAAGGGTGAATCTTGCCAACCTTTACAACACAGATAAATGTATTTGTTGTTAAAAACAAAGAGCTTTATGATTTATAAACATGTTCTTGATGTGTAATGAAGTGTTTATATATATATATATATATATATTCATTACATATATATATATATATATATATATATAATTGTAAAATATTTAAAAAATATAAGAATACAAAATGATCAATTGGATTTAAGACATGATATTTTGTGGACATGTTAAAGTGGAAAATATTATGTCAGTAAATGATTCAATAAAGATAAAAATATGAGATTGTACTTTTATTTTTTTTATTTCTGGCAATTATTTTACCTGTTAAAAATAATAACAAACTTTGTTCTTGGTAGATGATTTTGATACTAAAGTAAATAAATAAATTTTATCTAAATTAAGAATTTAGACAAGAATGACTTGGTAGAGAAAATTTGCTACCAAAATTCATCACTTTGCTTTATTTCCTCTCAGAATCCATCTGCAAATAGTAAAACTCATCAGCAAGTAGAAATATGATGGGAAAATGAAAATTGTATTAAATATCTAAGTGCACATGTCTGGCAGATATTAATAAAATTGTGATGATAGAAGCCACTCAAATAATTCCATTTTCTTAATTAAATCAGATAAAAAGGAGAAATGATATTTCAAAATGTCAACTTTAGAGAGTTAGTAAATTTACACATATTTTAATAAATTATTATTTGCCAAGTCAATAGAATTCAAGTAAACTAAACATAAATTCATGAAGTAACTATTTATTTTTAGAAAAAAAAAAGAAAGATATTTAAAAAAAACAATTAATCTGATTAAGTTTTAAAAAAAATAAAATGTGGATACACATTTGTTATTTTCATTCTTTTTTTTTTACTTCTTTCTTTTATGATCTGTACTTTTTTTCTTTTTCAAAATATTCCCTTCAATTTTTTATCATAACATTTATCATTTATATGCTGCTAATTTATTCCAAATTGTGCATTCCCAACAGTTAATTTTCCACTTCCCTGATTTTGAATATTTAATGACTTGCTTGAAGGTGAACTATTTTTAAAAAAACCAAGTAACTTTTTAAAATATTTATTAGTAATAAAAAGTACTTTTAATGAACTTAATAAAACTACTATTTAAATCATTTTCATTTTATATCTATACATATTAAATTCATGAATAATCCTATGATCTTTTAATTACAAAATTCAAACATAATTGTTAGTTATTTAATTTAAAATATAAATTATTTTTCAAACAGAAATAGTTATTACTAATCCCAGATGCATACAGATGTAATTACTCATCCATATAATGCATATTTACACCTCAGTAAGGACTTAGGATTTCAGACACTAGATCTAAATTTCAAAATCAAATGTCAGAACTAATTTAATACATTATTTTCAATTTGAAGTCTTAAATTATTATGACATGTAAATGTCTTCAAATCCAGCCTTACAAATCATATAGCTATATGGGTCTAAACTCAGTTCAGATTCACCATTTATTAATATGTAAAGCAATATAACATTGCAAAAGCCTTCAAGGGTACACTTATAATAAGTAATAAAACAAGACACAAATTGTGTAACTTGCTTTTAAGTTTGTACTAAATTGTTCACTATATAGAGTTTACCACTACCTCCAAACAAGCTTTAATTATAAGTGACAAAAAATGAAAGAATTCAATTTTTTATTGGAAAATCCTCATGCCCAAACCACATGGTTTCAAACTTATGGCTTATCTGAGTGAGGAGTTAGGATTCCAGACACTAGATCTAAAATTCCAACTCAAAAGTCAGCACTTATATAATATATGTTACTATATATTTGAAAGCAGGAATTTTTCAGACATGTAAATGTCTTCAAATCGAGACTTATAAACCATTTAACTCCATGTATAGCTATAATAATTTTAGATCTAGTGTCAGAAATCCTAACCCTTCACTGAAGTGAACCTTAATCTCGAAACCAATTGGTCTAGGAATGAGGAATTTATGATAGAGATTTTGAATTTTTTCTCTTTTGGCACTTATAATTATAGCTTGTTTCGATCTAATAGTAAGATCCACCTCATGAACATTTTAGTACAAGCTTAATAGCAACTTACAAAATTTGTGTCTTGTTTTATTAATTATTGAAAGTGTATCCCTGAAAGCTTCTGTGATGTTATATTGCTCTGCTGATCAATAAATGGTGAAGCTGAACTGAGTTCAGACCCATATAGCTATTTGGTTTGTAAGGCTGGATTTGAATACATTTATTTATCTGAAAAAATCAAGTATTTAAATTGATAGTAACATATTAAATATGTGTTGATGTTTGAGTTGGAATATTAGATCTAGGGTGTGAAATCCTAAGTTCTCACTGAGGTGAGTCATAAGCTTGAAACCAATTGGTTTGAGATGAGGATATTCCAATAGAGATTTTGAATTCTTTCTCTATTGGAACTTAGAATTAAAGCTTGTTTGAAGCTGGTGGTAAGCTACCTCTAGTGTTCATTTTGGTACAACTGAAAAGCAAGTTACACAATTTGTTTATTGTTTTATTATTTATTATAAGTGTAATCTTGAAGGCTTTTTCCATGTTAAATTGCCTTGCCTATTAATAAATGGTGAAGCTGGACCGAGGTCAGACTCATATTGCTATATGGTTTTTAAGGCTGGATTTAAAGACATTCACATGTCTTAAAAATTTAAGTATTCAAACTGATATTAAATAAGTGCTAGTGTTTGGGTTGGAATTTTTAAATCTAGTGTCTGAAATCCTAGCTCCTTATTGAGGTGAGCCATATGCTCAAAACAGTTGGTTTGGGGATAATGAATTTCTGATAGAGAATTTGAATTCTTTCTCTTTCAGCACATATAATTAAATCTTGTTTGGAGCTAGTAATAAGTTCCAACTAGTGAATATTTTAGTACAAGCTTAAAAGCAAGTTACACAATTTGTGACATTTTATTAATTATTATAATTGTACCCTTGAAGGCTTTTATGATGTTATATTGCTTTGCCTATTAACATATGGTGAAGGTGCAGTGAGTTCCAGCAATAACTCAATTTATTTCAATTTTCAAGTCCCTGTGCTTCGCAAATTAAAATATTATTTACACACTTTATTGCTTGTTATGTATTCCAAAAACTACTACATAGTATATCATAAAATTCTGCATTGTATGTTTATTATTTAGACTCAGTGAGTTATTTGTGAAGATATTTAAAGCTTCAAGTTTTCAAATCTCGATACTTACAACTGGCTTAGATATATAGAAAGAAAAGTTGAGAGAAGGGTGGCCACTATTTTCTCATAAAATCTTTGTGGTGTGTTTAGGTTTGATTGTCATGTAGATGACTATCTGATTGGCTGTTGGATGGGTATTTTAACAAATGCAGTGAGTTTTAGCAGTAGCTCAATTTATTTCAATTTTCAACTATTTGTGTTTCGCAAATTAAAATATTATTTACATACTTTACTGCTTGTTATGTATTCTAAAAACTATTATGTAATAAATCATAAGATTTCACATTGTATGTTTATGATTTAAATTCAGTGAGTTGTTTGTGAAGATATTTAACACTTCAAGCTTTCAAATCTAAATACTTATGACTGGCTTAGATATATAGAAAGAAAAGTTGAGAGAAGGGTGGCTTCTCTTTTCTCATAAAATCATTGTTGTGTGTTTGGGTTTGATTGTCATTTAGATGACTATCATGATATCTGATTGGCTGTCGGATGGCTATTTTAACAAAAGCAGTGAGTTTCAGCAGTAGCTCATTTTATTTCAATTTTCAACTATCTACACTTTGCAAATTATAATATTATTTAAAAATTATATATGTACATCTTGAGTTGTGTATTTATAATTTTCTTCTTCTATCAAAATTTAAGAATAATAATATTTTTACATTCTTAGACTTAGAGAAAAAAAATGTTTTTTTTTTTTTTTTTTTTTGCAAATGAGTAGAAGAGTAAGAAAAATTCTAACTCAACTCTCACTATACATCAAAAATACAAATACAAAATATTTAAGAGCATCAAAATTAAATGGAATCTTGGACTTCTTTAAAAATAAAGGGTTAAAATTTGTAAGACTGGCTTTAGTGTTTTTGGCATATGGTGTCTGTCTTTACTCACACATGTTGAATGATATCAAACTCCAACTAATTAGAACAATTCCCACTATGAAGTCGAACTCAAAAAGGCTCCTGATTTTGTAACAATTTCTTCCCCGAATCCATGAGAGCTTTCTTCTAAATCAACTCATGAATAGATACTAGGCATACTAATGGCTAGACTTTATGACCATTTGATGATATGAAGAAGGCACAAAGATCCTGCTGCAATTAATTCAGCACGATTGCATCATTATATATATATATATATATATATATATATATATATCCAAATAAGTAATTACATATATGTTTTTTTTTCAAATGTTTCGTTATATTATAAATAGAAACACTCTTATACATAGCTTATATATATATATATATATATATATATATGAAACGTAATAAATTTTACTTCAAAATAAATGCAATCTAGTATTTTAAAATTCTATTTCATATTTTAATTAGTTTGCTTTTTTAAAAAGCATTTTATGATAAATATAAGATTTGCAGTTGATAAGCAAAATATAAACTTTTCAGAGTTTACTGGAATGAAAATTCATAAATTAAATAAAGAATGTATATTTCCTTTTAAAAATGGTCTGTCATGTCATGTCATGATTTAAATCTTAAATCTTCATGTATAAATGTGTATGTGTAGATATTTTCTTCCACATTTCATAAATAAAAATAGTTCATTCCTTTCTGAATGTATGGTTATATATATTGTAACCATATGTTTTGGCTCAAAGATAGTAGGTTTTATCCAGTAGATAAATGTGTAAAATTTTAAATTTTAATTAGTAATAATTGTTAAGATATTGAACATCAATGTGTAGAGACTAGTTATAGAATGAAATGCTTGTGGATTATAATTTTTCCACTAAGCATTAGCTCATTAAGAAATATCTTAAGAAGTGATGATGATCTTGACAGTTTGTGAGACACTGTAAAGACTGATAGAGTGGTTATAAATCCCATAAACACTTTATCACATGTTCCAGTGGCAGCTATTTCAAATGTTGTTTTAATAGTATTAAAATATTATTGGGAAGCATAAAATGTTTAACACTTAATTTTATTGGTAGTGTTAAACAATAATTAAAAAAAAAAAAAAAAACAGAAAAATCAATTTATAAGTCTTCTAATTTTTTTTATAAACAATCTTTAAATATATTATATTTTAATGTAAACTGAAATGTATCAGTCTAGATGATTCTCACTAGAGGGATAAAACTTAATTTATTCACATTTTACAGTGATTGGCCCATAATAGAACCAATCCTGCCAGATAAGACAAAGTATATAATATAAAAAGTTTGTAGGGGGAAAGGGGACTACCGAAAAAGGTAAATGGAACAAGACTATAACTCCACTTCTGAAGTAAAATAAAAGAAATAAGCTAGAAAATATATTTTTTAAAAAATTAATTGGAACAAAATTTCATAGATAGATGGGTTTGAATACTATGGAGTAAACTCAAAACGTGTAAATTGGACTAGTTAGATTCGGTGGAAAGGCTACAGGTAAAATTATAGCGCCTAAAATGTGCTGTATGATTTATTTATGATTATACAAATGTGTAGGCCTGATTGTCCAATGATTAGAGGAGAAGGTTACAATATATATGGAAGATGATGATATGGAGCAATGATCCATGCTGATTTATCATTAAGTATTATATAGAAGATCATTTATTTTCTTAACATGCATGTGGTCATGTATATCAGTTATATAAGATGGAATGAATAGTTGAAAAGAGGTTAATAGCCTGCTTTCAAATCCTTTCTAACTGCATCTAATGTTCACTATTTACATTAATCTTGTATGTAAATGTCACACATTCAGCCAGAATTCTGCTCATCCATCTTCTGAATATTTAAACGGACATATTAATTTTTTGTATATGAAGGATCAAAGAAAATATGACTAAATAATTTCAGCAATAATGGTTTTAAATCACCCACCATCAGATTTTTAATAATATGGAATTGCTAAAGTGTTGGAGGGTAGAGACGTTTTAAGCCTGTCCATTAAAATTTGAAGATCAACTTTCTGAATATAAACTGAGCAAATATTATCATATATGCGTGGAAAATGATAATATGGAATTACTGATGAGCTGGTTCAGCACAATATATTTATATTGAAAATCATTGTTCTTTTTAACATGTATATGGTTTTATAAGATATATAAAGTGGAGTTGAAGCTGAAGGCAGCTTGAAAGTCTGTATACCCTCTAATTTATCTAATTCCATTTACCTAAATAATAATAATAATAATAATAATAATAATAATAATAATAATAATAATAATAATAATAATAATAATAATAATAATAATAATAATAATAATAATAATAATAATAATAATAATAATAATAATAATTGTAAGCACATGAAAGTGTGCAAATAGCTTTAACAATATTCCATTGATATGTCCCACAAGAGAAAGCCTTTAAAAAATCTCTGTGGATTGGGATTATTTTAGACAGAGATTTTTAAATGTTTTTTCTTATAGCTCTTATTGATGAAAGGTTATTGGTGCTCTTGGTATGATCCCTATATTACATATCAATAATACAACCTTAAAGCGAGTTACTCAATATATGACTTGCTTTTCCCATTTTATATATATATATATATATATATGATTGTAGATCCCCAGATTTTATCCTGTTATTTTTCTGTTCCTGTTGAAAGTGCCAAAAATTTGAAGGATATAATTGCAAATTTATGTAAAAGCCAAAGCAATTACTTATGTAAAAAGTGTAAGTTGTTTATTATTATTATTATTATTATTATTATTATTATTATTATTATTATTATTATTATTATTATTATTATTATTATTATTATTATTATTATTATTATTATTATTATTATTATTATTATTATTATTATTATTATTATTATTATTATTATTATTATTATTATTATTATTATTATTATCATCATCATTCTTATATTGATAATAAATAAAAAATGAGAGGAGCATTTATTTAATTAAAGATTACAACTAGATAATTAAGATGTAGTAATAAGTTAAAAATCATTATGATTCTCTTGTGACAATAAAATTATATAAAACACTTTTAAAATTAAATATAATAAAAGTAAAAGAAAATTCAAAATATAAATTTAAAAATTAGTAAGAAAGATTATATTATGTCATCATATAAAATTGAGTCATCAGTTGATAAAAAATGTAGTGCAGCATTGAAGATGTGAAGGCAATTTTTGTCAGCTTTATTTTGTAATTAATAATCAAATGCCATATCTAATAACAGTATTAAACTTTTTGTAAACATCCCTCTAATTCACTGAAGTTATACCTTTGTAATATTTTTGAATTTTTTTTTTTTCTATTATATATATAATATTTTGGAACCCATTATTTGTAACACAAGTATTAAAACTGATATGCACTGTTCGGTCAATTATATATATATATATATATATATATATATATATATATAATGGAATATTTATATATACAGTAATCAGATATATTTTAAAAATTATATCCACTTAGGAGCACTTTCAATTATCCTCATAATCTTTGTCAACTAACAGTTTGAAAGGCTAATCTTTCCACAATTCTGTGATCTTAATGTTTTCTGCCTGCCTGTTAATTAACTCATGTTTGTATTTGTATATTAGCATATATTCCTTTTTTTTTGTTATTTCTTTCAATTCTCAATATTTTTACGTTATTGTAAATGAAATTAAAACCATAAATTCATGAATTATTATGGTTGTAAAAATCGGATGCTGAAACATTATTATCTACTTTGCAATTTTGATTTGATTTCTGAACTCTTTTTAACAATATCACAAGATTGTGAAGAGAAATATATTACTCGAATAATTGATTTTAATTTTTTGACAGTTGATAAAGTAAATATAGAAAGTTTACGAATTCACTTTAATAATAACATTATTTAAAAAGCTACAAATAATGTGTTTTATAATAGTACTTACTATAAGATTTATCCTTCTGCTGCAATATTTTCCAAGATTTTTTCAAACATAAAATTCATTAAGTGATTGAACCATTATATGTTTATTAATTGATGGGGGGATTTATTATGAAACATCATTCTATTGAGAAAATTTTACAAGAAATTATTGGTTTTGGTAAATATACAATATGTTCATCATTTGTTTGTGTTAGTAAAAACTGTAATGTTATGATTGATGTTAATTATGTAATATGTACTTTAGATGTGAGTGAAATGTATGGATCAATTTATTAAATAGTGTGTATTAAAATTATTTAAATGTGTTAAATTTAAAATACTTTAATGTGAAAATAATAAATGTATAACTGAAATATTAAACTTTATCAACAAAAATATTTATGCAGTTTTTAAGAATGATTTGTATAAAATGGGAAATGGCTGTGCAATAGATTTACCTACTGTTGCTCAAATATATAATTTTGTAATTTCTACATATGAAGAAAATATTTTTAATAAAGAACATTATCAAAAAATATCATTGTAAATTATCAATGTGTTGATGACATTTTTTATGTGGCAGGACAAATACAATTACAGAGTTGTTCACAGAGTTAAGTAATATATGTGGCTTAAAATGGATAAAAGCAGATGAAAATTTAATGTGCATTTAGTTTCTTGATCTTAATATAACTAGAAATCAATGTATGTTGGATTATTGTATGACCATTAAACCAATGGTTAAAGAGATTGTATTCTCTATAAATCAAGGGTGCCAATGTAACATAAAATGGAAGGTTTCTTATTTAGAAATAACAATCTTTGTAAATATTCATCAAATAAAGGCAAATATATTGAAATATATTCGAATGAATTGTTAAATGTTGGTTACAATTATAATCATATACATAATGTTATTAGACATTTTAATACAAGATATAAGAATAAAAATTTTAATAATAATACTGATCTTCTTGCTAACATATAACTATGGATAACAATAACATATATTTCAAATGATCAAGTACATTTTATAAAGAAATTATATAAAGGTATATGTAATATTGCTTTTTATATCCCTCGTACATAAAACAAATTAATAAATAATTCTAAAGTAATAATAGATATTCTTAAATGTTCATAAGTTTTATTTTTTTATTTATTTCTAGTTTGTAATCTAATAACTGAGCTATTATGATAATAGGGTAAATAACATGAAATTGATTTAAATTCAATCTATAGTTTTCTTAAACCTTCAGATAATAATTTAGTCTTTAGTGTAAATTAGCCTTAACTTGTTAAAAGTTATTTTAATATAATATTCTCAAATATTTTTTATTTGTAGTCATTAAAAATTATAATTGAATATTTAAAGATGAATTGGAGGTCAAGTTAAAGGTCACTTCCCTGTGTGAATATTTGTATGCATGAACATATACAAAAGGCTAAATCAGTTAAACTGTTTTATTTAAGTTATGTCAACTCATTAAAGAAAAGAAAATGAATAAATAATTAGCTATAATATTAATTTAAAAAAAAAAACTAAGTGAATGAATAAAACAATTATTAATTTAAATTTCTGGATGTAAATTCTAAAAGCATATCTGTCAATAAATGAGACAAGTGTTAATTTTATATGTGTATTTCTATTTTTATTTTATGTAATATTTTTTGTATTAATATTATAAAAGAAACTAATTATTAACTTTTAAAATTAAAGTTGTTATATCACATGATAGATATATAGATGATTCTGATGTCATTCATTAATCGATCATTTTTCCACCTGATATTTTTAAAAAAATAAGTTGTGTTTATTGCTTGTTTACAAGAAATTGACACTGAAATTTGGGAGGAGAATAAAAATATTGATATAAAGGAGAAGATTTATTTTTAGTAATTGTTGGTAACTGAATTATTTCAAAAAACAAGTTCAAAAAAGTATTAATTATTTTTAAAATCTTATTATTTAAAACAAAAAATGTAAAATATATTTAAGTATTTGATATCTCTATGGATGACTGCTAAAGATATAGGTAACTCATTTCTTGTCATCTAACTACCAATTAACTTTAAAAAATTTTCATAAAAATGCTAGGAGGAAATTTTGTTATTCTATCTTCAATGCTAACTATGTAAATTATATCTTTTATGAAATAAATTTAAAATATATGTAGTTATTCATATTTATTGCTAAACTATTATTATTGCACAGAACTAAATACCAGTCTATATTTAGTTACTCACTAAATAGAATAAAACTTAAAAAGAGGGAAATTTATCATGTATAAAGACTTAACTATATATTTAAAAAGTTTAAATATCCTTGTGTTAATTTTGTCTATAGCTAATTCAAATCTTCCACATTGTATTAATTTTGCCTGATACTAACCAAAACATTCTTCACTATGTTAATTTACCTACTTATAAACTAATATTATAAAACATTTTATGCTGCAACTATTTAAGAAAGAATTTTTTTAAAAAAATGCTTATAGTATGATAATAATAGTCTAAAATGGTTACTCAGCCAGAGCTGTTCTTTTACCTTGTACTTGAAGAATATAGTTTATGGGTAAAAAAACACTTGTGATAAAATATCCTGCTTCTGTCTGTACCTTAAGTTAGTGGAAGTTATTCTAAAAAACATTACACATGCTGAATTCTCTACTGACAAATTGTTTGCACTTTTATTTTAAGAAAGTATAAAGAAATAACTTGGAAGCATCTTCATATAGTATGCCAGTAAATTTTTTAAAAAAATCTTAAAAATGTGTTCTTTTTAAAAGAAATGGAATAAAAATGAAGCTATATTATTGTTTAAAAAAACCCAGGATCCCATAATGATATTATCAACTGAATAATTTGTTACTTGCAATTTTTATTTATTGTCACTGGTTTTTTCTTCTCCTTCTTTTACTATTATTATTATTATTATTATTATTATTATTATTATTATTATTATTATTATTATTATTATTATTATTATTATTATTATTATTATTATTATTATTATTATTATTATTATTATTATTATTATTATTATTATTATTATTATTATTATTATCATCATCATCATCATCACTGTTATTATGTTTTAATATATTGCTTATTTAAACTATACTATCTTGAAATGAAGAACTGCATTAATTTTAAGGAATTATTGTAGATATTTTTTTCGGAAATCTTTGCCCTGTTTAAGTTAAATATTTTCATCAGATACTTCATGCAGAATACTGGCTTGTCAGATAAATAGTATTCAATAAATAGTATACATGTGTTTAACGGATAGCCAGTGCTGAGAAAGATGAAATTATGAACTAAAGTTTATTGAATTTTTATATTGTTCGTTTATTGGTTTAAAAAAAAAAACAGAAAAATATTTTATTCTATATTTTCTTTATAAATGTGTGTGTGTAATACTGCATGGTATAAAATATGTCAGGTAATTTAATTTATATAATTTTAGTCTTAATGAGTTTATTAGAATGTGTAGGCATCCTACTATTATCAGGTAATATTATTATTACATTTGATAAGTTTTTAATAAGTTAATGTATATTTTAATCATTTTTATTCCTGGAGATTTTAGGTAATTTGAATGTATGGTACTTCATTCAGTTATATGTAAAACAGCCCAATAGGTTATTATTAGAGGGTTTTCCATTTATTTATTTTTCTATAAATGCTACATTAATAATAATTGGTTATATATATATATATATATATATATATATATATATATATATATACCAATATATATATATATTTGTAATATATATATATATATATATATATATATATTACAAATCAATGTCTGTATTTCTTCAAAATAATATACGTAAATTTATAAATAAGTATTTGAAAATACAGTACTTAATAGTGATGGTTATACATATATTTTTTATAAAGTATTAAGTACTGTATTTTCAAATATTTATTTATAAATTTATATATATATATATATATTGAAACAGACAGATCAAAGAATCGATCTTAGTTTCATGATTGTCATTTAAGAACGGTAATTCTAAACCACTATTTACCCGCAATGAGACTTTTTCTATTCCAAGCCACATAGATTTTAAGTTATTTATTTTGTGTTTGTTTAAAAAGAATTTAATGTAAAGAATATGAGTATAAATGTCACAAATCATGGTGAATAATATTCGTGTGTGTGTGGCTTGTGGATTTATATTAGCTCAATTTAAAAGTTTCAATTGCGTGTATATTTTCTTTAAATTTTAATTTTGCAAATTATACAAAGTCATTTAAAAATGCTGATCAAAAGTCACATTCCTTTGATCAGTATTTTTAATCAAAATCTTACTTGAACAAATGTATAGAATAATTAATTTGTACTTCGATAAATTAAGATAATGAATGTATATTTTTGTATTCATGAATTCGATGAAATTGTTTTGTCAATTTAGAATCATGTATTAAATTTAAAAATAAATGAGAAACGTAGAACGCTTATCAAGAAAGGCAAATGCTATTGTATAGTCAAATTAGATATTGCTGGAGGCCGAAATCAAAGGAGGCGGAGTTATGAACAAAAACTAGGCAGAAAGGTCAACCGTAGCCATCTTAAATATAAGATAGACACTCTAACTTTTGACTTGGTTGTGCTTGGATCGTCAAGCTACAACAAAGTAGTTGTTCCAGAGAAATCACTTCAACCGTTATTAAGAAGTTGCCCGGTAAACTGCTATCATGATGGGCTAATTCCAAGAAGCTGATTCCTGTTCTGCCAATTTAAATCTTTCATACCGCTGATCTGTAATGTTTTCCGTGTTTCCAGTCTTCCAAATTCCAACATTTAAATTAACCATGCCTTTCTAAGAAATTCAAAATATGCGCCTACGTTCTTCATACATATCACCGCAAGAAGAAAAGCCGGACGAAGAAAGAATGGTAACTTTTGTTACATGAACTTTTTAACTTTCCTCTCAGTAATAATTTTATATTTAATCTGTTAACCTAATTAATTGCATGTAAATTTCTTGTTTTCCATTTGAAAATGTTACACTACAACCTGTCAGTAAATTTCCTTCTCTAATATTTATGTGCTCTAGTCTTTAGATAATCATTATTAAGATTTGTGCCTACTAATAATCCATTTGTGAATACATTTATATTTTACTATTACTTATTTTACAAACAAAACGATGCCAATAATAATATTTCTCAACTCTAATTAAAGTCAGTAAAGTTTATCTCATAATATTTATTATATTCATTTTAAAAGTAATTTCCTTTTATCGAACTAAAAATTGTTTCATTTATGTTGAGTTGAGAAATATTCAAATATTTTTGTTTCTTTTACTTCGTTATAATATTTTAATCTATACTCCAAATCTCAATACTTAAAATAGTCTAAAATTTTATTATAATTTTTATATATTATTACGGAGTAAGAATAATAAGTGAATATTTTTGCTATTATTACCTTCCGAACAATCTGGGGAGTTATGGGTTTCA
>JAQFVV010006287.1:2837633-3087633 GCA_028023455.1 Epiperipatus broadwayi | reverse complement strand
TATATAATGGAATATTTATATATACAGTAATCAGATATATTTTAAAAATTATATCCACTTTGGAGCACTTTCAATTATCCTCATAATATTTGTCAACTAACAGTTTGAAAGGCTAATCTTTCCACAATTCTGTGATCTTAATGTTTTCTGCCTGCCTGTTAATTAACTCATGTTTGTATTTGTATATTAGCATATATTCCTTTTTTTTTTTTGTTATTTCTTTCAATTCTCAATATTTTTACGTTATTGTAAATGAAATTAAAACCATAAATTCATGAATTATTATGGTTGTAAAAATCGGATGCTGAAACATTATTATCTACTTTGCAATTTTGATTTGATTTCTGAACTCTTTTTAACAATAGCATAAGATTGTGAAGAGAAATATATTACTCGAATAATTGATTTTAATTTTTTGACAGTTGATAAAGTAAATATAGAAAGTTTACGAATTCACTTTAATAATAACATTATTTAAAAAGCTACAAATAATGTGTTTTATAATAGTACTTACTATAAGATTTATCCTTCTGCTGCAATATTTTCCAAGATTTTTTCAAACATAAAATTCATTAAGTGATTGAACCATTATATGTTTATTAATTGATGGGGGGATTTATTATGAAACATCATTCTATTGAGAAAATTTTACAAGAAATTATTGGTTTTGGTAAATATACAATATGTTCATCATTTGTTTGTGTTAGTAAAAACTATAATGTTATGATTGATGTTAATTATGTAATATGTACTTTAGATGTGAGTGAAATGTACGGATCAATTTATTAAATAGTGTGTATTAAAATTATTTAAATGTGTTAAATTTAAAATACTTTAATGTGAAAATAATAAATGTATAACTGAAATATTAAACTTTATCAACAAAAATATTTATGCAGTTTTTAAGAATGATTTGTATAAAATGGGAAATGGCTGTGCAATAGATTTACCTACTGTTGCTCAAATATATAATTTTGTAATTTCTACATATGAAGAAAATATTTTTAATAAAGAACATTATCAAAAAATATCATTGTAAATTATCAATGTGTTGATGACATTTTTTATGTGGCAGGACAAATACAATTACAGAGTTGTTCACAGAGTTAAGTAATATATGTGGCTTAAAATGGATAAAAGCAGATGAAAATTTAATGTGCATTTAGTTTCTTGATCTTAATATAACTAGAAATCAATGTATGTTGGATTATTGTATGACCATTAAACCAATGGTTAAAGAGATTGTATTCTCTATAAATCAAGGGTGCCAATGTAACATAAAATGGAAGGTTTCTTATTTAGAAATAACAATCTTTGTAAATATTCATCAAATAAAGGCAAATATATTGAAATATATTCGAATGAATTGTTAAATGTTGGTTACAATTATAATCATATACATAATGTTATTAGACATTTTAATACAAGATATAAGAATAAAAATTTTAATAATAATATTGATCTTCTTGCTAACATATAACTATGGATAACAATAACATATTTCAAATGATCAAGTACATTTTATAAAGAAATTATATAAAGGTATATGTAATATTGCTTTTTATATCCCTCGTACATAAAACAAATTAATAAATAATTCTAAAGTAATAATAGATATTCTTAAATGTTCATAAGTTTTATTTTTTTATTTATTTCTAGTTTGTAATCTAATAACTGAGCTATTATGATAATAGGGTAAATAACATGAAATTGATTTAAATTCAATCTATAGTTTTCTTAAACCTTCAGATAATAATTTAGTCTTTAGTGTAAATTAGCCTTAACTTGTTAAAAGTTATTTTAATATAATATTCTCAAATATTTTTTATTTGTAGTCATTAAAAATTATAATTGAATATTTAAAGATGAATTGGAGGTCAAGTTAAAGGTCACTTCCCTGTGTGAATATTTGTATGCATGAACATATACAAAAGGCTAAATCAGTTAAACTGTTTTATTTGAGTTATGTCAACTCATTAAAGAAAAGAAAATGAATAAATAATTAGCTATAATATTAATTTTAAAAAAAACTAAGTGAATGAATAAAACAATTATTAATTTAAATTTCTGGATGTAAATTCTAAAAGCATATCTGTCAATAAATGAGACAAGTGTTAATTTTATATGTGTATTTCTATTTTTATTTTATGTAATATTTTTTGTATTAATATTATAAAAGAAACTAATTATTAACTTTTAAAATTAATGTTGTTATATCACATGATAGATATATAGATCATTCTGATGTCATTCATTAATCGATCATTTTTCCACCTGATATTTTTAAAAAAATAAGTTGTGTTTATTGCTTGTTTACAAGAAATTGACACTGAAATTTGGGAGGAGAATAAAAATATTGATATAAAGGAGAAGATTTATTTTTAGTAATTGTTGGTAACTGAATTATTTCAGAAAACAAGTTCAAAAAAGTATTAATTATTTTTAAAATCTTATTATTTAAAACAAAAAATGTAAAATATATTTAAGTATTTGATATCTCTATGGATGACTGCTAAAGATATAGGTAACTCATTTCTTGTCATCTAACTACCAATTAACTTTTAAAAATTTTCATAAAAATGCTAGGAGAAAATTTTGTTATTCTATCTTCAATGCTAACTATGTAAATTATATCTTTTATGAAATAAATTTAAAATATATGTAGTTATTCATATTTATTGCTAAACTATTATTATTGCACAGAACTAAATACCAGTCTATATTTAGTTACTCACTAAATAGAATAAAACTTAAAAAGAGGGAAATTGATCATGTATAAAGACTTAACTATATATTTAAAAAGTTTAAATATCCTTGTGTTAATTTTGTCTATAGCTAATTCAAATCTTCCACATTGTATTAATTTTGCCTGATACTAACCAAAACATTCTTCACTATGTTAATTTACCTACTTATAAACTAATATTATAAAACATTTCATGCTGCAACTATTTAAGAAAGAATTTTTTAAAAAAATGCTTATAGTATGATAATAATAGTCTAAAATGGTTACTCAGTCAGAGCTGTTCTTTTACCTTGTATTTGAAGAATATAGTTTATGGGTAAAAAAACACTTGTGATAAAATATCTTGCTTCTGTCTGTACCTTAAGTTAGTGGAAGTTATTCTAAAAAACATTACACATGCTGAATTCTCTACTGACAAATTGTTTGCACTTTTATTTTAAGAAAGTATAAAGAAATAACTTGGAAGCATCTTCATATAGTATGCCAGTAAATTTTTAAAAAAAATCTTAAAAATGTGTTCTTTTTAAAAGAAATGGAATAAAAATGAAGCTATATTATTGTTTAAAAAAACCCAGAATCCCATAATGATATTATCAACTGAATAATTTGTTACTTGCAATTTTTATTTATTGTCACTGGTTTTTTCTTCTCCTTTTATTATTATTATTATTATTATTATTATTATTATTATTATTATTATTATTATTATTATTATTATTATTATTATTATTATTATTATTATTATTATTATTATTATTATTATTATTATTATTATTATTATTATTATTATTATTATTATTATTATTATTATTATTATTATTATTATTATTATTATTATTATTATTATTATTATTATTATTATTATTATTATTATTATTATCATCATAATAATAAAATCCACTCATACAAACAGATATCTTAATTTTAATTCTCATCATCATCCTGCACAAAGACTTTTAAGTCTTTTCACTAGAGCTTATAATTTATCTGATAAAGAACAACTTTCTCAAGAAATAAAACTTACAAAAAGTATTCTGCTTTCTAATAATTATAATAAAAACATCATATGTAAGGCTTTATATAACATTAATACTAAAAAGAAAAAAGAGGATAGGATTGATAATTCCTCTTTTAATAGAGTAATTTTGCTTTACATTAGGGGGATTACTGATAAAATCAGTAGAAGACTATCATGTTTTAATATAAAGATCACTTTTTCTACTGGCCAAAAAATTGGTGATTTTTTGTATAAACCTAAAGACAGAATACTTTTGGAACACCAATGAGTTTATGAAATTCCGTGTTTCCAGTGCTCAAGAGGCTACGTGGGTCAGTCTAATAGATGAATTAATGTCAGAATTAAGGAACATAAAAATGCTTTTCAACAAAAAAATAGCACATCAGTTTTTACTTCCCATTATTTAGAAACTGGTCACAAACCTAATTTTGACAATACAAAAATACTTGCTAATTTGGAAAGATATGATTTAAGAACCATGAGAGAGTCAATTGTAATATTAAAGAGACCTACTGATTTAAATAGAACTGATGAAGCACAACGTATTCCAGCTATGTGGAAACCTCTCTTTTTATCCAATATTAACTTAAAATTAACAGGTAAAAATACTGAGGAAAATAATCATTTTGATAAGCCTCATATTGTGAATGCTGAACTGGAATCTCATTTCTCATCTCGCACACAGTCACGTTATTTGTTAAGATCTAATGGTTTTTCATTCAAAAGTTAACCTTGAAAATAGAGGTTGCTATTCCGTCGAAATATCGGTGCTCAATGGAAAATAATACACGGTATTACCCAAAAAGTTATAATTTATCTACATATATATATATATATATAAATACAGTAAAATTCACATACTTTTGACTATACATGTTGTAGTCTTTATGAACTATGTAATTGTGAATAATCAAAACGAGACAACCTTTTACAATATCCATAATTCAATTCAGATTTCTGATATTTCTGTTATTTTAACATTTGATGATTGACAATTCATTAACATTTGACGATTTTTTGAAATCAACATAGCTTTTTTTATTTTACATTTATTGTGGCAATGTTGAATTTGCATAATTTTTATATTTTGATAATCAAATTTAAATCCAAATTGACAAGATTTATTATGAACAAATATAACAGATGATGAATGTATATTTACATCTATCCATGTTTGTTTGTTTTTTTTTTTTTTTTAATTCTATTATTTATAAGCATATGCACTTTTACTCTCTTCTCCAATCTACACTAAGATTCAATGATATACTGTAAACCACAATTACATATCAATTTATATATAATAAATTTTGATTAAAGTTTGAATTTCGAATTTTAGAATTATTAAGTAATCTATTTATATTATTTCTTGAGAAAAAACAATATGATACAAACCATCATAAATTCTCCTAATACCCTTGACCAGCTCATCCAATATTTTAAAACTGTATTATATATAAATTGATATGTAATTATGGCTTACAGTATATCACTGAATCTAAGTGTACACTGGAGAAGAGAGTAAAAGAACACATTCTTTTACATTATAGAATTCAAAAAAAGAAACAGTCAGGAATAGATGTAAATAAACCTTCATCATCTGTTATATTTGATCATAATAAATCTTGTCCACATAAAGGTTTAAATTTAATTATCAAAATATAAAATTTGTGCAAATTGAACGTTGCCACAATAAACGTAAAATAAAAGAAGCTATGTTAATTTCAAGAAATCGTCAAATGTTAATGAAACATCAATCATCAAATGGTAAAATAACAGAATTGTGGGAAATCTGAATTGATTTGTGGGTGTTGTGAAAGGTTGTCTCGTTTTGATTATTCACTGTTACATAATTGATAAAGACTACAAGATGTATAGTCGAAAGTACTTCTAAAATTATATAATTTATGTGAAATCTTAACTACTTATACAAATTAATTTTGTGTAATTTATTTTTATCATAGCATTAAGAATAAAACCCCGATTGTTCAATGTAATAATAATAAAAATATTTTCTGAGAGAGAGATACATAGATAGTAAGATAGACAGACAGACAGATAGATAGATAGATAGATAGATAGATAGATAGATAGATAGATAGATAGATAGATAGATAGATAGGCAGGTGGATGGATAGATAGATAGATAGATAGATAGATAGATAGATAGATAGATAGATAGATAGATAGATAGATAGATAGATAGATAGATAGATAGATAGATAGATAGATAGATAGATAGATAGATAGATAGATAGATAGATAGATAGATAGATAGATAGATAGATAGATAGATAGATAGATAGATAGATAGATAGATAGATAGATAGATAGATAGATAGATAGATAGATAGATAGATAGATAGATTTAAAGGTTATAATAGTCCATAGTGAAAGCAAAGAGCATGAGATAGTGGTATCTAGAACAATAAATAACATAGGATATATTTTGGGGAGTATAGAAGTGCCATTTCTGGGAGGTCAGAGGGCCTGGAGAAATAAGTATCATACATAAGATTGACAAAAATATATATTAGGATATTTAGATTTAGAGGTAGATAAATATCTAGTGATATATTACCATGGATTTAGATAGTGAAGAGACAATGGAAGATTCAGAGATTAGTAAACAAAATATGATCCACATCATATTTCACAAGTTAAGCAAAAAAAATAAACAGTCAATCTGACAAAATCGACAATCAACATATAAAAATGTATGACAAAATCGATAGTCAATACAGACAAATGAGTGAAAAAATGTTCACCACTAAAAATGAGTGAAATAAGTGTAAAAATAGATAATGTACTGACAAATGAGTCAAAAACATATAGCCAGTACAAAGAATCGAATGATAAAGACAGGTAGGATGACTAAATGAACTTAAAAGACAAGTATAAGTTTTCAAGTGAGCAATTAGAAGATTTTAAAATGGAATTGAGAACCAAACTCAGAAATATTCATAAAAATGTTTTACCATGTTCAATGAATTTGCAAACATGTTTGAAATGACACAAGTACAATGAGACAGCAAAATCAAAAAAAGTTGAAACTAAGGTGGAAAGCTCAAAAAAGGAATGTATTAAATTGGGAGAAATATGTAATGAAAAAGAAAATTCAATAATAGCTTTAAAATGGGTTAAAAGTGGAAGTTAATGCTATTAAGGTAGAGTTATCAGATATACATCTTTATCTAAAGCTAATAGGAAATAGAATATTTATTTTATCTTTAATATTGTAAAGTAAAATGAAGCCTGTAGATGGAGATGCTGTAAAATAGAAATAATTATAATATAACTTTAAGTGTATTTACATCTTGATAAGGGTCCAATATAGGGGTGAAATCCGGGTTGGTGAGGTTAATTAAACATAATATTATGAAAGTTGTCTTATTAAATATTTTTTATTGAATTATATATATATATATATATATTGTAACGAGCACAGATGTTCGTTACTTTCTCCGGATCGTTATAATATATATATATATATTGTGTTAATATATACATATGTAAACCATAAAATAAATAATGTTTCTATATTTAATAGACAATTATCATTTTTACAAATGATAATTTTATAATACTTGAGTGCTTTTGAAGGTATAAGCCTTCACTTTCAAAGAAGTAGCTGGAATCCAAAGATTTAAATTATGTTATTTAGAGTTGACTAGATTTCCATTGACCTAGATTTGTCGCTTCCTAGAGATGGTGTAAAATGTTTCTTTTTATTCATGGAATGGATGTTAAAGATGATACAATATGCTTCTTTGATTCTCTTTCATAATTTGTGCCCCTCTCTTCACACCATAGCAAGGGTTATCTGACATTCACTGGTGTTCTGTAGTGGTTGTTTGCTGCACAAAAATAGAAGGGTGGGATGGATCAGCTAGAGCCTTGTTGTGTGTGTATATATGTTGTGCGAGTCTTGTGTGGATGTATGCCCTAGTCTCACCCAAATATGTCCCCAGTAAATTAGTGTTACTGCATGCAATCTTGTAAATGTCCTACTGAGCATACATTGGAAGTATGTGGTCTTTAGTATTGTTTACGCATCTGTTGAAATTGGGTGAAGAGTGGTAACACATGCTAAAATTATTAGAAAAGATTGTGTATAAATCTTTATGTATATTTTTGATATATGGCAGTAAATTTCAGGGTTTATTCTGTTTGT
This sequence comes from Epiperipatus broadwayi, assembly GCA_028023455.1. Classification (NCBI taxonomy): domain Eukaryota; kingdom Metazoa; phylum Onychophora; class Udeonychophora; order Euonychophora; family Peripatidae; genus Epiperipatus; species Epiperipatus broadwayi. The sequence goes on along the minus strand of JAQFVV010006287.1, from coordinate 3,079,698 downwards.
TTTAGTTTTTAAATTTCTGATAATATTATTGATTGATCTCTTGTTATATTTTGCCTTTAGTAATTCATTTCTGAACATTTCAATGTTCTTCCTTTTATCAGCTTCAAAGCTGCACAGATTTGCATTTCTATGTAAGAAAGATTTTAGACCTTATTTAGCTGTACATTCAGTTTTGATGATGGATAGAAACTTTTGTAATTGCCCGAGGAATACAAGATATTTGCTCAACTTTAAAATATATTCTACCTCATTTATTGCTCCAACCCATTTTCAGTCTTCCTATTGTTTATTATGGTACAGTTAACATAGTTATGCCATGATCCCAGCCTATATATCTCCAGAGAAGGAACAAGGCATGAGTCTGTATATTTCCAGCCCATATTATTTAAAAGAGCAGGGCTTTGCAAATATATTTTTTATTTTTATTCTGGGTTATGATATTTATTGTGTCTAAATGTAAGTAGCTCTCTTGTTGGGTTCTTGTACTTTGCGCACTCATGATTCTGGGTGTAAATTCTATATGTATCTCAGAATTGCAAATCTTTATTTATTCTGTGAGCTGTTGATGCTTGTCAGATCTCTAGAAAACATTAATTAGTACATAGTTTGAGATATAAATTTTATTTTGATTATAAATAGTATGTTAAATAATGTTAATGGGTGTTACATTTCTGTTTTTTTTTTTTTTTTTGCTATAAGGTAAGCAATTGTTTCCTTGTCAAAATGTTTCATTTTAATGATCCACAAAAACATAAATTTAGTTTTTTTTAACCAGTATGAAGCCCTTTTTGCATAAAATTAGGAAAAGAACTAAACGAGTTTCTATTAGAATCCCCTGCAGGGAAGAAAGGCACACTAAATGTGCACAGTCTAAAGCCTATGACAGCTCCTCCCTGGATGATTTTTTGGGGGGAATAATGTTACTGGAGTATCCAAATATTTATATGCAATAGATAAAACATAGGTCTTAAAAGTCTTATAGTAATTTAAAGGGAAGGAACATAGTCAGAGAAAGAATGACCAGGGGTAACAGGATTGCCCACATTGAGAAATTATAAGTCAAAGTGTAGATATACAAAAAAAGAAACTATTATTTGTTGTGTTTTTTTAGTCTTAGGGGGAAAGCAGATGTAGGGTATTAATTGGAAACTTAAGGAAGATCCCAATTACTACAGAAAAAAGTAGTAAAGATAAATTTACAATATGAAACAATAATGCTTCATGGCATATTGAGTATTATACTAAGAATTTATAATCATCCTAACCTATGATATCTAATCATCGATTTTCTCAAAAAAGCCAAAAGATCCAGGTTCAAACCAGCATTAAAACTTTAGGCAACTATGCCCTCATCTCAGTATATCCAGATCAGCATAACCGAATCTTTGGAACACTAAAGAATGAATACCTTGGATATGACATCAAAATCTTTCAGAAAATGATGCAGCCATTTGGCAAGATCATAGCATTCAATTCAATTTATCTGAAAGATACACTAGTGCTCATATATAGCAATAAATTTGATTTCAAGCTGAATTTGCATTCCAGAAATAGATCCAAACAATATCCCTACACAGATTGTAGTTCAGGAAGAGAATTGAAACCCATATGTTACACATGTGAGAAGTGAGGCAACCTAGCAATGCAATGTGGCAGCAAAAAGAGTCCACAATTACAAAATAAATATGAGTTTCCCAACCTCATGAGTACTGAATACACCAACCGTAAATTATAATAGATTACAAATATGCACAACAAAACTCAATCAACTTTTCCAACTGCAGAGGCAATTTCACTCACTCTCATTAATTAAATTTCAAACAAAAAATAACAAAAACATAGAGGAATTAAACAGTAGCCATCTAGAAAAACAATGTGGCAACTGAATGGATCTATAAACACAAGAGACAAATAATCAGTTTGACTACACACAAGTTGAAGTTATCATTCACATGCACAAAGTTAACAGCAATTCAAACATAAATAACCATATGCAGACAAAACTGCAAAAAAAAAAACAATAGCATAAATAAACCAAACATCATGCAGCAAATAAATCCAAATGACATAACACAAACAAGAGTCAAAATCTTCAACACCCAAATGATGCAAGTATTAACTGAGCTGAATTATCACAATATGTCTACAATGAAATACAAAGTGCCAATAAAACAAACATCATGCACCAATTAAAAATAACGCATCAACATATATGATGGGAGCAATCAAGAAATTCCTTCCACATGTTGAGCTAACAACAATAGAACAAAAGAAAAAGTGAGGTCACCCTAAAAAACAATAAAAAAAACAAAAAGAGAAGAGCACGACAAAGCATCATTGTTAACCAGAGTTCATATAGGAGATGGACATTATTGCTTTGAGACTAACCAACAAAATTCCAATAATATACAGCTTATACAATGGAAAACAGAAACTGACATATCTGGAACTGCAAACAACCCCAACATACATTAGTAATGAATGTCAGAATAAGAGCTTTTAATGTGCATGTGTTAAACACAGCAAACAAAATACAAATTAAACAATGGACCAAAATCACACTAACACAAATATTAGGACTTCTGGAGATAAAAATATACATCATATCTCAAAATAACCCAACACTACATCTTAACACTGAATCCTTCTTTGCATAACTTAATCATTGGAAACATATGAAACTCAGCAACATAATAAATATAATGTTAATGTTTGCAATTGAACAGTGATAACACAAAATTGTTTTCGAAATTTAACATATACATATGTATCTGCAAACCTGTCAATAGTAATTTTAGAAGATATATTCACAGATAAATTAATTAATAAATATTTTTACTACCAGTCCTCATCAAAAAAATTATAACTATAAAATCTCTGGTATATATACCTTACCTTATTCTCCTAACTATCAATGTAAACATAAATATGCAAAGTGGCTTATAGCGAATGTAACCTTTGGTCATCAATAAACGTCTGCTTTGAATAATAATAATAATAATAATAATAATAATAATAATAATAATAATAATAATAATAATAATAATAATAATAATAATAATAATAATAATAATCATCATCATCGTCATCATCATCATCATCATCATCGTCATCTAGATACTTAATAATGAGGAGTATATAGGTATACTTGTGCCATTGAGAAGATATTTTGGTATTTTTTTAATGTTTCAAGGTTTGTGATCTTGTTAAATATTATACTTGGATCTCCTAATTACTAGTATCAATTGATAATAATTTCAAAATAATAAGACTATAAAATATTACTAAAAAGTTTAGTCTAATTTGTGCACTTATAAAATTTCTAGAGGATATCATCCAGTTGGCAGGCTGGGTTCTTAAGAAAAATAATAATATTAAAGATATTACCAAGCAGAATGAAATATTTATATACAATATATGTAAGCCAATAGTAAAGATATCAATATAAATATTACTATAAAGATGAATGTAAGTATAATGTAACAAAAGTAAATAAATATTACTAATGAACGTAAATACAAATTCCAATAAAAGAAAGAACATATAGTATTGATTATATGATTTGCAAAAATAGTTAAAATAGTTTTAACTTTCAATATCTTATAATAAAGATTTGTTAAAATAATATATATTTCATGGAAAATATATCTGAAAGTTATAGTAGGTCTATGATATTTTTGTAAGACATGAAATAAATATTTCTATTATTTAGTTATGTATTTTTGAAATAAAATACTAATCCACTTCTAAAATTATATTTCTGAAAGCGATTTATAGTTTACCAGTTGAATAGAAATTATAAGCTACTTAATTAAATGTTTCTGATTATCATCAGTTGCATTTTCAGCAAAATACTAATTATTATTGTATTACTGAAAATGTGTTTTTTAATGTGATATACTTAATTGAGGTATAACAATAAATAATCTAATTAATGCAAACACCACTACAAATTCCTAATGCTATATATTATGCTTAAATGTTATATAAAATTTTTTAATTTGTATTATATTAGTAAGTATAACTACTAAAGAAAATTATATCATATCTCTAATTTTATTATATTAATATTCGGATATGATATTATTTACAACTATTAGACAATATAATGGCAATTATTTTAAATGGACAGTGAATAACAATTCACAATTAATAAAGTTTTATGACTGTAGAAACAATTGTATTTGAGGAAATTATTTGTTAAAATACTTTATAAGTTATTATTAATAGTTAAAGATTGAAAAAGAGACAGAAGGGGGTTAGACTTTAAAAGGTTTACTTAGTGGGAGTGACAAGTAAAGAAAATCATATTTTTTACAACAGGGGGATATAACGCTATAATTTAAAATTTGAGCAAATTGTCTAAAAAAAAGTTCAAAAGTCAATCAATGTTATTAAACAATTGGTTTAGAAAGAAATTTATATATGTGTAGAAGGGTATATGTGTAAAATATATGATAAATTTTAATTATAGGATAAATTAATAATCAATAAAAGTAATATGGGACTTGTATGGAAAGCTCTTTTAAAGAACGTTTATTTTGTTTTAATATCTCTTTCATAGCAGCCCATTCCCATTCAAAATGCTGGGTTTGAAATCAGGTTGTTGTGCATATCGTTTTATTAAAAACTTTTAGTTTAGTCTTTCAGAGGGATTTTCATGAGAAGGAAAATAAAATAACAAAATCTCATGATAGTTAGAAAATTGTGAATAAATAATTTGTAAATCAATAGTAATCAACCAGTTAAAATTTAGATAGTAGTAGTCTGGTTAAAAATAATGATGGGACTAGCAGGGTGTGTCTACATGTGTACATATTCTACCAAGTTACTATTTCAGAATGTGACATTCCCTCCCCTGCCAACAGATTATTTATTAAATTTCAAGGAAAGAGAAACTTTTCAATCTTTCATCTAACAGTCAGCTATTGGCAAATACCACTTCATATTAGTGATCAAAACTATACAGAGTTGCATTATCTGGGTCAATCCTATATCTTCCAGAGGATGCCCTTCAGTTTAGTAAATAGTGGTGATGGCTTGATTAGATGTATAAACATGGTCTTCTTTAAACCAATTAAGGACCTTTTAATTATGTATGTAGATTATACATAGATAGTGTCTAAAAACATGGTTAACCATCTACAACATCTAGAAATAATTTTAGAAGAATGATTGAGACTATATATGACAGTATACAATCATGTGAAGTGTGTTTAAAATAAATTTAGTAATTGTTCATTTGCAGGGGTTTTACAGACAATATTGTCTAACAAATCAAATGAACTGTTAGCTATTGATATTTATGGCCCACTTCCACCTTTCAATCATGAAAAATTTATACTGGTTAGGTATGACATATTTACTATATATATATATATATATGAAAAACAAAAACAAGTTATATATACGTAAACTTGCTATCGCTTGTATTTATGATCAATAGATTGGAGCTTTACCAAGACCTCCAAACAAGTGTATTTTTGTTTACATAGAGTCAGAATTCAATGTCTCTTCTGTTGGCTCCACCCTCAGATCAGCTGATTTCATGCTGATTTGCTATCATCAGTGAAGGATAGGAGTTAGAAACTAGACCTAAACACTAACTCTAAGCGTTTATGCAACAAGTTCCTATCAGTTTGGAAGCATGCATTTTTTAGACACATAAATGTCTTCAAACTCAGCTTATCAAGCCAGATAGCTATATGGGTCTAATATCAGTTCAGTTTCACCACATAGTCAAAGCCTCTGCAATATATATCATTGCAAGAAACTTCAAAGGTACATTTATGAAAAACATGAAAAACAAAAACAAGTTATATATACATAAACTTGCTATTGCTTGTATTTATTATATATATATGCATATCCAGTACCTAAATCTGATGGTAGAAATGTAATTAGATTAATGAAAAATTTCCTACTTCCAGTTGTTGGTAAGCAGGAGTCAATCCTGTCTGAACAATCAACTGTCTTCATTTCTGACACATGGAAAAGATCAATTCAAAGGAATAATGTGAAACACATTATGAGTTCCATAAGAAATAAGCAATCAAATCCATGTGAGTGATTGATGAGGGAGTTGGGTCAGTTGTTCAGGGTCTTTTGTAGACCAAAACCACCAGCAGTGGGTCAACAAATTACCTTGTTACACAATATATCAATATTACAATCAATGAGTCTACTAAATTACTTCAATCCAGTTGCACTTTGGGAAACCGGAACCACTCTTTATCAAGGCTCCTTTACCTGTTGTTATGAGGGAGGATATTAACCCAGGGGATGACCACCAAAAAGCTGGAGTTAAACCGAGAAAATGGGTGATAAGCAGGTTGGTTTGTCTAAGGCTATCCCACATTCTTTTAAAGTTTACAATTATGTACTTGTAAGAATGCCTCATGTCGGCAATACTCAAAAACACATTTTAGAAAGACTTTTGAACTTATATGAAGGCCTCTATGAAATAAGTAAAAAGATAGGAGAAAACATCTTCCCCCTTTAAACCCCAAAAGGAACTTACAATGCACAAAGTTTAAAACATGCCACATCTAAAAAGTAAATAAAATAAAATGTAATTATCACATATAAGAATACCTTATATAATGTAAAATTAATTGTCTGCATAAGATTAATGAGGATGTAATTTGAATTTGAACAATTTTTGCTTTAAGGACGGGAATATGTAGCCTTTGGTTTTGAACAAAGCTACAATATTTTTTAAGCTGAGTTATTTATGACATTGTTTATCAAAATTTTCTACATAGAATATATTTTAGGGTAATCTATAAGCCCTGTATATGATGCTAAGTACACATTAAAAGAAAAACTCAAATAGGTTCTTAAATGTCTTAGAGCACAAACCTAAATTCATTTATGAAGTAGTATAAATAGTGGTTATTTTATTTAGTGTCAATTAATAAAGTTTATAAAAGTAAAAACAATTGTAGTTGAGAAATTTATTTATTAAAAATATTTTATAAGTTATTATTAATAGTTAAAGATTGAAAAAGAAGAATCTGAGTTAGATTTTATGAGGTTAACTTCATGAGAATGACAAGTATAAAAAAATCATATTTTTTATAACAGGGGATTAATACCCTATAATTTAAAATTTAAGCAAATTGCCTAAGAAAAAATATAAAAAAAAATCAATCAAAGTATTAAGTAATTGGTTCAGACAGAATGTTATATATGTGCAGATGTGTGTATGAGTAAAATATATGATAAATTTTAATTATAGAATTAATTAATTAATAATCAATAAAAGTAATATGAGAACTTGATGGAAAGCTCTTTTAAAGAACTATTATTTTGTTTTAATATCTCATTCATAGCTTCCCATTCCCATTCAAAATTCTGAGTTTGAAATGACGTTGCTATGCATATTTTTTTTTATAAAACACTTTCATTTTATTCTTTCAGAGAGATTTCCATGAGCGAGGTTTTTTTTTTTACAAAAACATGTGATAGTTAGAAAATTGTGAATAAATAATTTGCAAAACAATAGCAATTAAACAGTTAAAATTTAGATACAATTACTTTTGCAAGTCAATCATTCACAAATCAAAAAGGGTGATGAAGACAATATAAAAGGTCAATCGTTCATTAAGGAGGGGCTCTTTCAATAATAATCTATCTATAGGATCCTCATCAAATTAAATTATCAATTTCTTAATATTAAAATTTTAAGTCTTATATTTTTGACTGTTTTTTTTTTTCTGAATGAAAAATTTGTCAAAAATTTGTTAATATTGAAAAAATGGATAGAGTTTTATATTAGGCAAATGATTGTCTCTTTTGAAGTTGACCAATTCCATGATTTCTTTCCATACAGCTTTGAGCAATTTTAGCAATCAGCAAACAATGAATCTTAAACCACAGAGAAAACTTTGCTTGAGGAAAATCAGGGAAATACTTTATTTATGAACCAGTATTTCAAACTTGTAATTATTAAAACAGATGGATCAAATTATTTGTATTAAACAAAATTCTGAAAGGAGATAATTTTTGATTTATTTAAATAAATGTGGGACTGAATTCCAGTACTAGGTGATATGTTAAATCCCATATGAAATACTTGCAGTATTGTGGTGAATTAAAGTAACTATTCGTCAATGAAAATAAATACCAAATAAAGGAAAATAAATGTAATTAGTAACTCACTAAAGATGCTACCAAGCTATACCAAAATTAAATGAATATTTTGAGAATTTATGGCAAAACATGTAGATAAATAAACTTATCTTTATGAAACTACAATAAACCAACACACGTCTCAACAGAAAGCTGGTTATCTTCCACTATGAAATATAATTTAATGCAAAGAACCTGAAAATAAATAAAGAATGTAATATGAAATGAAAAATTATTGCAGTCAAACTTAAGGATTACCAGAAATGATATGTTGGACTATTTCCATCATTTATGAGTGAATGTTGAATGTACAGAAAATTTTAAACTTTATTTAAACTTTCCAGTTACAAACAACTTGTTAGTAAAACACACAAATAGACAATACAGGTTAGTAATTACACAACGTTTCGAATAGTATTATTATCCACTCTACTTCACGTGTTGCTGGCCTATATGTACATTGACAATATTCGCTTAGAAGACAAAATAGTCAGTTGGTAGAACGTTTGCCTTAGAATTCGGTATTCAAAAATCTAAAGATCCGAGTTCAACTTGTAAGCGAATATTGTCACTGTGCATATAGGACAGAAACACCTGAAGAAGAGTGGATAATAATACTACTCCGTTGTGTAATTACTAACCTGTATTGTCTATTTGTGTGTTATTTCTAACAAGTTGTTTGTATTTGGAAAGTTTAAATAAAACTTAAAATTTTCTGTACATTCAACATTCACTCATAAATGATGGAAATAGCAACAGATCACATCTTATAATATACCATCATTACAAACCTTAACGATTAACAATCTCTAAAATGATTCATAAAAACAAGGATCTTGTATTACTAATTTACACATCTAAAAGAAAAGGGATTATTTGCTAAAATTTCAAATAGAAATAATAAACCTCGAGGATTAATTCACTAAAACTTTTATTAGAATTTTCCTACAGATTATGTAAGTCAATATGTGCACACACATAACAAAACAAACCAAAACTAAATGATATTTGCAGAAATGTAAGAAAGATCCGGATGAATAATCTAGGAGGACTGTAAAAGTATAATTTTATTTTATTTATTTATTTTTTTTTTAATATTAAATTTAAATAGCTTAGCAAAAAGAGTTAATCATATGCCTAACTTTGAATTTTAATTTACATTAAAGTTTTTATTAGTTGAGTTAGTATAAAATTTTAAAATATGCCTTATTTAAATATTAAATTGATGTGTTACCCTTAAGTAAAAGAGTAAGAAATATAAGTAAGAACGTTTATTATATGAAGTGTTTTTTTTTTTTTTTAAGATCGGATATTATTATTAGATAATATGAATATAAATTTTATATTTTAAGATTAAATGCATGTTGTGATAAAATACAATAATTATGTACCGAAAGTGAAGAAAGATGAGTTTGCAAGCGATAGTCATTTCTTATTTTAATATTATTATTATTATTATTATTATTATTATTATTATTATTATTATTATTATTATCATCATCATCATCATCATCATAAAAGTTAAATTAAGTAAGAAATAAGCTGATTGATGCTTAAAAATTTGTTGGCTCGTGTGTCAGCCAATATTTTGTGGGGATAATTTGGAGCGAAAAATTTTGTGTGTACCAATTAGTGTGAGACCCCTGTATATGTGATTGGTTAAAAAATCACTACCCAGTTAGTGCCGTGAAGCTTATCTCACTCACTACAGTATTTAATAAAAAAAATATGAAGTATTTAGATGTAGTGGATGATTTTCCCACTTTGTTATTTCTACACTGTAAGATGATTTATTATTGATGGTCATTGTGCGTTAGGCATATCCATGTTTCCTTGTATGAATAACGATGAATCCTAGCATACCTTAGTCTTAACGAAAAAGTATTTTATTTTATTCGTGTCTTTGCCAACACTCATATTAGTGCTGACTTCGTTTCCTTACGGATGTACGTTATTCAGAGCACAGAGAAGTATAAGTTATAAATGTTATTTACTCATAAAATTGATTTGGATGTTTCTTAATGAGAGTAGAGGAAATGAGTGATTTATTGTGCTGAGACATTACTTTATTTAAATGCTTATTTCACTAGTAAAAGCCAAGAATAATGATTAATTTAAATATTGAATTAAAACACGGGCAGTGGCAATAGTAAGCAGTGCAGATCCAAAGTTATATGTACAACCAGCTGAGAATTTCGCGGGAACGGTAAACCAACTGAAGTATTATTATTATTGGGACATTAGTATATGATTGTATGCATATAAGAGAATGATCAATCTTAGTACCGATTCTTAAGCACTTGAATAGAAATTGAATTAATGAGAGGGTAAGCAAAACATAAAATATATTAAATTTCAAGCATATAGTTGAGGCATACTAACTTCAATTAAGCAGTGTAAATTACTAGCTCATTATCACTTGAAGAGTTATCTTCATAAATCATCCGTTGAATTATAAGATTAATCATTTATCTAAAAGCATAAAATATAGGGAGAAATCTGATATTTATTATAGCTCAATATTAAGAATTGTTAAAGTAAATAGCATAATCATTTTATATCCCATGGTTATTGTAAACCTAGTACAAGTAAGAATTAATAATAATCATTACGTTATAAGGCAGCAAGATCAGCTATTTATTTCTATCATTTTTTTACATACGGTTGAAAAACAGGAGAAAGCCATGAGAAACCTTGTACATAATGTAGATATTTTTGTGTTTGATTTTATCTTTTTAATAAAATTGTTGTTTTAAAATAAACTTTTGTCTATGCCTTAATATTTTGCCGTCTAAGAAATTCTAGAAATCCAAGTCATGCACCGATACATTATAACTTAAATTTGAAATATGATTTACTTATTAAATCACACCAGGTAAAATAAATATTTAAAAGATTATTTATAAAATTATGTTAACACTGCAGAATTCAATTCACAATTAAAGAATGTTAATGGAATAATTCAACACGTTTAGATTAAAGACCTATACTAGGCAGTAGGATTATTGTGTGATATAGAGTGCAATGGATGAATATATAAAATTGTATCCATCCGCTGTAATCATATACCTCCCAGATGAATTTGTTACTAATATTTTAATTATCAAAGTGTTTATAATATGTTATTTTCAAAATGTATAGTTAGAAACTTAATCATAATATTTAGAAATTTAGAGTAAGAGAACATTGGATATGTTATTTTCAGCCATGGTCGACTATGGATGTAAACACTAGGATAGCATTTATTTATCACCAATAATTCGGAGCAGATTATATAAACATTCATACCTTACTATTCTAAAACCCTGAGGGAAGATTATGAGATAGGGAAGAGAGCTAGCAAGTTGGAAAATTTTAGAATGAAATGAAATAGTAGTATAGATGACCTATGAATGCAAGGGTGATGGAGGAATGAATCGGGAGGATGACGATGTGCATAGAAATACTTTAATTCTTTAAAATTTTAATTGTGTCATTAATAAGAAATGAATGGGGGTGTGCAGAGAGAGATAAATTGCAGTGGGGAGTTGAGCTTAATTTTTTCTCTTCTCCAATTAATATAAAGTTTTATGACATTATTAGTATTATTTGTAATAGCGCTCTCAGTGTTTTTATTTGCATAATAATTATTTATTAACCCATACGTTAGATATTATTATTAAATATTAGATATATTATTGATAAATAATGATTGGCATATGTGAGTCTCATTAAGGTTGCAATTTGTTGCCCAAACATTTATTGTTATTAATATGCTATGATCCTGAGGCGCTCCGCTCTAGAGATGCATGCGTGCTGTTTTTAATACTAGATCGTTCTTATTTTTAGAGGTTATAGTATATATATATATATTTTCAGCTCCCACAACAACCACTAAAAATAAGAAATATTTTTTCAGCTCCCACAACAACCACTTCTACTATGAGTAGTAATACTAGTATTACCGCTACTACAAGTGAAACTGTCACAACAAAAACTAGTCCATCTATCACAATTTCAACTACATCTCCAATCCCAACAACATTGCCAGGAATCACCAAAGAAACAGACAGAAAATGTATGTTTGTTATTTTTTATTAATTAGAATATTTGATGTGGTCATAGTTAATACTTATTAATGTTATTGGTACTAATAAGTCCACCAGTCCAATATTTCAGTGCTTTTTCAGAGAAACTTATGACCTATAAAACAGTATTGTTCATATTAACTGCTTCAGATGTATATAAGACATTTTCACACCTATATTATTACTCACTAATGTGCTTCATGACACTATGAAAATACACACACATACTTAACAGATTGCTACCATATAATGTGAGGGTGGAGGGAAATCAAGTTGCCATAACTGTTGTAATATGCATTTGAATTAAAGATCTTACCCCCTACCTAATGTAGTATTTGATGCTAATAATTGTGAGACCATTGTTGTTCTTCCTTACAAATTTTGGAAGATGAGAAAAATTGCAAAAGTTCTTGGCCAAGCACCATTTCCCAGAACTCACACGAATAGACATGAGACAAATAAAATACCTGAGGTTGCACATAGTTTTGGAAATCATAAACTTGGTTTGATCAGTGACAACAAATTATTTGTCAATCCTGCCACCACCAAAAAAAAAAAAAAAAACATTACAAAAATATGGCACCTTTTTTTTTGGCTATATAGTGATTTATGTTTCAGCTTTATTTGCATATGCTGATATCCTAAAACTTTTTTTAAAACAAATTTTCACTAACCTTTTTTTAAAATAAAAACAAACCACAAATTACTTTTGTCTCTATCGTTTGTCTGAGTGACTACAAATTGTTTCTCCCCATCTCCCCTAAAAAAAGTTAAACTAAGATCCAAACTTTTGTTTGTTTTGACATTGTTTTTCTTTTTTGTTTTTAAAATATGATGACTATATGGCAGTTTTTGTTTTGGCATTATTTGCATTATGTGATGCTTTTAATTTTGCCATTTTTGAAAAGAAAATGTACAAATATTTCAATCAAACAAGAATGTCAAAATATTGGTAAAAAAGTTATATCAGATGACAAAATATTTTTAAAAAGGGCAAAAAAATATAAAAATATTTTAATAAAAGTTGGAGAAAATGTAAAAATAATTCAATTAAAAATAGTCAGGCCCGGATCAATATAATTGTTTGTTTTTAGCAAAGAAATAATGCCACCAATTGGCTGGCCTGACATACCGATTAGTACCATCGATATAATTGTATCTTTAGCAGAGAAACAATGGGACCAAGTGGCTGGCCTTGCATACTGATTAGTACTATTTATTATTATTATTATTATTATTATTATTATTATTATTATTATTATTATTATTATTATTATTATTATTATTATTATTATTATTATTATTATTATTATTATTATTATTATTATTATTATTATTATTATTATTATTATTATTTATACCATTCTAATTATTTTTCTATGAAATGATCCAATGGCTTAATAACATGATTCTGCATAAATATTGCTAGATGAAGGAAGGCAACTCCTTTTATTTGTTTTGTCTTTTCAATCACTTGTTGAAATTATTATTATTTTTTTTTTTTTGTAAATGCATTAAGACTTTTATATAAATATTGAATATATAATTAATATTTTAATATTCTTGTTGGGAATTACATATTAAAATATATTTACATCACTTCAAAATACACTATTATCATTAAAATGATCATTGTTTATTTATGGATTATACGTGGTTATAAAGATTATGCTATAAAGTAATAAATATAATATCCAGTGTATCTATTTTTTTTAAAAATTGTATGGAATATAAGTTATATAATAATTGTATTTAATATATAGCTGGCTAGGTTTGAAGTAAAATATCGCAAGCAATAACTATAATAATTGAAGATATAAATAGAAAGAAAAAAACAATATAACTTTCCATTCAGCAATTAGTAAGACTAGTAAAAAACAGTGTTCTATTAATAAATTTAAAAATATCACCAAGACAGTTTTCTTCTGAAAATAATTCATAAAATTCAATGTTTATAATTCAATATACCAGACTTCTTTTTAAATCTTGTTTTTAAATAATAAATATTCAGCTGTTTTAATCATATGAGTAAGTTTAATCATAAACATTTTTGAAGTAAAGTCTTTGGATTGTATAAACTCATACTATGAAAGAATAATAAAGATAGAAATTTATATTAGCAAAATTAAACATGAACTGAATATAATGTTAGTGGAAAAGAAAGAAAGAAATAAAGAAGATAATAGATATTGTATCGATTAAATAGTTTTTAAGGTATTTTTAAATAAAGAGTATAAATAGTAAAAATATAATGTTTTCTCGTTCAGCTCTTCACATAATGTCCAGAACATAAATTTAGTTAATAAAATAATTATTCCCATTAAAATTAATAATATTATTTTTTTAATTATCACCTTTACTTCCAAAATCCCTATAATTAAGTCGCTATTTTCTCTTGATACTTCCATGTTTTTATGCAACGTTTAATTAAATTTCGACCTAAATTCCAGTAAGGGAATTTAACTTTCTAGCACTGCATAACTTAGATAATAATTTTTATAATTTCTTTATAATACTCTCTTTACTAAATAATTAAATTGGCACACTTCTAGGTTTCAAATAAATTATTAGAGATTTATTATAGCACTGAATTGACTAATTTAAAGCAGATTAAATTTACAGAAACATATTTTTTTTAAAACAAGCACACAAATTTTAAAAAGAAACAAATTTTTCTAAAAGTAGCACAAAAAAATTAAAAAGAAGCACACCGAAAATAATTAAGCATCAGTATTCTTCCATATCGTTTATTAAATTATTATTTGTTTTTCCTATATATGCAATTCCGTTTTTCTTTCTATCTGTAATTTTCTCAGTGAAGTTTTTTTTGTTTTTCATTTGCTTTCATTTGTCATGTTATTCAGCCAAATAATTTTCTCCGTTTTTTCTCTTGTCCATTTCACAAAGACCTCCAATCTGCTCTTAATTCTTTTTCATCACTTTCATATTCAATATCTCTGAAATAATTCTGTTTTACAAATAATATTTAATTAACATTTTCCTTAAGGCTCTCATTAAAGGGCCACAAGTATTTTATTTATCTTAATAACTGTTTTTTGTCAATCCTATTTTTATTTTAACTTCCTTTTTCAAACATTTTAGCCTATCTCAATCAATAACTGAAATAGCATATTCCTTTCACATGTTCAATTATGTTTTTATTTTATTTATTTCTATATTTAAATATTTGGTATTCTCAAAATTAATCTTTATTCAATGTTTGCATGACTTCTCCCTCATAATTAAACAAGTTATACTGGAGAATATTTTTATTCTCAGATATGAAAGCCATATCATCTGCAAACTGTGTACCTTTTTTACTATTGTATCTTCAAAGTTAGCTTTTTCACCTTCTAAATATTTGCCTAACATGTCTTCCATATAAACATTAAAAATACCAGGTGACATGACAATGCCTTGTTTAGCATCTATATGTATATCATTATGCTCAGTCTCTTCATATTTTAATGTGATTCTTATCTTTTGTTTAATGTATATATATATATATTCAAAATAAATCTTCATTTCCAAAATACTGATATTTATTTAATGTATATATATATATATTCAAAATAAATCTTCATTTCCAAAATACTCCATTATTTATAAGATAGTCATATGTTTATTCTACATTAGTCTATAAAATTGTTTTTTTTTTTAATCAACAAAAGATATAGAAGTTTATTTATTACAATTTATTCTGAAAAAAACAATCCCACTTAATTAATAAACAAAAGATATTTTATCCTATTCTTTTTTTAAAAAAATTACTTTTTCTTAGGCCAGTTCATATATCGATGAGTCAGCTTTTACTTGCTCTAAAAGTGAAAATTTTTATGTTATAGTAGCAAATTTATGTTCATTTTAAAACTTAAAATGTATTGTAAAATGCTGCTCTCTCTCTTGAATTATTTTACATGTAAAAATTAACAATATTTAAATTTGATGATACAATAATGGAAGCAGGCAGGATTTCCTAGATGCTTATTGGTTGTTTCCCAATTTGAACAACACAGAGCACCTGTCAATAATTTTCACCACTCCAACTTCTTTGTTTTGATTTTGAATATGAAACTTAATGCCTTAGAGTGTTTTTTAGTATTTTTTTTTTTACATATTGTAAATTATTTTGATAAATTATGCTGTAAATAAAATTATTTTAAAAAATAGTTAAGATTTTAGTAAAGAATACTTACTTTTACACAAATGTAAATTGAGAAAGAAATTCAATGATGTATGCAACATTTTCTAATAGATTACAAATGTTATTTTTAGTTTCTCTGCTATAAAATATTTTTATAATTATAAATCTAAATTTATTTTTGAAAAAATTTTCATTGACTTTCATATTCTGACAAATTATTAATTTGCTTTTGTCAAACAAAACTAAAATGTATATAATATTAAAAGTTGAATATGTTTCTACTGCTTATTCTGTAATTGACCAATCAAAAGTTTAGACTTTTAACTACTTGAACATGCAGAACTTTTGCTTGTGAAAAGGTTAAAAAAGAAGTATGATTCTTAATGATTTTTAATCCTTCATAGTGAATTATCTATAATTACCATATACACTAAATTATATATATATATAATCAATTAATCAATTTCTTATTGTTGAATGATTTTGACTTGACTGATATTTAATTTTACAGTTAAAGACATGCATTGAATGTTAAATTTCTGTAGAAATAGATAAAGTCAAATGTAGTGATAAAAATATTTACACTAAAATTATTATAGATTAAAGTTATAATTTAAAATCATTTTAGTGGATACTGAATATGCTTTATTTAATGTAATTTAAACAACTCTCTGGGGAAAATTAATTACTTTTTGTAGGGTATTTTAAGGTGGTGTGCATATTGTAATTTCTAATATCTTTAAAAATTACATTATTGAATTTACATCCTTATAATAAATATCATTGGGTAAAATTGATAAGGGATATTTTTTAATTTTTACTTCTGATTAAACTCAAAACAAAAAAGTTAATATAAATATAAAAAAACAAAGTTTTGCCTGAGGACTGTTGATTAATAATTAATGATTTCCTAACAAATCAATGGAAAACATATCTATAATTAATTACATAAAATACTAGAATTGAGCTTCATTACATTTATTACTTAAGTAATATTTTGGGTGCTATTTGAAAATTATAATTGCAGTTTGTAATGTTATAATTGACTATTTATTAGTCTGCATTCAGAACATGTTATATTCACCAGTTTAAATTGGTTTCTTTAAACTTTTTGCGTCCATAATTCCAATCTTTAAAAGTCAAGTTGCAATCTTTAGTGTATATATAAATATATTGGACCATTTATAAAAGTTGGGATTTATATATATATATATATATAAAGTAAAAGTTGGGATATATATATATATATATATATAAAGTGGTCTTTAGTACTAAGAATCGTAATTTTAAATGATATATTCCTAATTATGTTACATGTAAAAGTGTTAATTTGATATATTTGATAGAGTGTAGTAGATGTTTAAACCAGTATATAGGTGAGTCAGCAAATAGTTTACATGTCAGAATGACAAATCATAGATTTGACATTTTGTATAAGAATAAAGATAGACCAGTTTCAAAACATTTTAACTTACCGAATCATTCAATTGATGATTTAAAAGTAGTGATTCTTCAGGAAGGTTTTTCTTCTACAAGGGAGAGGAAACAAAAGGAGAGTTTTTTTATTTTTAAATTCAAGACCGTAGAAACACATGGGTTGAATTTTAACACTGGAACTATTACATCTCTGGGTTACCTGGTCTCCTAAATGATTTCTATATGTGAGTTTTTTATGTGAAAATTTACTTATATGAGGTTTTTTATGTAAAGATTGGTTATATGGATGTTTAATATCTGTGTTTAATTGATTTATAGATAAATAATTAGTTATTATAAATTATTGTACTTTGCACTAACTATAATTTTTGATTAAAATGTATAAGTATTTTAGTTTTTAATGAATATTAATGTGAGCACAGCTATTTTTTGGATGTGAGCATAGTCTAATTTTTCTATGTATGCACATATGTATATTTTAATTTTTTATTTTTATATTTATTTTAATTTAAATAGAATTTAAGCTTGATTAGGAGGGAATGTAGTTTTTTTTTTTTTTTGTTTGAATTTTGTCATTGATTGGGTAGATATTCTGTGTTAGATTTTGTGACCAATCAGGGGGGTTTTGTTAAATTTTTAATCTTTTAATTTTTTACCAAATGTGTAATTTTTGATTATCGCCATTTTACTGTGTATTTTTTTTCTTTCTGATAAAAACCAGTCCTCTGGTTGAAATATAATATTATTTATTGGATTTATAAGTCTTTTTTTGTTTATATATATATATATATACCACACTTAATATGTAATAAAATAAATTCTAAAAGCATATGTATGTAATTATAACTATTTCAGTAATAAAATTTGGTATAAAACAATATTTATTACTATGCTAAGGCAAGCTGTTGGTGTGACATATCTTTGTCACAGTATCACTAAAGTGAATATTAACAAACATATGTTCAGATCTGAATTCATATAAATATGTCTTAACGTAGTCATTGATTATTCTAGATATGTATATTTGTATTAAATGACCAGTGTTTTCTAACAGGAATGCTATGGACTTCTATATTTATGGAGTTTTTAGAGTGAATTATCCATCATGCTTCTTTTACTTTTCGTTTTTTATTATTATTGTATAGGCAAATAATTTTAACATTAACATGTTAAAAGGAATTATCAGATTTTTCTCATTGTCTACAAATATTAACCTCTAAGGACTATTGTATTTCCAAATATATTATTAATGATGATGATAAAGGTGAATTGATATACACACTGGATTGTCAATTTTGCAGCATTCGTTGTTATGGAGATACAAGTGACATGTGCATACTTAAAATCAAGACTCTCTTAGCCCACTCATGCAGCACATAGAAATAAATATTTATAGTCTATGAGGAAATGGTAAAATTATTTGTCGATAAAATCATAATAGACAGCAAAAAGATAAAAAAAAGCATGACACATAATTACCACTAATAACTTTATAAATATAAGAGGCAATACCATTCCTTAGCAAGCACTGGACATTTAATCTAATGTCATAGCCAACTTCTAAGAAAAGTTACACATGCATATATTCAAATTTATCATAATCAGAAACTAGTTTAATATATGTTTATACTGATGCGGATTTGCTAATGTCTTTGCTAATGGTCACTTCAGTTGTGCTTTCAGCTGCCGTGTATCGAAAACATGGTTTAGAAAACTAATAAATATTGTTTTATACCAACATTTATTACCGTAATAGATGACAAGTATCTACATATTCTTGTAGAATATCTTTTTATATATGTATATTTACATGCTCTTAGTAAAATTATATATGTATATAATACATATATACATGTATAATTTTAGCTAAATGTCAG
Organism: Epiperipatus broadwayi; assembly: GCA_028023455.1. Classification (NCBI taxonomy): domain Eukaryota; kingdom Metazoa; phylum Onychophora; class Udeonychophora; order Euonychophora; family Peripatidae; genus Epiperipatus; species Epiperipatus broadwayi. Next base: position 3,060,040 of record JAQFVV010006287.1, on the reverse strand, counting down.
TTGCCTTCATACAATGAGTTTGTAGTCTATTCTGAATATAAACTATACTGGGATATAAATTCAGCTTTTACTCAACAATGTGGTGAAAATGCTCTCATGATAAAAGGTAGCACTGAAAGAGTATGTCTTCAAAATCTAACTTGGAGTGGAGAACAAATGAAGTGTGTTGGTAAGTCATAACACATTTACATATACAACTATTTTTTTACCATCAAGACAAAAATGATAATAATATCGTACAGTTATTTCTCTACATAACAGGATATAAATAGATTTTGATAATTATTTATATATTCAATACTATTAGTAATTTTTATCAAAAAATGTATTTAATTATAGTTCATGCGTGAACTATTAAATATATATATATATATTCTTTTTAGCAGCATCTCATGAATAATGTCTCATCCATTTCAATACTGATCTTGTAGTCTTTTATATGGTTGAGAGAGGTAATTTTAGGAGTTTTGATAATGCTAATAAATACATTATTCAAAAGTTGTTGTTTTTTTTTTTTTTTAAAAAAGTATTTATTCCATATATTTATAAATTTTAAAAAAATTAGTAAAATGTATTAAAACTTTCTTTTATCAAATCTTAAATTGGAGAACAACTCAATTAAAAGTTAGATTAATAAGAAAAAATAAGCATATTTAGATCAGGGGTAAGACATTAAAAAACGAAAAAAAATATGGCAATTAAAATGTTTTCAGACAATTTTATAATTAAACCGCAAAAGGTGTTTAAAATAAAAACAAGATCAAGCATATAGGAAAACTGAATGCTGATGATGTTCAATAACATGAAGAGGAAAAATTATATAAAATCATTTTTCTTTTCTTATACAGACTTTCTGGATACTAAATTCTCAGTTTATTAAAGCAACATCAACCTTTTTATGCCGAGTGAATAGAAGAGAAAAGGCTGAACTGCTAATCTAATTCTAAATAGTTGGAATCAGTCACTATGCTATTTAAAAATGAATTGATAATATTTTGACATCTTGAAAAAATCAAACTATGGCTACAAAAATTGGGCTTTGAAAGGTGTGTTTTTTTATAATAAAAAAAAACTATAGAATTTATCCTCACGTATTTTAAGTTTATTTTAATATATTTATTTCTAAAAAACTTAAGGAAGTGTGTGTTTTGTTAAAAGAAAAATAATAAATATTTAGACTTTGTCCTAACCATTTTAAGTTTATTTAAGTAAATTAGTTCGAGCAAACTTTATGAAGCGATTGTTTTTTTTGTTTTGTTTTTTAAAAATAAAAATGCTTTTGCTGATCAATATTCTAATTGCATTTTAAAATCAAAAATTAACTTTATTTTTTTTTTTTAATATAATAAAAAAAAACTAGTTTTCTTTTATAGATATAATAAACACATCCATACAATTTTGTTTTATTGATTTAGGGATCGGTCTCAAAACGAGTCGTCTCTGTAGATGTTGGAGTTTTATTTAAATCGGGATGCACACCTAGTTATCACTGAAATAAAAGTAGTGGTTATAATTATTCCCTAATGGGAAAATGTTCATGCGCTAGGAAACTTTTGAATTAAATAAATGGCATATTTGTGAGGGTGGCCATTTGCAGAATTGTGCTTTATGTATATTACAGATTAGTGATTGACTATGTGGCAAATGTACTTAGTTATAAAACTGTATTCATATTATAAATGTGATGAAGATTAATGTTTAAAAGTAATTAAAAAACATTGAACACTGTAAATAATTATTGTTTCCTCCATGCCTGTGAACTAAGTAATAATATAAGAGGTCTGAGAAATGGTGTATTAGAAAAGAGGGGTGATGTTATATTTTGACTGACAAATGTATTTGTAATTAAATTATTGCTGTTATAATGTATTAATCTTTTCATATGTAATACTGTCTTGTATGCATATTTATTCCATGCACATTTATCAAGACTAACTCATGTTCATGATCCATCCATGTATTGCAATTAGGGACTGTGTAATGGTCATCATCATCATATTACATTTAAATAAAGTGATAATAATTTTATTCATTATTTTGCTAATGTTATCTCTAGATTGAATATTTTTTACATATTATTATGTAGCATTTTTTTGAAAACAAGCTAAAATTTACAGACTGATTGCACATAAAAATAACCATTTCTCTTTTTTAAAAATTTAAATCATCCCAGAAAATAAAATAAAAATCAATGTCAAAAGTCTATAAAAATCAGCTTGACATTTTTACAGGGTTTAAAAATGACAAAGATAAAACATGCTATTTTACATTTTTTTTTATAAGGGTGGATTTTCCTCAAACAAATATCTTCATTTTATTTAATATGGACCTTTCTGGAACAGTGACAACTTATTTTTAATAACATTGCAATAATTATAACTCAAAGTTGTTAAGTGGCAGTCAATTACCATGCACACAATCCCCAGCATTAAAATTTCCATTGGATCATTGATATAAGAAAATTCATGATTTAGTTAATAAACAAAGTCTAACTAACCACAGCTGAAACAAGAATTAGTTACTCAGGTTGGATATTCTTGACAATGGTAGAATCATTTCTTTATGGCTTACATAGTATAGAGGCATTAAAATAATGAACAAACTCAGGGTAATAATATGAATGCATAAGTAAACTGAATATAGGTTAATACAAGCTAATTTACAAGACACTCATACTCCTATTGCTACAAGAAGGGTTGGTATGTCCACAATATTGTGGAATGATACTGAATAAAGAGATAGGTTTTACTGGTATCCCATGTTCAGCATAGTAATATCATGCAGACCAACTTTACTACTTCACTTATTCTCTGGCACACAGCAAATGTACTACCAGGAACATAATTGTATATAATATAATGACCTATTAAATAGATCCAATCCAACACACAGGACATTCATTATCAACCCAATTACTTATCTATCACAAAATATATTGATAATTATAATTAGGGAGCTCTAAATAATCTAATATCATATAAAGATCAACCTGCACAATCAATTCCTTCATGTGAAAATATTTAATTAAAATATATAATAAATGATAAATATATCTTAAATAGATTAACTCCTCTTCCTGCATTTAATTCTAAAAAAAAACATTTGCATGATAATAACCTACACTATCCAGCAGCAATGTTTCGCCAATCATAATATATTTTATTTCCATCCCATTCATATATATAAAATCTCATATTTTAAAAAATATTAGCAAAAATTAAATAAAGTAATTACACCTGGGTCTCTTTTTATGCGGACTTATTTAAACACAATTTTGAAGTTACGCAATTCGTGTTTCACCAGAAGTGGATTTCCGATAATGCGCTATTACTTTAAATAATAAATTTCGCACATTTACATTATATTGAAAGTAAAAGCACATTATTGGAATTCGACTTTCATCTTAGTAATTTCAATATTTTCAGTGCTTTATAATCGTAAGATTTTATGCAATAATGAAATTAAAATCATGATTTCCCATTTTATGTATACACATATTAAATTTTACAAGATTATAATGTAAATTTGTTTAAACATTGTGTGTGTTAATTTTGCATTTTAAATCACATTCTGCTTTTGCTTTTTAAAAAAGAACATAATCAATTATTATTTTCTTATTAATGACACTAATCATTAACGTGCTCTTAAATTCCAACGAGAGCTAAATGGTTGTATGTTTGGATATCGCGAGCTTCGTAAACAATTAATAAAATCATCGTCTCAAAGATTAATTACTAATTACATTGTCACCAGAAAATCATAATAATTAAAATGTGTATAAAAATGTAAATTACTGTACTGTAAATTATGCATAAAAATATATTATTTTGAATACAATTAAATATTATAGTTAAAACAATTTGTCTTGTATCATTTTTTTTCAAATTTGAAACTTTTTATTAGTCATACTTTATTTCCTTATTTTTTTTTTTGCATGAATTTTAAAGTAATTTTACGTTGGTGCTTTGCTTTTATGCAAATTTTGAAAAATCACAGACTGCATCCCCCTTTTTTTAAGGTAAGTTACATCTATTTTTGAACGATTTTGTTTACACGTGTTTTCTGAGGAATCTATCTATCACGTAAAATGAGATCCAGGTGTAATGTAAAGACATTTTATTAAAGATATTTCATAAAACTCCACAAGCAAGTAAGAGAAAACTTATTTTGCTTTCTAAGTAATTTATCTACTACTAATCCTCCCCCTTTTTTAGTATACTTTTCTATTACACAAATTATCACCTCAAAATTCCTGCTAGTGGTCAAGCATTGGTGGTTGAAAGGTCAGCAACAGCTGATTTAAAGCAGTTGATCTGGCTTAGTGGGTTTGCTTCTCAGCTGATGCTATGACACATGAGCAAAAAATCACTGCTAGTGAAGTTGGTTCAATAAAATCATAGAAATTATACTATGAAATTAATATGAGAGTTAAGTGCAGCTGCCTTGAAAAAAGCAGTTGGTTGCAGATGGTTGTTGTGGGTTCACCTCTCATCCAATGCTATGACATATGGAAAAAAATACTAAACAAATAAGTAGCATATTGAAATAGCGATTATAATATATATATAGGTAATCATCTGAAATCTGGGCAAGGCCACTTAGGGCATTGATGCTATACAAAAATCAATCAAAAATAATGTTACCAGGCATGCCGCTGCAATTTTTTTTTATACGACATGTTCTTTGTTTATACAATTTTTTTATTTCATTTACAACATGATTTTTTCTTTTTTATTAAATAAATTTTTGTATTCATTTTCGTTGATTTTTTTTTAACCTGATATTTTTATTTATCCAACAAATTTTGGTCATTTAATTTTTTGAATTTTAATTAAAACTTTGATCTGACTGTTTCACAATGAAAAACGTTGTTTTAACCACACCGAAAAAATATAATGGGATAATTATTTGGGACTTGTTTCGACTTTGTTTTACCTTTTTTTTTTGCTTGACTAAATTGTTTTTCTTCTTATTATTAAATCAAAACTAACTTTTGTGTTGTTGGGGGTTCAAAAAGTGTTTTGAAATTTCCACCCCCACCCTCGGATCAATAATTGTAACATAAAGTCAATAATTTTACTTTTTTTTTAAACAACTTTTCACTTTGATTTAACTTATGCTTGTATTAGCCTCTTCTTTTTGGCTACTACACTAAACAGCTTTTTGGGGAAGAGTCAACAAAAATAGTAAATTATTTTAACAGCACTGAAAAAAGATAATCAACTTTGGGACTTGTTTGGAATTTTTTCCTTTTTGGTTGACACAATTCTTTTTCTTAATATTAAATCAAAATTTACTTTTGTGTTTTTGGCGATTAAAAAATTGTTGTCAAACACCAACCCCCATATTTGGAAAAAGAATTGTGACAAAAAGTCAAGAATTTACTTTACTTTTTTTTAAAAAACAACTTTTTCTCACTTTTTACTTTCATTTATATTTCGTTTGAATTACCTTTTTTTTTTTTTTTTTGGCCTTCTACAATAAACTGCTTTTGGGGGTGGGGGGATATTGTAATTTGTTATTATTAAAAAAAAGTCAACAAAAATAACCATTTATTTTAACCCCGCTGAAATAAATATAATCTAAATACTTGTCAATTTCTAATGAAATGAAAAAAAAAGGACACATACTTTGGACTTTTCAAAATTATTTATTATTTTATTGCTGTAATAAAACATTGGACATTATGTGACTGCTCTCACACACTTTCTGTACTCAGAAATTCTGAAGAAAAGTTTAAAAATTGTACATTCTTCTCAGACCTTTTAGTGGTCTCGAATATTTTCCATGCAGAAATGTGACTTAGTGTGTGAGCTTTGTCAAAGCATTTTCGAACATACACTTTGCCAATTTTTTACATATTAACATTTTTAGGGAAGGGTGGGACCATATGACAATTATTAGTAATTGACAACATTATTTAAATAGAAATGACATTACTCTATTATGGAGATTTTAAAAGTTGTACCGACTTAAAATTTAAACACCCTCAAGTGATACGGTAATTAGCTATGAATAGAACAAATCATGTAAATAGTTTCAAAGCACAATAATGGGCCGTAATATTTTTGTGCAATGTCATGTAAAGTGGCCTAGGCATAAATGGGTTAATACAATATTAAATATTGTATTAGCCGTAAGGTTGGCCTTGGAAACGGCATTTTTATGTGTTTTGTACACATAAACAACACCCCAAGCGGTCTTGCCTAGATTTCAGATGATATATATATATATATATATATATATATATATATATATATATATATATATATATATATATATATATATATATAGTTTTGTCAGCTTGAGTTATCAAAGAATAATTACAAATAAATTAGAGAGGATTAAAGAGTTGATTATTGACACATACATTTAAATTAATATTATTTTAGAAAATAGGTCTTTTAAATAAAATAAAAATTGAATATAAGACACAATCTGAAGTCTTGGCAGTTCATAAGTATTGTTACATGGGAATTCACTGGAGTGATGGTATGGGTGAACTCTTATGGATTGTGGCATTCTTCAGGAACAGGACAATAGTGACAGCATAGCTAAGAGACAGGATCTAGAGAGAGAAAGATGGCAATGTTTCCTTCCTACTTGCTTTTCATCTTCGGGTTCAAATCTAGCATAGTGATGATTGACAACTCTATTCACAACTGTACTCTCTCTCTTCTTGTTCCAGAACCCTCCTATTTATACTCTGACTCCAGTATTTCAACTATTTGATGCCTGAAGCAATCTTCTAATTCACACCCTGCCTTGAAGAAAAGAAACATACTTTCATTTATATTTTTAGAAAATTCGAAACTCAATAAGGATCAATAGTTTATTTTTGGACAACTTATACTTTTAACACACATTTAAACAATATAGAACTTCCATAAATGGGTTAATGAAATTACAATGCATTTTGCTTTTTATTATTTACATTCTAATATTAGATTTACAATGCATTTCCTCATTGACTTTTACTTTAAAAATGCTTATCGAAGCACAAATTCTTTTGGAATGCCATCTTGTATTCTCTAAAAAATAATAAAACAAATATATATAATAAGAAAACTTCTGTTCGAATTTTCTTATTAAAATGCATTCTTTTGTTATATATATACAGTCATTATTATTTACATTTGCACCTATGTGGGTTGAAATCAAATCCTATTTGTAGGTGCACAGGTGGAATAGACTGTGAAATGCAAATCTGAATCAGATTTAATATATATATATATTGTACCTATATTGATATAGGCACATATAATTTTATCTAAATTATATTATTAAAATAATCTTTCATTAAAGAAAAACATACCAATCTCTTTTCATAATAGTAAATTGTATTAAAAATATATGTGTATATATATGTGCGATTTGTAAATAAATAAAATGTATGCGAAATAAAAGAAGATTATCATTAAAACCATGGCAATGGCTATTAATAAAATAAAACAACACATTTTATTGCATGGCTATTAATAATTAAGCAATCTTCCAAAACACGTTTATCAAATGATTATCATTGGAATTTGACAACAGATCTTTGTCGTAGATATGAGAAAGACAACAAGGCACAGGTATAAATAGACTTTTTTATCAGACAATTCATTCCACAAATTAATTGAGTGAGATCAGTTCACAAAGTAATTGAGTAGTGCAGTTCAGAAATTAATTGAGCAGTTAACAAACAAAATGCAGTGTTGAGAAGATCTTGGGAATGCATGTTTATCTCCAGCCCAGATGTCCTAGAAAACAGCAGATCTGCCCATGAAATAATAACACCTTAACATCTTAGAAAATCTCCGTCAGTATCTATTTGTCTCTGATGGTAATAATCGTGAAAATCAGGAAACTCAGCAAGGAAATGTCCCAGCCAGCTGGAAGCATTCATAATGGAAACATTCACAATGGAAATATTCTCATTGAAAGCAGCCACCAAAGAGAAACAAAATTCTACATCTATATTCAAAAGCCTAGGTAAAAACATTTGCTCATTTCGTTTATACTGTAATAGCCATTGCATTGCATTAATTTATACAAATCTTTCAAGAGTCTAATTATATGAACTCTATATCATACATAAATGAACTATTGATGTGTGTGATTAAATTTCAAATGCTATGTAGTCCTTTATTATCATTATTATGTGTGTGCATGAGTTAATATGTGCATGATCTTTATATCAATACTATTAGTCAAAGTAGATAAATTCCCAGTGTTCTGTTATGAAAATATTCAAGAATATTTAAACTATTTAGAATGTTAATTTAAAATATGCGTGTGTTTTATTAGAAGTATAAAATGTTTAAATTTAGTAAGTAAATGTTAGTTAATAAATTATCTTTCAAATTAAACTTTATTTGTCGGTCAATTCTTTTTATCAATTCTTTTACCAAATTCTTTTTATCAATCTCCTTTTATAAATTCCTTTTACAATTCCTTTATCAAGTCTTTTAACCACTAATTAGATATAATCTGTTAGTGACTACAAACAGCTGAGCTAGTCATGGATTTAGGCATTGAGTTAGTGGCCATTGCTCAAAGTGCGTTATTTATTCATCCTTGAATAGATAGCTGTGCCCGTGTTTATACACAAACAAAAAAAAAGTGCTTTGAACTTGGTGTTGAACTCAACAGCCGAGAAGAAGTTATGTCCTGGAAATGTAACATTAGTTATATACTTCATAGCTATCGTTTGGGCATACATACTCTCCAAGTATGTTCTTCTCTGCCTAAGAGACCGGTGTTTCGAATACACATTATCGAACTCGGTTCAATATATATATATATATAAATATATATATATAATGGCATATTCTTCATATATTTTATTGATGTATTTTTTAGGTACAGTTCTTTCATAACCTAATTAAACAAACAATTTAAAACTGGATTGAAAAAGAAAATGTTTGGTATCCAGGAAACAAAATTTGATTGTCGGATATCTATGAGTTAAAATTTTATCTTTGAATATTGTCTAACAAATATTTCAAATCAGGGTTATAATAATGAAATTGATAATTATGAAGTACAACATTAAACCCTAATAATTTTTTCCAGTTTTTTTTATGCATTGCGTCTTTTTTATTAGATGTCTGCAACGAGTTAACATTGACAACATGCATGCATATAAGAGTAATAAATAATGTATTTTGCTTATGATAATTTAATTTGCCTGATACTTTTTGTTAGCTTGTAGCTTAGTCAAACAATAGATAAATCCTTATTAAGAAATAGATAGGCATAATTTCATTAAATTTTAAATTTTTGCTTGCATTAATTCCATCAAATTTTATTACATATATACGCATAAAATAAAAATTCATTTAACATTACAATAATAGTCAAAAAAACCTAAACCATATTAAAATTTTTCCACAACAACGGTTTCATCTATTAACAAATAGATATTTACAATTGAATTTCAACTAAACATACATGTATGTACACCAAATACATTATCTTTCCCAGCACTCACTTCACAGCCCAATTTCTGTTAATATTAATAAGTGTCTCCATAAGCTAAATGGCCTCGGATTCAAAATATGTTATTAATAACAATGAAAAAGTAGTAATGACAAACCAAATTTAAGCAACACTCATCAATAATGTTGGGATGTTATTATTTCTCTGCTTTACTTTTGTGATTACTATCTTAAGAAATTAAGGCTAAGGGTTATGTTTCTGAACCATCAATTAAGGTTATTATATTTATTTTATTATTATTACACATGTTTGCTTTGAAAAAATATTTTTATCATTTATAAAACAGATATAAGTTGCAGAAGAGTATATGGATGACAAATAATGTGAAAATAAATTTTTAATAATTGTTAAGCTATATTTTCATGCAGTCTTTCTTGGATAAATATGATTTGAATAAAGTCAGATTTAGGAATCTTTAAAATTTATTGAAAGTATTATTTATTTATTTTCAGAATACTGTTTGCACAATATATTTATTATTTTTTATTACACAAGAGTTTCTAAAAATAATATTGTGACTTCATCATTTATCCTTGAGAATATTAGAATTAACACACATATATAATATATATATATATATATTGTAATGGAATGTATCTTTATATGATCTCAAATGAAAATAAACATATGAACTTTTGCCACAATAATCATTGGTTAACCAGGCCCCTAACCTTGAGGCGCCAAATGTAATGGAATGTAAATGCTGCATTCCATTTAAATTGAAGAAAGAAGGTCCCAAACATTGGGAAAGCCAAATATAATGAAAACTATACAATATGTATATAAACATATCATGCTGACCATGTTGTCATGTCAAATGTAATGGAAAAATCTTTATTATACCAATTACCAGTTAACTAGGTCCCACAGTTTGTGGTGCCAAATGTAATGGACAATATATCATATAAACATATTATAAATCAAATGTAATGGAACGTCAATATGTTAGAAGAAAATAATGTTTTAAACATTGGATGAAAAATGTAATGGAATATATGTAATCTAAATGAATCCAACTGTTAAGAAATCCTAATATAATAGATTGTATGATTTAAATGAAGAAAGACAAAATTATCCCAGTTATATTTAAATAAATTGTTTATATGCCCTTCCAACTAGCTATACATGAAATAAATTTAAAATCATATAGAGCAATGAGATCTATCCTTATAATTTATTTTCAAGGTTGATGTGACTAACTAATCAAATATATATCAGAAACAAAGGGAATTCTATTAAATCCAATATACACATCTATTATGTAAATTTATGTATATCTAAACATATCAATGAATAATAATATGTGTAAGTAGCCTAAAGACTAAACAATAAGTGAAATATGAAGTTATCCTCTATTAAATTGTGAATTCAATTAATTTCATAATGACTCTGGCTTTAAAAGAAAAATAAGAATAAAATATTAATACACTTTCTAATAAATTACAAAGGCATTATCTATAAAGCAAATAGTACATCCTTTATTTCTATATTATGATTTAATTTTAGGTAGTACCAATGTTTTAAATAAGTTTTAAATACAAACCCAAATAATAAATATACATATATACTTACAATAAATATATATATTAAATAGATAAAGACATATCTGTGCTTAACAAGTAGGTATTAATATAAATACAAATCCATATTTATATTTTTCAGATATTCAAATATATATATATATATTGTAACAAACGGTTTACACGCATTATGTAAATATGACATAATTGATAGTGTTAATGTAGGGACCATGTATAAACAAATAAATAAAAGAATATATGTAAGCGGTCATTCGAACCCGGTTACAAGTAATGTAGATATAGCGTATGTGTGAGTATAAAATACGTAGTTAGTATCGGAGAGGTTGCGATCATTTATATATGTAGAGCTGTATAAAGCGCAATTAATTATTCTTAGATAGATTTTATTCACATAGTTTTTTTTTGAGTTTATTAATAATTTTGGTAACACTTGTTTTCTTTTGTTGAGTCACCTTGTGAACATGTGAAGACTGAAATAGGATGAGTGAATTGCTGTAGGCAGTTTGGTAATAACTGGCGCCGGGAAGGCGGAAAACTGGTCTGTGGATATAGTTTTTTTTTTGTGTTGAAGAACAATGGAAGGACTGGTCAGCGGCGTAGGAATATGCAGAAAGATTTTGAAGAGTTAAAGGTGAATACAAAAGAACTTTTTTTTTGTCTTGTGCTCGAGTGGGAGAAAAAAAAGAAAGAAGCGGCTTGAATCCTAACAAGGAGGACGCAAAGATTTTCTTAAGAAGTTTAATATTTTTTTTGTCAGAAAATGTCGGGGTAATTGGATTGTGCGTTAGTCATTACTCGACTCCGGGGATGCTCGTCATGAATTCACCTGACCGGATTTGCGAACTGTCATAATAAATCAAGAGATTTTGTTCCATAGAGGAAATGCTGATCAAAATCGTTCGAGATTTAGACCTTTGTGAGAGAGTATACCAACTACTCCACCTCTGAAACCTGTCGCCGGACCTAACGACCATTGGAACTGTTTGCCATCCATGAGATCCACCAGATCAAGTTCGTGGCCAGACGTCAATACAGACTTGTTTAATCGAGTGAGTCCAGGTAAAGTGACACGTCACCAACTATTTTCAGTATATGTATCTCAATAAAGAATTCGTGTTACCACAGTTAATTGCTATATTAAAATTTTATATTTAAATTTAGATATATGACTATATTAATCATACCGCTCACATATATATATGTATTTGCATTATTTGGTGTGTGGATGAATGAGCGTAATATATGTGTATGTATGATAATAGATGACCTGAGTGTTTGCATGGCAATCATATATGTAGGTTCGAAGAGATTTATTGGGAGGGTTTATGATCAAGTAGAATAAATCCCCATCAGACCCGGGTTAGATTAAGGATTTCGAGCTTTAAGCTATCGCAAAATAAATATATGCGTAGGACAGTGTTGGTTAATTTATAGCCTTGTTCTCTAGATAGACAGATGTCCCCAACCTTGAGATTGAGCTAGTTCGGTGCATCACCATATCAGATATATATCAGAACCTGTATATATGTTTTCGAGGAGGTAATTCCTACTTACTGGTAAGATTGGCACGTGAGATGGGTTCAAACCATGCTCATAAATACCTCTCGTCGAAGCTTCGGGTGAAAGTCCACAATGGAGGATTATAGATATGTCGGTGGGTGTTATATATATATAAATTATTGTTTTGGTGTGCATAAGAATTATTATATGAAGTTAAAAAAAATGGAAATACATAAATTAATAATAAAACAATTTTTATAATAAAAAGTTGCGAATATAAATTTACTTATTAAAATATACATAACAACTCATATGCAACCCAAACTTATAAGCCAAACTTTAAGATTTTAAATTACTTAAGTGTTAATTTTGACACCTGTTAAATGTATATTGCTGTTAGAGAACAAGATGCTTGAATTGAATATTTATAAAAACGTTATATTTTTATAATGAAAAATAAAAGTAAACAAAAATATCAATCTCAAAAATATATTTATATATCATTTATACATATAAAATTATTTACTACCTTTCAAAGTTCACTTATTTATTCTTCTTTCAAAAGTCAACTTATTCCATTGTTTTATTCCTTTATCCATTTAATATTAGAATGCATTCTAGTTAAAGTGAAGAAACTATCACGTTAGAGAAAATTGTCAATTCTTGGATGTATGTATATTTTTATCCTTCTAAAATTTCTTTCCTTGAAAAACAAATAAGTAAATTGAAATGTTGAATCCAATATATTAATTTTAGTTACAACCAGATTATTATTAGATTGACCATTATAGATTCCAGATAGCTATATCAAATTTCAGCTTCAGATGCGATGAAATTCATGTGTTGAAATTTGCTTAGTTTTTCTTTTTAAACTGCTTTGGAATAAATGAAAGAAAACGGTGCAGTCTCTTGGCTGCAATATATCTCTATTAGCCTGTCATGATTTATGTATTTACCATAGAAATCTATCTTATTCCAATATTCTTAAGAATGGTAATTTCAAAGAAAAAAAACAACAAAGTACAACAAATATTTATCTTTCAGTTTGTTTTATTACTATCTTAATAATAATGGCTTCTTTTTGTTGCTGTTGTTGTTCTCCGTGTGCCAGAAAATGCTGTTTTAAAAACCATTTTTTACATATGTTTTCTTTTAAACAATTAACATTAAAAAAATATCAAGCATATATATATAAAAAATATTAAATTGAAAATTTATTTGACAACTTTAAAAATATATATATATATACATAAATTATAATATTGCATTTTTTTAATAATCACTGCAAATAAAATAATTTTTTTATATAATCAACAATTTATATGTCTTTATTTATTTATAATAATTAAATATTCATAATGATATACCATCAACATATAAATAAAATAATAACTTCAAACAATAACTATACCTAATAACCATAAACAATAATAATACTTCATATATAAACATCAACTCAAAGAGATTTTTTTTATAACAAATGATAATTTTTAAAATATAGATAGACTTATCGATATTTACAATACCCCCTAATCCACTGAAAAAAAATGTCTTTGCAAATAACTAATTAATTATGAGATATCGAAAAACTTCTCAAATTTGTAATCTTTCTAAGGACTAACATGGTTTAAAGAATATTATTTTTCTTATTAATAACCATATTCATTTATTTATATCTATCTTTCAGATCATCTAGATATTTGTCCAAGTTTTCTTTAAAAAAAAAATAATAATAATCAAAAGTGCCTTTTTAATTCTTCTTGAAAAGAATTTCCAGTATGTTGAATTCTGTGAAGAAATTTGCTTTGATTTACAAGATTTTTATATAATGTTTTCGTATAATTCAATTGCTTTTGAATAATTTTGAGATAAGTATCTAAAGATTTTGCTATGAACTCCTTAGATTCTGCATCTATATCCTTTACATAAATAGTAACTTGATCATTAGCACTAACACAATTTTTAACTTTATCAATAACAGTTGCTATTTTATCAGATAATCTATTACCTTTCCTTTGACTATCTTGATAAACATCATCGACTTGAGTAAGTCTTTATTTTACTTCACTTGTTCTACATTCAATTAAAAACAATTCTCTGGGCAATTTTGAATGGTATTCATTCAAATTTTCCAAATAATCCTTTAAAAATCGCAAATCAGATGGATATGATACAACTTCAACCTTAAAGAATTCTTGAAAATCATTTTGTTTTACAACAATAACATTACTATATTAATTCTTTTCAGTTTAACTTTAGGTTTACTTAAATCTCTTTCCTTAGCTATATTTTCTCGAAGAAAATCTTTACTAATCACATCATCACTTCTTATTTTAAGTTTAATTTTGGCTTTGCCAATTTCTTTTTCCTCATCAATCATCCTTCTACCAAGATTCAGATCAAATATCTTTTTACTCATTCTTCTAAATTTTACTTTTGCTTTACTTACATCTCTTTCTTTGTCAATCTTTTCTCTAAGAAAATCAATATTATTTATCATTCCATCTATAACTTTAAGTCTAACTTTGGCTTTTCCAATATCTTTTATAAAATCTATACTTTCTTTAAGATAATTTATTTTAAACTTCTCTCTACTCAACTCTTTGAATTTTACTTTAATATTCTTCATATTTTTATTTTTAAATTTTACTTTGGTTTTACATACATTCATTCTTCTATTACAATTTTCATAAATTCTATAAGTAAAAATTGTTAATAGAAGATTTATATTAAAATATTAATTAAACTATTAGCTAATCATAATGTATGGGCCGAATACTTCTAGCATTATAGGTTCCCCTCGAACCATCATGCATATGAACAACATAAGCATTTGTTCCAACCTTTTTGTCAATCCGATATGGTCCCTCATAAATATTAAAAAATTTCTTGAATTTGTGGTCTTGTGGATTACTAACATGAGGTGTACGAACTAATACCATATCTCCTTCCTTGAATTAACTAGGATGCTGTGGACCTTGTAATCCCCATTTGTCTCCCATTTTTATCATATTTTCTTTAGCTTTGATGACATCATCATTGTGATCTGACTCCTCTAATATAACAGGTAATAAGGTTTTAATTACACTTGGCTCTTCCTTTCCAAAATGCAACTGCGTAGGTGTAAAGCCTGTAGATTCATTTCTAGTCATGTTAATGTATAACAATACCTGCTTTAATTGGTTTACCCAACCACAATGATTTCCTTCAAGATATACCCTAAATAACCGACTTAATTCTCTCATAACCCTCTCACATGGGTTAGATTGAGGGTTACAAATGGAGATCAGTACAGGTTTAATGTTTTGCATTCATAGACAATTTTTCCATTCTACTGACATAAATGAAGTGGCATGATCAGTCAAAATTGACTCTGGTTTTCCAACTATTGGAAATTGAAAGTTTGTCATTACTTTGATGACATCATTAGCCGCGGCTTTTCTCACTGGATAAGCAGTGACATATTTTGTAAATAAATCATATGTTACTAACAAGAACTTGTAATGCCGATAAGATGGTAAAGGACCATAAAAATCAATTGCCAAAATTTCATTAGGCTTGTTTGGTAATATAGGCTGCCATTTTCCTGCATATGACCTATTCAGAAACTTTGTTTTAAGACAAATTTCACACAATTGTAAAGTATCCAGTATAGATGCATACATCCGAGGCCAATAAAACAATTTACACAAAGCATGTTCTATTTTTCTAGGACCATAGTGTCCACACAGACAATGTACGTAATTTATAAGTCTTTTCCTAATATTGCTAGGAACATAAACTTTCCATGATCCAGAATTTGTAAGATCTACTTGGTACATTAATATACCTTTCGACAATTGATACTGTATCAATTCTCCATTAATTATTGGCTCTTCCACCCCCATTGCAATAGTACTGTCATTCAATTGGGACATTATAGGCCCCAATTTAGGATCCTGTAACTGAAGTTTACCAATATTTGTTAAATCTTTCTCCACAGAGTCATTGACTACCAAGGTAAGAGCTGTCAAAACCAAGTTTCCTGTATAATTAATAGGTTGATCTGGGTATTCCATTGGGTTCTGACTAAGAATATCAGGGACTATATTATTTTTACCCTGACAGTATTGCATGGTATAGCTAAATTGCTGCAAGAATAAACTCCATCTCACCAAGCGATCATTATTTAGATATCCCTTATTTAAAAACTCCAAACTCTTATGGTCTGTTATCACTACCACTTGGGATCCCAACAAAAACTGCTTAAGCTTAGTGAAAGCCCAAACTACTGCCAGAGCCTCTTTCTCTGTTGTGGAATAGTGCAGTTCAGCTCCTTTCAACCTACGGCTTAAAAATACAAGATCAATGGTTTCCCTTCTACACTCATTTGAAATAGCACCACTCCAAGTCTATACCCACTACTGTCTGTTTGAACATAAAATGGCTGTTGAAAATTTGAATAATGTAGAATTACTGTTTCCAAAAATCTTGCTTTCACATGTTCTAACCCTACTTGATGGATATCTAGCCATTTCCATTTAACATCCTTCTTCAACAATTGAGACATGTGAATTGTATCTAAGACAAAATTCTTATAGAAGCGATGGTAAAAATTGCATAATCCGAAGAATGAATGCAGTTGCTTCTTATTTTCAGGTTGTGGAAAATTTTTTATAGCCATAATTTTGTCAGGATGAGGCTTAATTCCTGCTGCACCTACCAGATGCCCTAAAAAGATGATTTCTTCAGTAGCAAAGGTACTTTTCTTTAAGTTAATTTTGATGTTTTTATCCTTACATTCTTGAAGAAATGCTTTTAAATGTTATAGATGTTCATCCATATCCTGTGAGGCAATAACAATGTCATCTACATACATCACTAATATGTTCTTAATCTCTGTAGATAAAACTTGATTTAAACAGTGAATTAAACTTGCCCCACTATTAACCAATCTGAATGGCATCCTCTGGAACATATAAGATTGTCCCTCATATTTGAAAGCAGTAAACTTTTGATCTTGCGAATGCAAATAAATTTGCCAATAACTGGCAGTCAAATCCACAGTAGTGAATATCTTCTTTTCTTCAAAACGGGCTAAGAGTTCCTGTATCATTGGAGGAACATCACATTCTGGAATTGTCCTACGATTTAGAAATCGGGCATCCAAACAAATGCGAGCCGATCCATCCTTCTTTTTGACAATAACTAAAGGGTTATTAAATGCCGAGGCAGATTTTCAGATAACACCCCATTCCACCATCTGGCTAATTTGCTTATCCACCTCTTTTTTGTATTGATAAGGTATTGGGTAGGATTTGCACTGAAAGGGTTCCAGATCATTCAGTCATATCCGGTGGACATACCCTTTGATGATTCCAGGCTGTTTTGAAAAAACATTTTTGTAATTACACAATAACAAATATAAGGCCTCTTTCACCTCATCAGTTAAACCAATTGATTCATTTACCTTCAATTTTACATCAAGATCAGTTGTGACTGTTTCCATGCAACTTAAATTTAAGGATTGGTGAAGTACATATTGCTTAAAATGAACAATTTCACCTTTACATATCAATTGTTTTGCCATATAATCTATGATGCAACCATGCATCTGAAGAAAATCTGATCCCAAGATCACAGCATGTACTAACCCTGCCATTATCAAAAAAACATGTTCCTGGCTTACTGAATTAAATTGTACTATTAGCCATACTTGTTGAGGAACAAATTTAGCCTTCCTCACATTGGCTAAGGTAACTTGAAAGGATTGCTTGATCGGAAAGGATGGAACAATCATACCCACTTCTAAAAGTCGGTGAAATAATTCATCTGAAATGATGGAAGCCTGACTACCGGTATCAATTAAAGCTTTAATCTCAATTTTTCCAAACATGATCATAATTTCTGGACAATTGCTAAAAAAAAATTGGTTCTCTATTTCCTCCACTCCAAAATCTTCCAGTTCAAACTCTATCAAATTTAAAGCCACAACTAAATCGTTCCTCTCCATATCAATCATTGGTCCCCACAGTGAGGAACACTGCCATGAGGCCCTACTCAGTTTAATGGATGATTTGAACATCCAGTCACTGGAGTCTTAACCCCAGTACTGGTGGTACCATATGGATAAC
Source organism: Epiperipatus broadwayi (assembly GCA_028023455.1). Taxonomy (NCBI): domain Eukaryota; kingdom Metazoa; phylum Onychophora; class Udeonychophora; order Euonychophora; family Peripatidae; genus Epiperipatus; species Epiperipatus broadwayi. The sequence continues at coordinate 3,041,400 of JAQFVV010006287.1, read as the reverse complement.
TTCCTGGTTGTAAATTGGTAATGTGATTATATTCATGATTTCTAATGTAACCTCCATGATCCCTATATGGATTTTGTCTCCTATTATTATGATAATTTATTATGGACCTTTGCATATGACCTGCAAATTGGTTTCCTGGTACATGATAATTTATATTTGCCAAACTGTAATTAGGGTTGTCTCTTTTAGTTCCAGTTGGTCTATTACAAGTACCCTCTCCAGCTTCTAATATTCCCAAGATATCTGAAACTTCTTCAACGATATGCCAATCTGCGGCCACCAATATCTGTTTGATATGTCTTGGTAAATTTCTACACAAAATCCACACAATCTGGGTTTCTGATAGTGGAAATGCAGTCAGGGTTTTGAATTTGGTGACCTGATGTCTAAAAAATTGAGTATAACTCCCATCATGAGAAGAATATTTTTCATGAGAAAGTCTATGGCATATAGAATCCTGCTTGTTCTCATTCCAGAAGTTATTCATTGTGGCTTCACGATAATCACCATAAGTCTGAGGCCTTTCAAACAGAGATCTCCACCATTCTTTAGCTGATGCATATAAATGGTTACTAGCAACTGCCAACTTTTCTTTCTCTGACAGGATACTGAGTGTAAACAACTCTTCTAATGTACTCAAGTATTTGATAGGATTCTCATGATGTTTGCCTTTAAAAACCTTAACATTAATAAACCTTGAAGCATTATGACTCATATATGAATCACTAGAGATTTGGTGTGGAAAATCAGAAGATCTTTTGGACTCCATCACATTTCCTCCATCATGAACTTTATCTAAACAACACTTACAATTTTTCTTATTTACCAATTCCTTAACAAATGTTTCATCCTTAAGATAACCTCTGACTGCAATATTATCTTTCATTTTATTTTGGTCTATCTATACTTCATGTTCTCTCCATTGTTTTTGTAAATTTGATATACATTCACAATTCTCTAACATAATGGTTTTTATTTGCTCAACTTTTACATCTATCTCTGAAATATCCTTTCGTACCTCTATTTCATAATTTTTACAGGCTTCAATTCCACTATTATTCATATATTCTGAAAGGGGTCTTAATTTTCCTTGAATTTGATCCAGTTTAACATCTATTTCCAGAATACAATTAGAAGTAACATCTCTTACAACATTAATCTGTTCTTTTATATCTTGTAATTTATTAACATCAATCAGCTGTCCCTCTTGTTGCAATCCCACAGCCACTTTAACTTCAGCAGAGATAATTGCATGAATATTTTTAAATGAAGATTCATTATCAATTCTCAATGCTTGAAATTTATCCCACAATACTTTGCTATCATTAATAATCCTTTTCTCAAATTCCCCATGCTCTTTCTTAGACTCTTCAAATCTGGCTATAATTCCTTGATTTTCTTCCCTCATTTCACTACTTATTTCTTCGAATTTTGCTTTCAAAGAATTAGCTTCAACCATTGTCTCTTCTCTGTATTTTTCCATCTTTTCATCAAATTTTATTTCTACTCTCCTAACACTATTATCTACCAGAGCTTTTAATTCATCTTTTAATTCCTTAGATAGTTCATTAGAATTGACTTTCATCTCAGTTCTAAGTTCCTCTTTTAGTTCATGAGAGTTAGTTTATAAACTAGTCTCTAGTTTCTGGGAAAGTTCATCAGAATTTGTTTTTAATCTAGATTCTAGTTTCTGGGAAAGTTCATCAGAATTTGTTTTTAATCTAGATTCGTTTCTGGGAAAGTTCATCAGAATTTGTTTTTAATCTAGATTCTAGTTTCTGGGAAAGTTCATCATAATTGGTTTTTAAGTTGGTTTTCATCATAGCCTCCAGTTTCTCTATTAAACTCCCCAAATCAAAATTACCACTAACTGGCATTTTGTTACTATTATCCATTATTACTAGTACTGTAATATTATATACTCATACAAAAAAAAATCTAATATATATATATATATATATATTCATAATGTATTTAAAGATTTTAATTAATATATATATATTGTAACAATTTAAATAAATCAATTGCCATTTGTAACAATTTAAATAAATCAATTGCCATTTGTAACAATATTTATCAATTAATATAAATATGTATTTGTAATATTAAATTAATATAAAAGATATGTATTTGTAATTATAATTTGTAGCTATTTCAATTCATCATAGCATAGACAAAGAAAATATCAGCATTAAAGATTCTTGGTATTTATTTATATATTGGGGCAGTCATTTAAACAGTAAAACATACTGGACATTGTCATCTAATAAAAATAATATTAAACATAGCAACTGAATAAAAGTACTCACTGTGAGATTCCTGGAGTGCCTTATGCTTATCTCCAATACTAGATTCTTCTAACAAAGAATCCTTCTATCCTTCTTTCCAAATATATAAGACCATTCATGGTCATATGCACACACTGGTGCTATTCATGACAACTTATAAAAAATATATTTTATAAAACTAATATTATGAAGTTGGAAAGGGATGATATCACTCTTTATTCAGTTTAGCTAAGTACATGTGTTTTCCGATGAGCACCACTAGATTGTTTTCAATCTAGATAAGTATCTATTTATAGTGTACTTGAGTTCAAACTCATTCAATACATATTTATTACACATGACTTGGATGACTATTGAACAAAAATGACATTCTTACATTTTATCTATATTGATAAAATTACACGATCCCAATATTACCAAAGTTTATACCATAGATCAAAGATTCTTATAGACATTGCTAGCTCATTAGCGTATATTGATGAACAGACATGTATAATCCTATTAATGGCTTCTAAACAATCATGTGAAGACCATTATTGATATTGATGGCCATTTAAATAAATTATTTATCACAATAAAGGTAATAATGATGATGATGATAATAATATCATAATAATGATAATAATAGTAATGTCATAATAATGATTATAATAGTGATGATGATACCAGCCATGGCTTATTAATAAATTCACAACAATAAATTCATCTTTATAAACTTATAGGCATCTACTAAAATTATCATATTTCATACTGGGATTTAATAATACTAATGGTGATGATTGATCATCATGAATTTCTTTGCATACTATTCAATTTTATATAAACCCCTATTTACTAAAACATATTCATTACGCTAAACATTAAATTTAATGATTATAATTTATTAAGGATGATTGATGGCGATCATAACTTTTATATAGTATTATTTGAAACATTTTTAACTAATAACATGATATCCATCTTTGATGAGGATGATCTAAATTCATGGACACAACACAATTTTAGCTTTCTATGTTGAACTATAATTATCAAAATTTAATTTATTCTCAAGCATAATCCTTGAATACCCAAATATCAACATTCTAGTTTACCTATTATTTTGCGGACGCTTAATATTTGCAAGTGATTGCTCAATATATATGAATGGTAATACTTAATAACTGCGAGCAATGATGCTGATTTAAAATGATAGAATTAAGAAAAAAAAAACAAAAAACACAATATTCTTAATAATAACTCGGAAACCAATTAAGATATATAATTATATTTTATTAACACTACTACTCTTTCTTTCCTTCTTTAAAGTCAAATCGACAATTAAATAAATGGCTTATTACCATATTAATTTAATACAAAAAATTAATATAAAATTTTATATAAGTATAAGCAAATAAACTTAATATATAGGTTTGTCACTTTTCTTGTTATCTCAAAATAAGCTGACTTAAATCAATATTAGAAAAAAAATACATATTCTATAAATGCTTATTTAAGACTTTTCTTACTCATCATATCATAAAATATATTTCAGGTGATACTTGTATATGTCATTTCATTTCCATTCAAATGTAATGCCCTACTTTTTAATTTACCATTTTAAACTAATTATATATAACCTATTCTTTGATGTGTTTGGATAAACAGTTACACATTCACGCATTCGGTAATGTTAACATATATGTTTAAAATGTATACCCAAAAATCACATATATAAAAATATCTTTTTTCTTTTGCAACCTTATAGCGAAATAAAACAAAATACATATATTAATTTTTAATATGCAACAAGATAAAATAAAAATAAAAAAACATTATAAATGCATATATCTATAGGTTGCTCATTATCATTAACAACTGAAGAACAATTAAAAAGAAAACATTTCAACATTACAATATATAATAAAAAAAAATAATGAAATATTTAAGTTTAAAGATTTAAACTATGTTTGTGTTATGTTGTGAGATATTGCAAATAACTATAGATAAACAAGTCTTTAATGTTTCTGTATCAAAAAAAGAAAATTGCTTTGACCAGTAAATTAAGGTTTACTTTTAATAAGTAAAAGAATAAAATCGGTTAAAGAAAGTTCATATTTACCCGTCTATTTTTTACTTCTTATTAATGTCCTGAATTTGAATTTTAGACTGCTTTTCTTTGCTCACCAATAAAAAAAAAAAAAGTTATTGCAGATACTTTTAAGATAATGCTGAATCAATTGACTTTGCTTGTTTCTTCAATTTCCTTATTATTCACTGTTGATTGGCTTCCTTCTACCATTTAAAAGAAAAAAAGTTATTATAAGTACTTTGAACAAGTAGGTACCAGTGGATTTGCTTGTTTCTCTTCTCTAAAAAAATAATTGCTGTTGACACTTTAGATGATTGAGGTAAATCAACAAAAAATTTGATTTATGGCTTCAAACTTGGTTCTACATAGCTGTTTTAAATTTTCTTTTCCTCCTATTTCCCCTTCTCCATTGGTTCGAAGGCAGTGAGCTTTTAATAAGACATGAACTAGGAACAAAGCATTCCATATAGCTTGCGTGGTTGGCTTCAAAATTTATCCTTTTGTTGGTTATTACTGGATACATGATTTCATAGACAGATCAGCGATTTTGACTCTTCTGTATTAATCAGGAAGCAAAAAAAATGGTTTAGCAATGCAGAGGCATTGTATTTTGCAAAACCAAATATGTTAATATCATTTTTATAATTATTACTAACTTATAATAAATTCAATCTTGTTCCATCTCTCCTATTCTTTAATATTGCTTGAAAATTGCTTTATATAAATGCACATTTCATTTGCTTTTTTTTTTCAACTTTCAAAGAGTGAGAAAAAAGAATTAAAGCGTTCACTCTCTTTTTAAAAAAAAAAAATTCGAGCTTACATTTCTGCTTAAGAATTATAACAAGGAAGGACCAATTGAGTTGAGTCTCAAAATAATAATAATAATTTAACTGATCATCTCTCTAAAGAAATTTATTACTGACTCTTAAAAAAATTTATGATTAACTGCCTCTTAAAAAAAATTTAGATTGACTCCCCTAAAAAAATTGTTTTAATCGTTTATATCGCGAAAAACATCTGGAAATCTTAAAAAAAAATCAAAGCTTCACAAGTTTGACGGTCACAATCAATGACAACTTATAATTGATCGCTATCATCTACATCAAAGCACCTCTTTTGTAAAAATAATTTTAAGATACAGATAACAAACAAAGCTGGCCATCTATAGCAATCAGAAATAAGTGTAAAAGCATCTTTGTGTTTGTACAGATCTATTCATTGTTTCACACGTGTACAATTTTTATCTCCTAATCTAACTATTTTATTTCACACCTTTCTGATTTACTCTATTTTAACAAAAATGAAAGTTAAATAAATTTAACACATATTATTTAATAATAAAAAATTATATAATAAATCATAAAAAGAACTGCATATTCATAATAATAGATTTATATATAAATCTCTGTATGTATAAAAGAATAAAAATTTTTTTTTTTTTTTTAAATAATTGAATACTGTATGTATATGTACAATATATATATATATATATAAATGTAGTAATTACCACAGATCAAGGGCTCACCATCTCCAATCATTATCCCAACAAGCAATTACTCAACTAAGCAAAGTACAAGTCTTTTAATTTTATTATTCATAGTAGCTATCCGACAATCTAAATTTCAGTTGTTAGAACTCTTAAACTTATTGGCTTATAAAAAGTCTCTTCTATCACTATAACAATAATAAATTCCTGTAATATATATATATATCATCATTATCAACCATTATCAATCCACTGCAGGATGAAGGTCTCTCCAAGTTTAATCCATCTTCTCCGATCTTTAGCTTCTCTTCTCCACATCACCCCTACATATTTTCTTATTTCATCCATCCATCTTACATGTGGTCTCCTTCTGGGTCTTTTACAATCTCTTGGAATCCAGTTTAAAATTTCAATTGTCCATCTATTATCATCTCTTCTAGCAATATGTCCAGCCCAACTCCACTTCAATCTTTTAATTTTTTCAATGAGGTCAGTAACACCTGTTTGTTCTCTTACCCATACATTGCATTTTCGATCTCTTCTTGTTATTCCCAACATACATCTCTCCATACTTCTTTGAGTGGTCTGAAGTCTCTGTATTGATCTTCTATTAAGTGTCCAAGTCTCAGATCCATAAGTAAGAACTGGTAAAACACATTTGTTAAAAACCTTTCTTTTCAAACACATAGGCATATTTCCTTTTAATATCAAGTTATTTCTACCAAAAGCACTCCAAACAAGTTTAATTCTATGATTAATTTCCTCTATTATGTTTCCATCTGTATTAATAATCTGACCAAGGTATTTGTAACTCTTAACTTCTTCTAATTCATCATAATCAATCTTTATTTTCATATTTTGAGCAAATTGATTAAACATTACTTTAGTCTTTTTAACATTTATCTTTAGTCCTACTTTCCTACTTTCATCTGATAACTCCTGCAACATTTCCTGCAGCTCGGAAGCATTATTTGCAAAAACAACTACATCATCTGCGAAATCTAAATGACTTAAATAATCTCCATTTACTTTCACTCCTTTAGTTTCCCATTTTAATCCACAAAATACTTCTTGCAGCACTGCTGTAAAAAGTTTTGGAGATATGGAGTCACCTTGTCTTACACCTTTCTCAATGTTGACTTTCCCAGTATCATTATGTAATCTAATTGTTGCTGTTGCATTTTTATAAATATTCTTTAAAATATGACAATATCCTAGATCTATACCTTGATGATCCAATGCTTTAATCACTGAAGAAATGTTTATAGAATCAAATGCCTTTTCATAATCTACAAATCCAAAACATAATGACAACTCATATTCATTAGTCATTTCTATAACTTCTCTCAATACTTGAATATGATCTACTGTACTAAAACCACTTTTAAATCCAGCTTGTTCTCTTGGTTGGTGAAAATCCAAGGTTCTCTGTAGACGAGTTGTAATTATCTTGTTAAAAATTTTATATAAAACTGATAAAAGGCTGATAGGTCTGTAATTTCTGATATCTTCTTTATCACCTTTTTAAAATATTAATATTATCACTGCATTCTTCCAATCATCCGGTACATCTTTATCATTTAGACATTTGGTATATAACTTTGCTAATATTTTTTATGTTTCTTCACCTGCTTCTTTTAATATATCAATTATAATTCCATCATTACCTGGAGCCTTTCCTTTTTTCATACATTTAATTGCATTTCTCACTTCTTCATTTAAAATTCTGGGCAATTCGGAAGATGTAATAGATATAGGAGGTACTTGTTCTTTATTACTATATAATTCTTGATAAAAATCTTCTACCAATTTCATAATGTCATCCCTCTTTTTAGTAATAATTCCATCTTTTTTCCTTATTGCAGATATAAATTTCCTACCAATACCAAAATGTTGTTTTACATTCTTAAGACTTTTATTTTCTTCTACAGCTTTTCTTGCTAGTTCACAGTTATACTTTCTTATATCATTTTCAACTCTTTTCCGCACCATTTTACAAAATTCGAGATATTCAATTTTTTTTAATGCATCATTCTTGCATATCTTCATATTCCTTCTTTTCTTCATAAGTTCTCTAGTCTCAGTAGAAATTTTATTAGTCAATTGCTGCTTTTTTCTACCAGCTATCTTTGTTGCAGTTTTTAAAAGTGTATCAGTTATTTTCATATTAATTTCATTCAAATCTGAATCATGTTCAAACTCTACTAATACTTGAAACCGATTTGTAAGTTCTAATTTAAATTCATTAGAATGTTTCTGAAGATTAGGAATATCAACTGTAAATATAGTTTTCCTTAATAATTTTTGTCTCTCTAGTTTTACATTAACATGTATCTTACCCCTTACTAATCGATGATCACTTCCTGTGTTAAATTTATTAAGAACATTACAATCTTGAAATATGTATTTCCTGTTAGTCAAAATATAATCCAATTCTGCTGTACCTTCATTTGGATGCTTCCATGTCCATTTCCTTCTAACATTTTTCTCAAAAAAAGAATTCATAATATAAAGTTTTTCCTTCTCTGCAAACTCCACAAGTCTATGTCCTCTCTCATTTCTATTACCATAACCAAAATTACCTACAACACTTTCATCTTTCATTTGTTTACCAATTCTAGCATTAAAATCTCCCATAACAATTTTAAAATGTTGTTTACTCTGATCAAAAGCCTTTTGTACATCCATATAAAAATCTTCTACTACTTCATCACTGTGAGAACTTGTTGGGGCATAAACCTGAATTATCTGCATTTGATATCTGCTATTAAGTTGTATAACTAATCTTGCCACTCTGTCTGATACACCATCAATCTCCACAATATTGTTCTTCCACTTTTTATTTATAATGAATCCTACTCCACTTGTATTTCCAATATTTGTGCCTTTATAATAGAGCATATGTCCACTTTTTAAATCAATTGTCTCTTCACCTTTTCTTCTAACTTCACAAAGTCCAATAATATCCCATTTAATATAAGAGAGTTCTTCTTCTAATTCTTGCAATCTTCCTTCACTTGAAAGTGATCTGCAGTTGTAAGTACCTAAATAAAAAGTCGTCATCAAATGGCAGCCTGGGTCCGCCTCCAGGATATTCTTAGCACCCTCCGCCTTCGGCCACCAACCGCTGCCTTGGTTGGTGACTTTACAGCCTCCTGGGATTAAGGGCCATGCTTTATTTTTGTCTGTCATAATTGTATAATTGGGAAAAATCTTTATCATTTACACAAACATTCATTCTGCCTTATCAGGCACTGAGAAGAAAGACCATGGTGTTTCTTGATCTTAAACTCAGAGGTAAAAAGCCAATAAACTCACCACACTGGCTAATGCGTGTTGGTGAGCAGCCCATCCATGTTCGTATACTATATGAATAAACATATAGTAATAACAGCTGCAACGACAAGAACGTATGGAGTGGACATTAGGAATTTGCCCTGCTCGGTTCCTTTAAGGCCTCCAAGAGGAATCAAAGGGTCTCCTTTCAGTTAATAGCAAACTCCTTTCTGCAGCCATATATATATATATATATAGAAAGAACGTAACAACTGAGATCACTAACTAACATTTATTTATAGATAATGATATTGAGACTTCTACATTTATACAATATAGAAATGTAGAAATTTCATATCAAATTCAATATAACCTTGTAATATTTAAAATATAATAAAATGTTCACATGCCTTAAAATAACTAATTCAATAATATTGTGAGACAACTTTCTCACTCAAGATAATGGTAGTTAAATATAAAATTATTAAATTGATACCCATAAATGTTTTGGACCTTAAAACTTAACACCATTTTATATACATAAAAAAAAATCAACTTCACTAATTATTAACTTTTGTGCCAAAAACACTATTTTACTAAAATTGTACTAATGCAATTTATTATCAACAAACATTCACTAACTGAACTTCATGTTCAGAGGTCATTTATAATGGAAAATAAAACATTGATATGTTTGTTTTTCAAGCCCTAATTGATAATCAAATGGGATAAATCATTTGTTACCAACAATAATCAATTAACCAGGCCCTTAAGTTTGGTGCTATATATTTAGGTTATATACTTATCTATTCCTCGAAAGATCCAACAGATACTGACAGCCAAAAGATTTATTAGCACTTCACAACTTTGATATAGATAAAATAATTCAATCCTACTCTTAAAGCATACAATGTTTCATGAACACTTAGATGATTATCACATTTCATTCTATCCAAGCTACTACAACCCATAATAATTTTCTGAAAATACTATTGCACTGCCCTTCTTACACCCAAGTCTTAGGGGCTATTATTTATAAAAAAAAATCCTTGCTCATCTTTGGGAGTCTTAGAGGCAAATATTATACATATATCAAAAATAATTATACCTTACTCTCTCTGGAGTCTTATAGGTAAAATCATGGCAGGACTACTGTTAACTGCTTCATGATAAATAATAATAAACATAAAAATTTGGGTTGGAGCAGTAAATGAGATCAATCACTCACAAGTGACATGAATGCATCACATCCTCAAGACAATAAAAAAAATTCCCCATCCAACATCAATACTTGCAAAAGAACCAACCAAACTCCAACAATCAAATATCCAATCCAACCTTAAAAATAATAGATTTTCTACAACATAAATTTTCCAAATATGGACAAAATTATTATGCTATAATTTAAAATTTAACACCATCAATATAATTTTTAAATTGAAATTAAACTGCTTCATGACTATATTTATCTTTCATCATTAAAAAAATACAATAACAGTAATAATCACCATCTAAACCTAAGGCCAAAATATCTCTCTCTCTCTCTCTATATATATATATATATATTACACAAAAATGCTTCTCTTCCTTTAAATTATACATCTCTCAGATATGTGGGGTACTTCAAGCCCTAATTAGCTTATTTCGAGCCCTAGATGTTGTGCCAAATGTAATTGAATGTATCTTTATATGATCTCAAATGAAAATAAACATATGGACTTTTGCCACAATAATCATTGGTTAACCAGGCCCCTAACTTTGAGGAGCCAAATGTAATGGAATGTAAATGCTGCATTCCATTTAAATTGAAGAAAGAAGGCCCCAAACATTGGGAAAGCCAAATATAATGGAAACTATACGATATGTATATAAACACATCATGCTGACCATGTTGTCATGTCAAATGTATTGGAAAATATCTTTATTATACCAATCACCAGTTAACTAGGTTCCACAGTTTGTGGTGCCAAATGTAATGGACAATATATCATATAAACATATTATAAATCAAATGTAATGGAACGTCAATATATTAAAAGAAAATAATGTTTCAAACATTGGATGAAAAATGTAATGGAATATATGTAATTTAAATGAATCCAATTGTTGTGAAAGCCTAATATAATAGATTGTATGATTTAAATGAAGAAAGACATAACTATCCCAGTTATATTTAAATAAATTGTTTATATGCCCTTCCAACTAGCTATACATGAAATAAATTTAAAATCATATAGAGCAATGAGATCTATCCTTATAATTTATTTTCAAGGTTGATATGACTAACTAATCAAATATATATCAGAAACAAAGGGAATTCTATTAAATCCAATATACACATCTATTATGTAAATTTATGTATATCTAAACATATCAATGAATAATAATATGTGTAAGTGGCCTAAAGACTAAACAATAAGTGAAATATGAAGTTATCCTCTATTAAATTGTGAATTCAATTAATTTCCTAATGACTCTGGCATTAAAAGAAAAATAAGAATAAAATATTAATACGCTTTCTAATAAATTACAAAGGCATTATCTATAAAACAAATAGTACATCCTTTATTTCTATATTATGATTTAATTTTAGGTAGTATCAATGTTTTAAATAAGTTTTAAATACAAACCCAAATAATAAATATACATATATACTTACAATAAATAAATATATTAAATAGATAAAGACATATCTGTGCTTAACAAGTAGGTATTAATATAAATACAAATCCATATTTATATTTTTCAGATATTCAAAAAAAAATATATACATCAAATATCTATCTATATATATATATATATATAAATTATTGTTTTAGTCTGCATAATAATTATTATATGAATTTAAAAAAAATGGAAATACATAAATTAATAATAAAACAATTTTTATAATAAAAATTTGCGAATATAAATTTACTTATTAAAATATACATAACAACTCATATGCAACCCAAACTTATAAGCCATACTTTAAGATTTTAAATTACTTAAGTGTTAATTTTGACACCTGTTGAACGTTTATTGCTGTTAGAAAACAAGACACTTGAATTGAATATTTATAAAAACGTTATATTTTTATAATGAAAAATAAAAGTAAACAAAAATATTGATCTCAAAAATATATTTATATATCATTTATACATATAAAATTATTTACTACCTTTCAAAGTTCACTTATTTATTCTTCTTTCAAAAGTCAACTTATTCCATTGTTTTATTCCTTTATCCATTTAATATTACAATGCATTCTAGTTAAAGTGAAGAAACTATCACATTAGAGAAAATTGTCAATTCTTGTATGTATGTATATTTTTATCCTTCTAAAATTTCTTTCCTTGAAAAACAAATAAATAAATTGAAATGTTGAATCCAATATATTAATTTTAGTTACCTCCAGATTATTATTAGATTAACCATTATAGATTCCAGATAGCTATATCAAATTTCGGCTTCAGACGCGATGAAATTCATGTGTTGAAATTTGCTTAGTTTTTCTTTTTAAACTGCTTTGGAATAAATGAAAGAAAATGGCGCAGCCTCTTGGCTGTGATATATCTCTATTAGCCTGTCATGATTTATGTATTTACCATAGAAATCTATCTTATTCCAATATTCTTAAGAATGGTAATTTCAAAGAAAAAAAAAAAACAAAGTACGACAAATTTTTATCCTTCAGTTTGTTTTATTACTATCTTAATAATAATGGCTTCTTTTTGTTGCTGTTGTTGTTCTCCGTGTGCCAGAAAATGCTGTTTTAAAAACCATTGTTACATATGTTTTCTTTTAAACAATTGACATTCAAAAAAAAAAATATCAAGCATATATATATTGTAACCTCCCTCTCTTGCTCCATAATAATAATATTAACAACAACATGCCAAGACTATACTAATTATTTCGGATTTTCGTTACTTATTTATTTCCGGTCAATAATAATTAACATTAATAATAATTCCGGGTTCTTTAGCTCAGTCTATCAAACATATCATTATGATTTAAATAAAACAATTACTAGCTCAGAATTTTATTAAAATCTAGTCGTGTCTATGAAATAAATCAACACAAATATCTTTTATTATTCCCATGAGACCTGGAGCAACGACAAAGGTACAAGATGAGATTTCATTGAGATACTATCCCAATGGCATACGAACACTATCATAAATAATTGACTAATAGCATTCTTACGACTTTTAAAACTTTTATCATATCTTAATATTTTTAAAACAAAATCTAGCTCACATAAAATAAATTAATTAAATAAAATAGAATTAAATTGATCTAATCATATCAAATCAAATAGATAAATCAATAAGTAAATAAATAATTAAATTAAATCTCAGGTTTATAAATTGTAATTAAAACTGATTTTATATTGCCATAGCCAACTATGATAAGGGAATTTTATGTCATAGTTCACTACGTAATAAATAACTAATTAATAATAACAATGACAATAATAGAGTAATACAATCCTCTTTTCTTTCAAGATGTATTAAATATTTTCGTGGTAATATTTATCAATCCGATAATCAAAGGTTATGTGGTAACGTTTGCATATATTTTACTTAAGTATTGTGGCAATCAAGTTATGACCATATCTGTTTTAATTATACTTCTTTCATTTCATTATGTAAATAAAATAAAATAAATTATTAAAATTTCTAATGTTTATTTATTTTGTGCAAAATCTTAAATATGTTTAATTATAAACGTGCGTTGTGATTTCATGCATTTCATGTGTAGGAAAAACAACAACCAAGACACAAAGCTACTAATAAAATTTTATAACAATTTATTAACATTATAACAAGTAACAATTTGTACATTATTTACAGCGGATATCCCTATTTACTTATTACAAACTCTTTTATTTCTACCCGTTGATGTCTTAACATTATTATTATCTAATTTTATTTTACCCTTTTACCATTAATAATTACAAAAATATATTTCACAATATTATTATCTTCAGATACATGTTTTAAGCTTAGTTTAATACACAAACTTCTATCTATTAAAATTTTCTATTGACATTTATATCCTTATAATTGCAGGTTTATATTTCTATAAAATCTTTACTTTTATGTAAAATTATACAAAATTGTAAAATTCTAATGATATTCTTGTTAGTATGGAATCCTACAGAATTTAATCCTTATGACAGTTTGATGTTCAGTTTTATCATCGATCATATAATAATTATTAGTCAAATTATTGATCCTATCCCAAGCTTTATATAGCAATTATCGTCATCCACACACCATATACAAATACACATTTTTTTTACTATACATTTTAAATCATTTCGTCACACAAATGTACAATCTCTTCTATTAAAATATCACGTGCAATATTCCAAAACCTTATTATTGCTTTAAAACTTAATTCTAAGGTTTTAAGTTCTTTTTTTCTTTTAAATTACATCATATGATTCTCCATCTTTTATAATACTTATACTTTCACTTTGGACTTATACAATTCTACTTTACTCTAGTAAACAACTATTCTTACATGACTACTATCTAGCTTCCTTTCTATCTTATGTATCATTTCTATAAAATTATCTCCCTGACGATGTATTTTCATGAAATCAAGATAGCGAAGATATAGATGCATTGGATCAAAATAAACAAGATATTATCCTTTATAAAACTTCGACAATCATGGCACAGTGAATTTATGGACGCCATAGAGGAGTGACTTTTATCTGTCTATCTGCCTCTAATATTGGAAGGATGCTAAAGCTATTTCTTCAGCTTCATCACATCAGAAAGTTTCAAAGATATGTAAAGACACTGTCCAGAATATATGTGCTCAGTTATAGGGCAAAGTTATCTATACTGAGGTCACACAAATTATTATGATCCCCATATTTCATTCCTTATATTTTAATAAAACATCCTCTTGGTTTCCTTTGATATCAGTACTCCCAAGTCACTATCTGACTGATTTCTTCAGATTCATCTCTACATTACATCGACAAATTCTTTGTCTACCTTGCTAATAATAATAAAATTCATTTTTAATATAACTATACAGCTATTCTTAAGAAAATTCTTTACTATACTTCTCGTACATTTCTATCTCTATTGTTCTAAACTATTTAGATATTTTCAATATAAAATTCAAAAGAATCACATAATTAATATGTTACTTATTAATTATTATTATTTTAGATTATTTATTGCATGCACATTTTAAAGTTTTACTACTCTCTCAAATATATGTTTGATGTTGGATAAATGTGTACTTATAACTTTTAACATCGTTCATACCTCATTCATTAATAGATGACCTATAAAAAAAAATTACATTACATATTACCAATAATATTAAAATTACCAACGATCTCTATCCTCTGGATCGTATTTGTAAACTTCTCCATTCCAGGACTTCTAGTAGGTATTTAAAATTTTCCATACACACATTTTTATTTATTAATATTTCTCTCATTCCATTAACTCATATTTTTAAATATAACTATTATAAAATTTATGTTTATATGTTTCCCTAAACTAATTCAATTTTATACTTTAAATACAATAAAAAAAATATTAAAATTATATTTACGATACATCTCTGTTGCACTCGCTTGGAAAATCGTTCCTTGCAAAGCTAAATAAAAAAATATACTTTATTTTCTGCAGTCCCTTAATGTTCTATTTTAAAATTTAAATTATGTTTATTAATTCTTCTTAGACGATGATCCTTAGTTTTCTTCATATTCTCCCACTTATTCTTGAGATCTCCATTACATAGTCTGCTAGTTTTTTCCCCCGCGCGCTTGGTTTTCCCTCGATGCATCTTGCACTTTATTTTAGAAAATTCAATAAATTTTTCTTTATTTCCCTGGATCCATTTTCTCCTTTAGTGATTAATTTTATATCTGTTTAAACAATATTTCTTCCATTTTAATCTCTTTTCCTCTTTTCTATAATGAGATAAAATCTAGTTTCCTTTTAATAAATTCATATAGCACTTTATACAGGACTATGGCTTTTCTTCTACTTTTTACTTTTGGAAATTATATTTTTAAATAATGTTTTCCTTTAATATAACATATTTTTCTTCCTCATTTTCTTTATATTTATTTGAACACATAATATGATTTTTCTCATAGAGAAATATGACTTAGTTTTAAGCACTTATAAAACAAATGTTCGTCATAAGATTTTCTCAATAGTAAATATTTTCTTTCTTATATTTTCACACAGCGTCTTCTTTGTATTTTTTAGAGTTATAGGACTTAGTTTCTGGTTGAGCACGAATAACATAAAACTTATACAATTTTCACTCATTTTTCTTTTAATAATTATTTCAATTATTATTTTTGGTATTTCCATCTTTACTGTAGTATGAATGGTCAAATTTGAATAAATCCACCGGTAAGATCACGTAGAAATTAGCAATTCATCTTTCTGGATACAAATTATATTATCTGTTATAGACTAACTTTAGAATAATTATTAATTTATAAATTTAAACTACTTTTTCAGCTTTGATGTTACAAGCAATTCAAAAAGGTTACCGTCCTCTTCAACTTTCACATTCCGTCTCCCGCTTCTGTCTATCTTAGATTTTTTTCTTGCCAATTTAAATCCGTTGATTGGTCAATATTTGTTTTTAGCGCGAACAATATTAGTCATTCTATTTTGGGATAATAAACTGTATTTTTAAATAAATATTTATGACGTAATGTCTGGAATATTATTTTAACTTAATATTATTAAATTAAATCATAGTTTGATAAACTTATTTTTTGATCTTTAAAATAATTATTAAGACAATATATAACATTTTTAACTTTTAATTTTAATGATGGATGGCAATTATATCTAGTTTTAAATTCACAAACTTTATTATTATCTACCAAGTGTGTGTGTGCGTGAAGGCATTTAATATACGATCACGTGTCTATCTACTTTATAAAATAATAAATTTTTATTTATGTCTCGGTTTAAATCACCAAAACTAATGTACTTTATAAAATTTTGGAAAATAAATTGAAACTTATAGAACCAAATATAACTCTCACCATCCTAAAGTTTATTAATAAAAAAAAATATATCCTATTAATTTTGACTAACTATAAAATTATATTTCATTTATTTAATCTATTAATTCTGAAACTATTATTTTAAAATCATTACAATAATTTTAACTATCTATAGCTGTGTTATTTTGTATGGCCAGCTTTCACAACCATAAGCAATGATATTAAAACTTTATTTAACTGTTTACTTTTTAAAATACTTTATTACACTATGATCTATTAGGTATTTTAGCTTAAAATTGTATTACAAAACTATTATTACTTTTATATCACCTAAATACTACTTAAAATTTAAAATTTTTTTCATAATTGACCTTTCTATCCTACCTATGACCTACAGACAAGGGCACAATATATATAATATTAAATATATATATACATAAATAATAATATTGCATTTTTTTAATAATCACTGCAAATAAAATATTTTTTTTTATATAATCAACAATTTATATGTCTTTATTTATTTATAATAATTAAATATTCATAATGATGTACCATAAACATATAAATAAAATAATAACTTCAAACAATAACTATACCTAATAACCATAAACAATAATAATACTTCATATATAAACATCAACTCAAAGAGATTTTTTTTTTATAACAAATGATAATTTTTAAAATATAGATAGACTTATCGATATTTACAATATATATATATTTGAATTTGGGGTAATTTTAATTATATATATATATATAGTGTCTTGCATGGCATAAATGTAAGCGAATAACTATCCATATAATAAAATATTAAAGTAATAATCGTGGTAGTACATATTATAGCAAATATTATACAAAACTCATAGTTGCTTTCATTTATTTTCGTTATCTTTAACTAGAGAACAGTTATGAAAGTGGCGTAAAGTATTTAGGCAATATTATTATTATTATTATTATTATTATTATTATTATTATTATTATTATTATTATCATTATCATTACCATCATCAACATTATAATTATTATTATTATTATTATTATTATTATTATTATTATTATTATTATTATTATTCATCATTATCAACATCATCATTACTATCATTACCATCATTATTAGTATTATTATCATTTTCATCATCATCATCATCATCATTATTATTATCATCATTATTATCATCATTATTATTTATTATTATTATTATTATTATTATACCAATAAGTAATCTTAAACTGATATTTTATTTAATATATATATATATATATTAAGCCAAATGTGTTTACATCTCTTTCAACAATGTGTATCTTAACATCAGTACAAATAATACTATATATAAAGAAAATGATGTTGTCCACTCTTACTGTGGAATTGGTACACATCTCTTTAGTGGAAATTTAAGTAGGACCTGCACTGCTGGTGGATGGTCTGGTGATAATCCACATTGCCTTTGTAAGTACAAAATTATTATTTAAGTTCTATAATTTTAGTTTTGCTTATTATTTTGCTTTGTCAACAAAAGAAAAAAAAATAATTGTATCAAATGATTTAAAATACTGTGATACATATAACTTTTTTTAAAAGTGATAATATATATATATATTTAAAAAAAAGGATAAAAAATTATTAGTGAGCAAGAGAATCAAAATTAGTTTAGCTTTAGGAATTATCAATGACATTTGATAATTTTTTTATGACAATTCTGCTTAAATATATTTGAATGTAGTTTACATTGAAATAATCTTTTTGTATGATATATATATATATTATAACGGGACGATCCTTTTCAGGACTCGAGGAAGTTGCATCTAAATATAATCCGACTTTGAGTCTTCTTATAGAGTGCCATGGATGATGTGATTTAAAATGATCCAGTGTGTGTTGTATGTCTATATACGATAACATTCATTCACACTAGATTAATAATAGAATGTATTCTGATATTAGTTATGTATGTTTAAAAATATATTATGTTAATTGTCATGTAAGATTCAATTTGGAATATAATGAAACTTACTTCCAAATTGAAATAATTTAAAAACGTTTACCTTAGTCAGCTGTCATTTCCATCAGAGTATATATCAAAATATCAACATCTAAATTTTATTAAATAAATAAAAAAAATAAAGTGTTCATCTTACCAGTTCTCCAATTTAATATACGAAGTAATTTTTTTAAGTAAATATAATTATCCACAAAGGAAATAAAGTTTAAGGGTTATTAAAATACACAATGAAGTAATCCAAGATGAGAAAGAATAATGGTTTTATATCCCTCCTTAGACGAAATAAAATGACGATGAATGTTGAAACATAAAGTTCATTGATCATCCTTCGAAGAGGCAATCCAGATATTCATTCTTTAAATATTTGCGTAGTAAAATATTTAACATCTTTTTCAATATAATACTCCATTTTTAAGGGAGCTTTTTAAATGAGAATTACGATGATTATATTTTAGGCATTGATTAAGTAGGAATAAATTTATATGTTCGGGTTTAAAACATCAGCAGAAATTCCTGGCATAAATTATCTAGTCACCGAACGAACATCTTTATAAATTTTTGTCTTCTTAAATATATATTTTGTAAACTCATTTCGAAGACGTTGATAACTTTTATAACCTTGTTAATTACAATGATTATTTTTTTATAGTTCTTTATAATATTCAAAGGCAGTAAATTAATTACTTGAAGCAGGTTTTAAAATATTGAATCTTCTTTTTTTAATTTTTCTTAAATGTGTTCTAAATTCGAACACATTTAAATTTACAGACGTAGTTCTTGCCTTGATAACTAAATAGAAGATTATTGTTATAACAATATTAGTTCGTTTTTATACTGGATTAATTTCTGTAAGTATATCACATAATCATGATCACGCTCTATTGTTTAAAATATACAATTTGTAATGAACCCCAAACGTTTATTTCCTTTGGTTCCACTGATAAAAATGCAATGTTGACTTAAGGCTTTGTCAAATGTCAAGTTTTGGTTAATAAAAAAATACTATTAGTTGGAAACATTTATTTATGTGTGTGTATAAACAAAGTAGAATTATTCATTTTTAGAATTATTCTTTTGATACTAACTAGTTTATGTATATAGCGGATACATGAAAAGCTTAAGATATGTGTAAGTTATTTATATCTGTTGATTCGATATAGGCACAGTTAAATTCACAAAGAAACACAAATTGTTTTAGGTGAGGCTCATATGGTACTCTCACAATATATATATATATATCAAATGTTTCAATAGTTTCAATGTAAATCTCATCATATATTGTGAACAGTGATTGATTTATTGCATTGTTTCATTATTGCGGAAATGTTTTATAATATTGTTACTTCCTTAAGGATTATATATTATCATCTTTATCTGTAATTTTGTAACATAATTCAATGTTTTCTCTAACAAATGTGTAACTTTTTACTAGCAAATTAAGCACATCAATTTTTTTAATACTTTAATTTTCGCATTAGCTTTTTTTATTACTGTTAAATTATAATATATAGGGTATATGAGCACAGACTTTCACATGACCCACCACTCTCCACACTATCTCATAATACTGATACACTCATATATGTTGAAAAGATAAATAATCACCAATATAGGTATTTCATGCTAAACCAGCAATCATCAGTTGGTCCAGATTACTATATATATATATAGACACAGGTATATATAAGCCTGTGTTTCAGCTATTACTGTTAAATTATATAAATTTTATATTCTATCGTCTTTAATAGGCATTTCAAAGAATTCTAATGATATTGTTTTAACTGAAGTTTCTTTCACTAATTGATAATGTTTCCCTTTGTAAATAATTTGTGACTAACCCCAGACTTATTTCAATTATTGATTTAAAAATGGATATCTATTTTACAAGTTATTGCGTTTTTATTAGAATACATTTAATATATTTACCGCTCTATAGTACTTATATGATTAGCATTGATGGTTTGGGAGAATGATTGAAATATTAGCTAATAATTTATTTTTATACTGCATCATTGCAAATTTTGTCTAAGTGGAGAAGTTGATTCACCTACTTGGTGGCATTTAATTTTGGATAGAACTTGTAATGTGTATTTAGATAGCATGTAATGTTTAAATAACTCTGTATCTTTTAAATAGTTGGTCTACAGAAATCCTTTGTCCTACTTATTTTCTACGCTTTTTAATCTTAGGAATCGTATCTTGAAGCTAACATTTAATAAGAATTGTTATAATATTATAAATTTAAAAAAAAATCATAAAATTATTATATTTTTTTCAACTTCATGCTTTATATTTTATGCAGTCGAAATTAACATTTTATTTATTTGTTCACTAATATTATTGAATTTTAATATTTTTATAGTATTTATTAACATCTTAATCATTATCAAAATCAAAAAGCACAGTTAACTATTTCTAAATGTAAATAATGCTATGAACAAAAAGTAAAGAAATATTACAATAAAACAACGTAATAACTGAAACGCAGGCTTAATATATATCATGTGTCTATATATGTAATATTGGGTATATGAGCACGGACTTTCACATGATTCACCACTCTCCTCTCTATCTAATAACACTGATACACTCAGGCACATATATGCTGAAAAGATAAATAATCACCAATATAAGTATTTCATGCTAAACCAGCAATCATCAGTTGGTACAGATTATCATCTCCCACACATATCTACTATAAGTGCTCAGATATATATTAAAATAGACAATCTTCATACTTTAATGGACTGTCTCCAATCTACTACATCCTCCAACTCTTCAACCGTCCAACCAATTAAAAATCTGATGATGGAATGCTCGAAGGCCACCCTAAGGCCGAGATTCTTGTCACATCCATGTTGACCCAAGTTCAATCTGAACCTCACATGTACAGAACATAATCCATTAAATGCATATGCAAGGATGGACAGACATCTCTACAATGTAATAACTGAAACACAGGCTTAATATATACCATGAGTCTATACATGTAATATAGGGTATATGAGCACAGACTTTCACATGACCCACCACTCTCCACTCTATCTAATAACACTGATACACTCAAGCACATATATGCTGAAAAGATAAATAATCACCAATATATGTATTTCATGCTAAACCAGAAATCATCAGTTAGTCCATATTATCATCTCCCACACATATATACTATAAGTGCTCAGATATATATTAAGATAGACAATCTTCATACTTTAATGGACTAGCTCCAATCTACTACACCCTCCAACTCTTTAACCGTCCATCCAATTGAAAATCTGATGATGGAATGCTCAAAGGCCACCTTGAGGCCGAGATTCTTGTGGGTCATGTGAAAGTCTGTGTTCATATACCCTATATTACATATATAGACACATGGTATATATTAAGCCTGTGTTTCAGTTATTACATTGTAGAGATATCTGCCCATCCTTGCATATGTATTTAATGGATTATGTCCTGTACATTTAGGTTTCAGGTTGACCTTGGGTCAACATGGATGTGACAAGAATCTCGGCTTCAGGGTGGCCTTTGAGCATTCCATCATCAGATTTTCAATTGGATGGATGGTTGAAGAGTTGGAGGGTGTAGTAGATTGGAGCCAGTCCTATTAAAGTATGAAGATTGTCTATCTTAATATATATCTGAGCACTTATAGTATATATGGGTGAGAGATGATAATCTGGACCAACTGATGATTGCTGGTTTAGCATGAAATATGTATATTGGTGATTATTTATCTTTTCAGTATATATGTGCCTGAGTGTATCAGTGTTATTAGATAGAGTGGAGAGTGGTGGGTCATGTGAAAGTCCATGCTCATATACCCTATATTAAATAAAACAATGTAGGTTTTATATTCTTTCTAAACAAATAAAATTAAGTTTTAACATCAGAAATATATATCGAAAAAATACAAAGATTATTTTAATCTGCATCTTACAATACCGGTATCTGGTTTTATAATAACACATCTAAATCAATAAGCACTAAATAGATATCATAATAAATAGTCGAAATAGTTTTTTTAAAAAAATTTATAAATTGACCTACAAGAATCAAACTATTATCATTCAAAACATTGATGCTGACTGCTTCAGATACGTTAAAGATTATCATCAATATGTTATTGGACTAAAGATATTCTGTAGCCTAACTTATAAACATTAAATCTCAGTTAAATATTAAAATTAAAATATTTTTTTATAATAAAAAAAAATACAACAACAGATATTACTTATTTCCAATTGCTATAATATTTCACACAATTTCTCCTTTTTTACAAACTTGTTTTTATTGTACAAACTATTATAACAAATTATTCATATACATCAAATATCCAATGTTTCAACTATATTACACATATTTCGGCACTTGTAAAATAAAGCTTGATTAGAGCTATTGATAAGCTCCATCTAGTGAACATTTTAATGCAAGCTTAAAAGCAAGCTTCGAAATTTATGACTTGTTTTATTAATTATTATAAGTGTATCTTTGAAAGCTTTTGCTACGCTATATTGCAGAGACCCTTACTACATGGTGAAACTAAGCTAGATTCAGACACATATAACTAACTGTTTTGTAAAGCTGGATTTGAAGACATTTACCTGTCTGAAAAGTTCAGGATTTCAAATTGATAGAAACGTGTTTTGTAAGTGCTGAATTATGAGTTAGTATTTTAGATCTAGTTTCTAGAGTGCCAGCGCTCCAGTGAGATTAGACATAAGCTCGAAACCAATTGGTCTGGATATAGGGACTTAACTATAGAAATTTTGAATTCTTTCTCTTTTGGTTTTGAAGTGAAAACGTGTCAGAAAAATTCAGACTTTCAAATTGATCTGGAGATAGGGATTTAACGATAGAGATTTTGAATTCTGCTAACATTAAAATTCAGGATTCATGGAATTTGGAGTATGTAGAATAATAAATAAAATGTAAACTATTATGTTTTTCTTGGAAAATAAGATAAACAGTGAAATGTTTGATGACTTTCTTCTCTTAGAAAAATATAAAATACTAATCTTTTTGGAAATAAATGTTGATCTCTTCAATTGTTTTAATATTTTCAAATTTGAATTAATTCTGAATATGTTGTAAAATTTTCTGAAACTTTTAGCCTTACACTTATAAATTATTTTATAACAAAATGTATTGCACATCAAATATAGAAAGAATAATGAAATAAGATTAAAATATATGTACCTTCAACCTAGCAAATTTGATTAATGCATATATTCACGTACAAAACTCAGAGAAGAAAAAATGATTGTACATATTGCAAAATATACAAATTTGTATGTTTTTTGTGTCGTTTATTTACAATTTTGTTTTTTTTTTTTTTTTTGGAAAACATATGTTAGATACACTATAGTTCATGGAGCCACTACTTTATATAAATATTAGTCTAAGATTTATTTACAATTAATTAACAAAATATTAACAAGTTATCTTCAGTATTTGAGCACTGAGATCTGATATTCGTTAAAATTAATTCCCACATTATTATAACAATGAAAGTAAAGCATTGTTGTTTTTGAATTTAAAGTAAGCAATCCTTTTTTATTTTTAAATCAGCCAAAATGTTCCATCATCATGATTATATTTCTTAATTTCTCCAATTTGTAATAAATTGAAATCCAATTTATTTGAATAATAGAAAAAAAAACTCATAATATAATAATCAGAAAATAATAAATTATTTCCAACAGCTATATAATCAATAATAATTTTATACATTAAAAGCTACTTTCCACCCATGCTTTAGTGCCTTTTTTAAATATTACTAATCTATTTAATAGTGACAACTTATTTCAGACCTAAAACCATCCAACGTCAAATAATGGAATTAAAACAAACAATAATAATGTAAATAATTAAAACAAATCAAAACTCTCCTATATAAATTCAGTTACAAAATAGTTGACTATATCATAACAATACATTAAATAAATATTACATGCATTTTTTAGAATTATATATATATACCACATTCACTTTTAATGAACCAATTGTTAACCAAATTTATAGAAGTCTTGTACATATTCATAGTCTTACTCAAATTATGGTTTTATATCTGAAATAATTTGTCAACGTTAAATGGATTAGTAACATATAGCTGTTGTAAAGAATTTATTATTATTTTCTGATTTTTATTTTGCAGAAGAACTGCATAATGATTTTTTATTCTTTTCCAATTTTGATACTCTTAATATAGTATATTGTGACAAAAATGATATGATGTGAAATTTGTTCTTATACCAGAGATCTTGTCTCAAATTAAATATTTCCTTCTTTAGAAACACTTACTATCCCAAGTTAGTAAATTTATTATTACTTGTTATTATCAAGTCATTTGTCCACATTGGTTTATTGTTTACCTTCTATTTATGTTGTTATTCGCTGCTGCTGCTATTATTATTATTATTATTATTATTATTATTATTATTATTATTATTATTATTATTATTATTATTATTATTATTATTATTATTATTATTATTATTATTATTATTATTATTATTATTATTATTATTATTATTATTATTATTATTATTATTATTATGTTTCAAAAGGCCTTTATTGTCTCAAAAGAATACAACATTAGTGGTTACATAGTAAATTAACTGCTATAAGTTGATTACAAATTTTAACATTTACATTGTCATTTTGGATTGAGTTCTTTCTGGATTTACATGAGCTTAAAACATAGTTCTTGTCTACATATAATATCCTAGATTGTCGATGTTCAAACTGGTGTTGCAAAGATCTTGTTTCTTTTAAATGTGTCCTATTCAAATCAAACTATATTGTTCAAAAAGGGTTACATTGTTAAAAATGAATGGTTGAAAACTACATAGCTATAGAACAAACAGATAGATATTATTGGTAGAGTCAACATAAATTGTTAGGCAGATGTCCAATAAATGTAAACTTGTAAACTGTGTATTTGCCTTTGTTTCTGTTTCGGTGTCTGAGGGTTTAGTTCATCAATCACTTTGCATATTTTGTTGTAGGATTTGATAAAAATTGTAAAAAGACCCCTTACAAAATACTGAAGGCTACAAATAATTTAATAGCAACCCACTGTACGTAGAAACAAAGTTTCCTTCTGAATATAAAAATAGTTTAAATATTCAGTTTAAAAATAGTTAAATTAATAATTAATCAGATTCTCCCTTTTTCCTAACTTCTTAAAAATGGGATGGATAAAACAATCAAAAAAATAAATCACATTATAGATGTTAAGCATTTTTATATATTTACTAACAATACAATTTAATAATATATATTATACAAATTATGAAAGATATACTGCTGCAATATTAACAATCAATTACATTTATTGGCGTAAAATTGAAAACTCTGAGTGAAAGCGTATATCGAGCAAAAGTAAAGATTAACATTAAATGTTATCCATATTTTTTAATTACTTTATGTTGTGAGTCATTACGACCATCGTATTTACTTATTAGACCTTTATTTACTACCACCAATTTTTATCTTATATTTAACCTGTACATAATATATCCACCCAAATCCAAAATATTTATCAAATTTTATTGTACTTAAAAAATAATAATTTGCACTTCTATTACAGCGACCTGTTCAAATCTTGCTTTACCAAAAAGAGCATGGTTTACAGATGAAGAGAAAAATATATGGTGGGAAGGTGACAGTCGTGATATGTCTTGTGAAGACAATTTTATAATAGGGAATGGAGATGCAGTACGATATTGCACATCCAGTGGGGAATGGAGTGGAACCCCTTTAGAATGTAAAGGTATGTAATAAATATACATTATTGAAAAGTATATTGTGTCTATAATTTCATTTATAATAGTGGCAGAGATTACTGTATGTATTAATTCTATTATTCTTAAGGATAAATGATGAATTCATAGAATAACACAAGGAGGAGGCCCCCATGTAGTAAAAATATAATAGCTAAATAGCTGACATTTTAGTACAATAACAAATCTTTTTCTCAGAGCTTCTTCTTTTTCACATCATAAGAATGTGTGTGGTAAGATTTAAAATTGTTATATTTTCCTGTATTATTATCTTTTCATTTTGAAATTCTATAAATCGAGAAGTTTTAAAGAATTTTTATTTCTTTTATTGTTTTTTTTTTTTTTTTCCAAACATTGTTAAATATATTCAATTCACACTTTTAATTTTAAAACATAAATTAAATGTATCTCTATGTATATGTAAACAAATGGAGTAAATCACTTATCCATAGGCTATGGGAATCAAGAGTAGATTAAATCGACCTATTTAGAATAAATCCACCTATTTGTGGTTGCTCTGGTGTTTATAAGCATACTTTTGTCAACAAAGGTATGATTATAAACATCAGAACAACTAAGAATATGTAGATTTATTCTATTCTTGATTTATTTGTTCAATATTTAGAATGCTTTTAAGCCATAGCCTAGGTAAAATAAATTCACTCCCTTTGTTTACTTCTAATTTATATTTATTTTTCAAGACAAAGACAATTTTAGTGTTTCCCGATTTTTAGCAGTTTGTTGAATTTATTTTTATTTTTGCCTTATCTTTAATATTTGTCAAACAATATTTGTGTGTTATGTATTTAAGTTATATTTTTACTACATTTTTGGTTAATATTGAATTTAATTTTTTGTAATTGTTGAATGCAAGGTATTCAAAAATAAATGTTCAAGATGTGTGTTTGAGTATGCAAAGTGAACAATGGATAATTTTAGCATCACATGGTTTTTAGGAGATAACCATAGTAGTTTTAGGCATTGTTAATTTAGCGATAAGGAAAGTTGTTTAACTTTAACCAAAAAAAAAACTTGGTACTTGATAACAAATGATGTTCGAACCAACTAAATCATCATCTTTTAATATAATTTTTAAAAAATATCAATAGTATTAAAGTTATTAACCATGATGGTCAGCTAGGTAATGATAGTCTTATGAGTCATGTGAATTCTCTGTTCCAGATGCTTACATTAAAACCGAGTTTTCATAGTATAATGTTAAAAAAAGTCTAAAATAAAATTAAAGTCTATCTAACAGAAAAGGAAATTATTACTTCGAAATGCCAGCTTTGAAGAAGTTACTTTGTAACGATATCCAGAGGGAGGATGTTACTGCATGGACCAATCAATAAGTTTATCAACATTTCCGAGAATTTTTAAATTTTTACATCAACTTGTAATTATCTAATAAAATTTTGGAAAAATAACTTTTTTTTTTTGTCTAGAGCTTTTAAAATTTAACAAAATGAACTTTGTTAGTAGTCTTAGCTTCTTATTTTGTCAACAAGTATCACCCCGGAAACCTGTTAAAAATCAGATAAAAATGAACTTTGAATTTAGCTATTTAGATAAAAATAAATAAATAAATATATTATTCCTATTAATAATAATTTTATTATGAATTGTTGATGTGTATTTTTTTCTTAGATTGACCAATAATGTTCTTTTAAAATAATATTTAAAGATATATATATATTTTGCTTTATATGTAAAAAGTTTGCAAACATCCCAGATATTTTTGGTGTGAAAGATTATATTTATTACGGTTTATGTAATGATTATTAAAATTTATTATCAATATAAATTTTTAAATCCTATAAATATTTCATTCCAGGTTAAAAGAAACTGTGTTGATATTTAATGAGTCATTAGGGATACAACCTGCAATGATGATATGTAACTGGTTCGCAATGCAAACCGGTTTTTGAAATTAAAAGAAATTAGCTAACCTTCATTTAAAATATCCAAAAATAAATTTTATTTATTTTTCTCCTAAAAAGAGCTGAATTAACAAATTACTTAATTGTTTCCCACAATATTCTAGAACATTATTTATATCTTTTTTAGGTGCTTGTCTTATAGATAAAGATTCCATTGGATGGCGCCGTTTTCACGCTAAAACTATAAAATATGAACATTCCCGGGCCATTGATTTTAATCATTTTGATGTGTTTTTTTGTAATGCGAAAATAAAAACAAAACAAAATCCTCTTTTTTAAATATTATTTTTTATTAACGTATACAAATTAAATGATAATAATAAATGTAAAATAAAATAAACAAATTATAATCTGATGTGTTTTTTATTTTGCATTATTAAAAAAATCAATTTTCTATCGGATCATTTTTTACTGGGGTTATGGCTTTACCACTATTTTTACTTCATATAGAATGGCAACAAAAAGTAAAAGTTGTTACGGTTAGTTTTAGGGTTAGATTTAGGATTAGTTTTAGAGTTAGGTTTAGGTTTAGTGTTCTGTTGTTTGTAATGCTAAAATAAAAAATATCAAAATCGTATTTTTGTAAATATTTTTTTAGTAATATCTATAAAATAAATGATAACAACAAACATAAACTATATTCAACTAAGTATAACCGTAGTCAGAGAAAATAAATAAAGTAAAACTTTTTTTAAACAATAACAAAAATGTCTTCTTTACTTATTAATCATGTTTATAATATATGCTTTTTATGAAATTTATAAAAAAACAGTGCAAAATTGTACTTTTCTTACTGGATATTTTTGTATTACCGCTCTTTTTTACTTCAAAAATATACACACGGTAGAATTTTGTTTGTCTTGTGGAATGTTACAAACAGTACATTATTGACGTGTTACCTAATTCCAATTCACTTTACACATATCTTGTCAACATTTTCCCAATTAAAACTTCAATACAGTATGGTGTAAAAAGTGTGATAATTATTACTTTACAAAATCTGAACATTTCAATACTTTAAAATAAAAAAATCCAATGAAAACAACATTTCCATCCAATTAAAAAAAAACACACTCTCTCACTAAGTCATAAACATTTTATAAACAGTGCAATTTTGGAAAATCTATTTTCTGTGATGCAACATACATGCTGTACTGTGATGCAACATAGCGGCCTGCAATATGTAGCACAACAAAAAAGTTGTATTATAGAAAACATGGGTTCGAACGTGTCTGCCACTGAAACAACATTTTTATGTGTTTTACCGTGAAAACGGCGCCATAGAGCGGTGTCTTTAGCTATAAGACTAGTAACTTTTTTATTATATATAAAGTAACAATGATTATTTTTGAACAAATTGGTTTCAGAATAATTTGACAATATGATAGAAAATATATCATTTGATCACATGAGAGAGAGTGAAATATGATTGTTATTTTGCAATAAATAATTCACAATAGTTTTGTTTTAAGTAATTATTTTCATTAGTTATCACATTTCAAATTAGTTTATTTAAAAGCATACAAATAAAAAGTTATTTTATTAATAATACAGGAATCCATATTTATTTTTTTACACAAGGTAAGTAAGAAATTAATTAATTAATTAATTTACTTACATTTAATAGAGACGTTATTAAAATTAAAAATTTGAAATAAATTCAGCACAAATGTATTTACATATTACCATAATTTTTTTAATGAAATTTACTACTTTAAGGATAAAATAACTTCATTCAAAAGGACCTATCATTGCGAAAATAAACAGTAATATAAAACCATTGTTTACAATGATTTCGTTATGCCGATTGATTTAAATATTTATTTAAATTATTTTTATTTAAATATTTTATTTCTTCACTTACATATCTGTCATGCATGTAATTTTTTTTTTTATTTGATTAATAAGTTTAATTGATCAAGTACATTATTTTCATTTAGTTTGCTATATCTGATGTAACAGTGTGTCTTTTTTTTAACAATGAGTTCAACATATTTTTTTTTCTAAAATAACTCCGCAAGATGATAAATATAACAATAACTTTGGCTCAACAAATGGCATGACTCGTTTTCAATTTTTTCTTTTTTTTTCTTTTTTTAATTTTACTATTTTATTTCAGTGTTATGATTTGTTACCACTTATTTGTATTAAAATGAATTAATTAGATGGTTTTTTTCTTGTGAAAATTTAACAGGAGAATATAATAAAAAGAAACCCTTCACAAGAAATGAAATGAAAATGCCTAACAATATCGGATTTTTTCCTAAAAGACCCAAATACTGATACAGAATCGAAAACGATAATAAAGGATATTTCCAATCATGCTTTATTTTCTGTTTCTTCTGGCAACAGAAAATAAAGTTGATGACACAAATAAGCTGTCCAGTTCCAAAAGTACAAGAGATGCATATGAAATAAATGTAGATATTGACCTTCTTGACTGCTGGAATATGAAACAAGCCAATGAATTAAACGAAAAATATTGTGGGTTACTTATTGTTGGAAAAATAAAAGTGAAAGCAGCTCATGTGTCAAAAGAATGGATAAGATGTAATATTGTTCCAAGTGGAAAAAATAAAATGGTTAAACAAGCTTTTCTTCCAAAAAAAAATAAAGAAACCCTTTTCATCAAAAGTGCACCAGATATCTGTGATTCAATTGAAAGAAAGTGCAAAAAAATGCAATTTCCAAATCCATATACAAAGCTCATGAAAAGTTCATGAACTCCACTTGTAAAATTTTCGATACGGTTTACACTTTAGCAAAACTAAACTGACCATTTTCTGATATTGAACATTTGATAGAATTACAAAAAAAATGGGTTAGATGTGGGAGTGGGGACTCCATTTTTGATTCACAGCTGTGAAAATTGTTGAGTATGTTGCAAAATGCATTAAAAAGTAAGTACTTATAAAAATAATAGATCAGAATTTAAAGATATGTGTTATAATTGATGAGGCATCAACAATACCATACAAACCAATCTTTATCATTTTTATTAAGGTTGAAGATACAGATTTTTCATCAACAAATTTTGTAGATTTAGTGGAATTACAAGCCCAAAATGCTGAAACCATTTACACTGCTCTACGACAAAGTATTCATTCAGTAGGATTTGATAATTCATATTTGAAAAATAAATTGATTGGATTTTGTTCAGAAGGAGCAAGTGTGCTGCTGAAAAGACAGTCAGGAGTGAATATTAAAATAAAAAAAACACTACCCCAATATTATTATTTGTCAATGTTTGAGTCATTGTCTTCAGATTGTGTTGGATGATTCTATCAAGGACATAAAGCAAGTGAATTCCTTTGAAGCATTTACTGATGAAATATTCAAAATCTTCCATCAGTCTAATAAAAACCAAATGGCAGTGAATAAAATTTCAAACAATTTGGGAATTGAAATTGGTAGAGTTTTTGGCCTAAGGTGGTCAGCATACAGTCATAGAACAGCAGTTGCAACATGGCAAGTCTATCCAGCCCTGTATGATTATTTTCTACTAATAAGAACTTTTCTGGAATGATGAAATGTCTCATGAACAAATATTTTGTGAGAGATCTGACTTTAATAATCATATACCAGAAGACATGTTTTTATTGTCAGACGCTGTTTAAGGAAGGTGTGTAAATATACTGTGTACTAAATATTTGATTAATAGAACAATTAAATCATTGAATATCTCAGAGAGAAGAGTGGTACAAAAAAGTAATAAATGAAACTATTTCTTCTAAGGAATTACAACATATTAATTTTGTTGAAGATAACAAATATGTGAATATATATACCCCATCAAATATTACTGAATGTAGTGACAACAAATATGACATTAAGATTAATGGATTGTGATAGCATACGTAATAATATTCAAGATAAAAATCATAAAATTAATCCATTAGTTAAAATTGTGAACCCAGATGCTTGGAATCTGGAAGAATCTGTAGTTCTCAGTAAAGAATTTGAAGAGAAATTACTAGATTTTTACAAAGTATTTCATCATGAGATTTGAGTTAAAGATTTTCATGATTATGTTAAAAATATTATGAGAAATCATAAGAAACACGTTGTAATTGAAATTATTCAAGGAGCTAAAGATATAATTAATACCATTGCTGTGAATTATGCAGAGCCTGAACGAGGATTTTCTGTGATGAACACAATTTAATCAGATAAAAATATTGCCTCGAAAGGAAAAAAAAATGTGGCAAATCTTCTAGTAATAAATTTGACAAGTCTTCCATTAAATAATTGGGACTGCAGTGACTCAGTTCAAACATGACTAAGAAATCACAACACAGCTGATGATTCTAGAGTCAAAAAGCATCATCAACCTGGAGCGAATATGTTGCGAATAGAATGTCAATATGGAAATATCTTGACAAATAAATAAGTATTTTTTTTTCCAATTATAAAAATGGTTTAATTATTTTTAATCCCATAAGTGAGATTGTAAAGTATATCATAGTGTGCATATGCACTGATGCACTTTTTCGTGTATAAGGGGAAGGAGTCATGCAAAATTTCTGAGACGTTTCCAAAAAATTTTAGGTATGAAATGAAAAAGTGATTTGTTTCCATGGTTAGAAAGAAGAAAAATAAACAAAATAGGTTCTTAAATACTAACTGCCTTTAGAGAACTGACTCTTGGAAATTCGAGATATTGTACTGGTCACACATCATCACCAACAACCCAAGCTGTGGTCGGATTCAAACCCAGTTAAACCAAAGAATTAAACCCAAGACCAAACTGAATTCAAACTTAACTCACGAGCTCAAATCAAATCAATGGATAACATATGTCGACGGCACACCCCTGATTTGACTCTACTAATGACCATGGATATTTAAAAATCAATTCATATATATATATATGTGTGTGTGTGTGTGTGTGTGTGTTCGGGTTGCCAATACAGACAGTGAGCATTAATATTAAAATAGTTATGAAATAATGAAGAAAGTTAAACCAAATGTGTTATATAAAATGTTTAATAATAACAAATATTTTGTACAGATTGTTTATGATTAAGTTGATAATGATGAATCAATTATGATAATGAGTTAAGATGAAATGAGGATAAAACATAGAGAAAGTAATATCCAGATGAAATATGAGAACAATGTTCATGATGTAGAATGAGATCCTGAACTAAAAAACAACAACTAATATTGTGTTAAATGACAATAAGATAAAAATAAACAAAAAATGGATTCTTAGTTTGACTAAACCAGACAATTAATTTAAAATAAACTATAAATTTTAAAAAAAAATTGAGAAAAAAATCTATATCTTAGAGTTATAAAAAATCATTAAACAATAAAAATAAACATGAAAGATCAAGGCAAAGCATAACAAGTGACTTCAGACATAACTAGTAAGTTGCTTTTCTCAGGGTTCAAATAATGTCAATATTACTATTTTACAAGATATACTTGGGTCAGTGAAAGGGTTTTGCCAATACCCAAATATAACAAACAAAGATAAATTATAAAACAAAATAGAATGAATAAGTAATGGTTGACTATCCCAGGTTATTCCAAAAGCTAAATGTTTCATCTTTAAAATATTATTTAAAATAACACATGTACTCCAGGTGAACAGCGTTTTGATCAAGAAGTGATGAAGCTTTAGATACTTTAAATGTAAGAGCTTAACAAAATTTGTTTTGATATGCTAACACACAATAAAATGTATTCATGGCAATAAAAATAATATGTTGATAGCAATAGCAACAACAATGTGTATGGTATTTAACAATAAGTCCAAAAAACACTAAATATATTTTAAAATAAAATTTATTTACGTTATTTACAGATTTTATGAATGCAGTACAATAATAAAGAAAACATATACAATCCTGAATAAATATTATAGGAATTTAAATATAACCAGATTTAACAACATCATTTTATGATTATGGGAAAATCTTTTAAGATCTATTTACTACCTTAATAAGTCATTACCCTTTTATTTATAGTTATTCCAATTTATTACACACCTTGAAATTACATTAGATTTATTATACTTCTATATTAAGAAAATATAAGCATTTAAAAATAAATTGGATATTTTAAGACTAAATACAAATTATTAGCATTTTAAAATAACTTGGATATTAATGATAGATAATATATCTTAATAGCATAGAAGGGATCATCTCAAATATAAGATAACACATGATAATCTACTATAAAAATAACTTTTAACTAATATTATCGTTTATCATCGTTTTGCTTAGTGCTAAGGACAATCTGCATCAGCAATACGTATTTCAAAAACGATTCTACTGTTATCCATACCAAACTTATGAATATAAACTATAATAAAACATATAATCAGAGATATAGTGAGGTTGAGCTAAGGCATAGATCAAACTAATCAACATAGACTATGGTTATCTCATGATCGCATATGTTCTGAAAACCTGGTGTCAGTTCTGTAGCACCTTTAGAGATATGAGAAAAAAAGAGGTGATGAGTGCCTTATTTAATAATTTTCTCGATATACTACAAAATATGGTCTCAATTTGCTCAAGGTTTAATAATTATTATTCATAATTCTCTCATAATGGTCATTTTATATTATCACTCGGGAAAAGGGAACAAATTCACCTGCCATGATATGACATGGTCTTATTACATATTCCAAAATGTTATATACCTATTATTATAACTATTTACTATGAAAACAGATAAATCTAGTACTAATCTAACCTACCACGAGTATATATAGACATTAGACAAACGGTATGGATTACTACTTGGTATATAAAATTTTAATGGTCAATTCAAGAATGATCCCTAACTATAACTATTATTAACTATTAATTAATGAAGTATTATACATATTAAATACCCTGGTGAAGACAATTAAATTGACCTAGTTATATACTATTCATCCATCATTATAATTAAACAATTGTTTCCTTTTACCCCATAAAGAAAAATACCAAGAATAAAGTGTAATAATTTATTAGCTATATTCATGTTTTAAATATGAACTAAATTTGTACTAAATAAGACTGCTTATATATATATATATATATATATATATATATATATATATATATATATATTGACCCGCCATATATATATATATATATATATATTGAACCGCCAACCTTCTTTATATATATATAGAACCACCCACATTCTTTATTTATAATGACTAACAACTACGAATAGGGAAAAAAAAAACTAATACTCTACCTTCCTTACTATCCAATCTTTAAAGGTGCTTGGTCCTCAGGTAAAGAGCAAAATATCATTGGAAGCAAACTGCCAATAACATAAACACTTGGTTACTGGACAAATACCAACCAAATAAACACTTTATTTATTTTTTAAGGTAAACCCTTTAGTCGCGAGTTAATTACATTTGTAATCAACATGTTTATTTAATTAACACTAAATCCAGTATCTGAAGCCTCAAACTACCTCATCGGACTGTAACTACCTTTTAGGAAAAATAAAATTACGTCCTATTTAATAATCCTATCTCCATAATAATGATACTTTCTGAACGAGAAAACATTAACATCTTTAACAACACATCCTTACTTTTAAAAAATATAGTTTCTCTCTGCTTTTAATTTTAACTTAATTATTTCTTGTTAATAATTAAATCTCTCCATTTCCATCTTATTTAAATATTGTTCAACATAAATGTGTGTATTCAAAATATAAACATAAATATTTAACGACATTTTAAGTATTTTCTTTTCTTAAAAAAAAAACAAAAAAACAATCATTTTGCTTTATAAGTTAAACACACATGCTCTTTGCATTTTAAATAAATATTTTAATATATTATATTACTCTTTTATTTTTAAATAAATAATTAAATACATTATATTACTTTTTTTTTTCATTTTAAACAAATATTTTAATAAATTATATTAAATAAAATATACTTAACATATTAGATTAAGATACACCATACTGAAACAGACAGATCGAAGAATCGATCTTAGTTTCATGGTTGTCATTTAAGAACGGTAATTCTAAACCACTATTTACCCGCAATGAGACTTTTTCTATTCCCAGCCACATAAATTTTAAGTTATTTATTTTGTGTTTGTTTAAAAAGAATTTAATGTAAAGAGGATGAGTATAAATGTCACAAATCATGATAAATAATATTTGTGTGTGTGTGGTTTGTGGATGTATATTAGCTCAATTTAAAAGTTTCAATTGCGTGTATATTTTCTTTAAATTTTAATTTTGCAAATTATACAAAGTCATTTAAAAATGCTGATCAAAAGTCACATTCCTTTGATCAGTATTTTTAATCAAAATCTTACTTGTACAAAATGTATAGGATAATTAATTTGTACTTTGATGAATTAACATAATGAATGTATATTTTTGTATTCACGAATTCCGATGTAATTGTTTTGTCAATTTAGAATCATGTATTAAATTTAAAAATAAATGAAAACCGAACAATGGAAATGAGAAATGTAGAAATCTTATCAAGAAAGGCGAAAGCTATTGTATAGTCAAAATTAGATATTGCTGGAGGCCAGGAAATCAAAGGAGGCGGAGTCATGAACAAAAACTAGGCAGAAAGGTCAACCGTGGCCATCTTAGATATAAGATAGACACTCTAACTTTTGGCTTGGCTGTGCTTGGATCGTCTCAAGCTACAGCAAAGTAGTTGTTCCAGAGAAATCACTTCATCCGTTATTAAGAAGTTACCCGGTAAACTGCAATCATGATGGGCTAAGTCCAAGAAGCTGATCCCTGTTCTGCCAATATAAATCTTTCATACCGCTGATCTGTAATGTTTTCTGTGCTTCCAGTCTTCCAAATTCCAACATTTAAATTAACCATGCCGTTCTAAGAAATTCAAAATGCGCGCCTACGTTCTTCATACATATCACCGCAAGAAGAAAAGCTGGACGAAGAAAGAATGGTAACTTTTGTTACATGAACTTTTTAACTTTCCTCTCAGTAATAATTTTATATTTAATCTGTTAATCAAAGTAATTGCATGTAAATGTCTTGCTTTCCATTTGAAAATGTTACATTAAAACCTGTTAGTAAATTTCTTCTCTAATATTTCTGTGCTCCAGTCTTTAGATGATAATTCTTAATATTTGTGCCTACTAATACCCATTTGCGAATACATTTATATTTACTATTACTTATTTTACAAACAAAACGATGCCAATAATAATATTTCTCAACTCTAATTAAAGTCAGTAAAGTTTATCTCATAATATTTATTATACTCAGTTTAAAAGTAATTTTCTTTTATCGAACTAAAAATTGTTTCATTTATGTTGAGTTGAGAAATATTCACATATTTTGTTGTTTCATTTACTTCGTTATAATATTTTAATCTATACTCCAAATCTCAATACTTAAAATAGTCTAAAATTTTATTATAATTTTTTTTTATATATTATTACGGAGGAAGAATAATAAGTGAATATTTTTGCTATTATTACCTTCCGAACAATCTGGGGAGTTATGGGTTTCAGAGTGAAATTAATTAATTATTACTTTTGCGATCGTTTGATTTCGCCATGTTTTATTGAATAGTTATATCGGACTGTTGCGTAGAAAATGTTACAGAGAGAAAAGGTTTTATATAATTTCGTTTTAAAATCCACTTCCGATCACTCTTCCTCGATGTTACTGTGGCAATGCCTTTACCTTCGCCTAAGTTGGCGTCTCGTTTTACTACCACATGGAGAGAAAGAAATTCTTCTCCAGGTAATCTCTTGGATCACCGGGGTTCTAAAATGAGCCCGGCTGGTTGTAGTGTCCCGGATCTACTTGGGGGCATTAAGACTTGTCAAAGTACAAGCCGCCCGGTATTCCGTCAATGCACCGCAAGTTATTATTTGTAGTATACCTTAATCCCTGCAACCATCAGTACATCAGTATTATATATTATATTTTATATAAAACCGCCTCCCATTTATCCGTATACGCAATGGTTTGAATCTATTAAATAAAACAACTTAATATAAACTAGTAGTTAAATATTTTAAGTGCTCCAATTACTCTGATTCTCATATCAACCTGTACAACCATTTAAACACATAAATATTGGCATGAGTTTGTTAATCAGTACAAACCGATTATTGATGACTAGCAGCAATTTATTATAAAATACATATGAGAGTTTTACCGTACCTGTAAATAATATTATTCAATGCTTTAAATAATTTATTAAAAATTTATCTAACCTAATTTTGTCTCTCTTGCATTATTACTCTCGACATCTAGTCAATCACCTGCTGTCTGTATCGACAACTTAAATATATACATTAAATTATTAGCCGTACCAATATCCTGACTATAAGATATCTATGAACTAGCTGATTGTAGGTAATTTAGTCTGTGTTTTTCGATGAGCTAGTAAAGGGAAAACCCCGTACCATTGTAATATTGTCATCGGTGGGTCATGCCAGGGTTTTGGGTTTGAATTTAGTTTGCATTTTGGAATTTATTCCTAGACAT
Organism: Epiperipatus broadwayi; assembly: GCA_028023455.1. Classification (NCBI taxonomy): domain Eukaryota; kingdom Metazoa; phylum Onychophora; class Udeonychophora; order Euonychophora; family Peripatidae; genus Epiperipatus; species Epiperipatus broadwayi. The sequence continues at coordinate 3,002,077 of JAQFVV010006287.1, read as the reverse complement.
GGACTGGGTTTGAATTCGGATTACTGTGTGTGATAAGCATGGTGATTTTTTACCGGTACAGTGTTCAAAATTTTGGACGCCCTCCGTGGTGCTCGGATGAAGAAATCTCCCACACCCTGCAGAGTGAACAAGAGAAAATATTAAATTATAGAAATATTCGAGTTTTTTTTCATACCGTTGAGATATATATATACTTTGCGTTATTAAAATGCGCAGTTTTAAAACGATGTTTTGAGTAAGTCAAATATACTAATTTTTTTTTTTTTCACCCTTGCTTGCAAGTAGTTTCAGTTGAATAGATTGCCTTCTAATATTGTTAAGATAATATAGTGAGATTTTTTTTTGAAAAAAAAAGTGTGAAAGCGATTTTGAAGTTTTGTTTTAACGACAAAAATATTGAGAATAGTTTCAAAGCAAGTGAAAACCTGTATCGATTTTGTGCGTTTATTTAATTCAAAATAAACGAATGTTATTTCATAAATCTTTTTGCAAGTCAATTTTGTTGTGTTGGAAAGGAAAAAATAAAGCAAAGAAATTAGGATTACTTTTCATGTCTTACAAATAAACTCGTGTATGTGTGTATATATATATTGTTTAATATAGAAGTCTTATCAAAGCCACTGCATAATATAAATATCAGTTGAATAAAGTTTGGCCGGAATATGTGCTATCCGATATTAAGTAGAGTAACCGTTTAGGTTAAGTTTTTTGTATAAAACCAATCAGCCAAATACAGTCGTCAAAGTGTTAACGGTATATACACTTACGTTATAGAAACTTGAAATTGTATGATAACCCCGCAGAAGTAGCATTAATATTAAATGTTCTACATAAAACATTATGTTTTTGAATCAAATGATTTTATTAAGTCACGTAAAAAGTATATATTTGGGGATCAGTGGAATAAATGATCTATTGGTCACATGTTGCTGGCTGGCGCCTTTCAAATAAATTTGTCAGCAAATATGTTTGTCCATACAGCAGTGGTGAGTTTTGTTTGGTCTATAAAAGAGAGAAATGGTGATATATATATAGAGAGAGAGAGAAAGAGAGAGTTACTGACAGTAGGACTGAGGAGAATAGTTCGAACTGGGTGAAATAAAGTTTTTTCTCTTCCCTTATTAATAATTTAGATACACGTTATCATATCATATATATACATGTAATAATAAAAAAAAAAGTGAAAAGGGGTTTTATATAACAGAAATCAAACGGAACGAAGGCAAAAAAAAAAGAAAGGAAGGAAGACACACAAACTGGATTAGAAAGGTGGGAACAGTATCAGCAGCGGGGAAGGATTTGGCATATAGGATCAGGGATCAGTATCTTTTATGAATATATACATAAAAAAAAATATTTCGCAAATAACTAATTCACCTGCTAAAAAAAAAAACACACATATAATTAATAGAAAAAAATACCAAATGGCAGAAATAGAAGGGTTCAGTAAATCATCTGGAAATAGCACAGAAACATCAGACGCGTCAGTGACTGTAAGTGAATAGATTAAATAAACAAATAACTAGTTACTGGGGAATACGCACACAATATAAAAGGAAGACAGTGTTCACGGGTTGAAACAGGTCAGAATGGACAAATCATTTGACCCTCAACACCTTTCGTTCAAAATTATAGATTTTTATGGGGAATACTGGGAAAACCCCCACGAACATGTCAACAGCTTAACAGATGCTTTCGAAATAACAGACCTAGATAACAAGCAACAAATGGCCATCATTCAGTATCATTTGAAATCAGTCGCCAAAGACTGGTGGACCATACTGAGAGAAAAACCTAGAACTTTTGAGGAGTCCCGTGACAGGCTGCTAAGGACATTCTGGGGTGAGGAAAGACAAGAAATAGCATTGCGTAGCCTTATCAAAGAATGCTTTCCCACAGGGAACTGACTTACCCTAACAAAATTTTTTTCGCAGCAAGCCACCAAGTTTTGTTCGTTGCACACTTTCAACTGGTCAGATTCCTGAGTTATTCGAATGATAGCATACAATATGCCACGAGAAGTTAGAGGGCTTATGATCAGTAGCCAAATACACACTATTTCTGAGATGACAAAGTTCTTGGAGACAGTAGATCAACACTTCATATCTCCGGCACCAGATAACAGTAAAAGTCAGCCCATTAAAACCATCCACCAGATGACGAACCTAATTTCAGAGAAAGAAAACCAGGATCACCAAGCAAGTTACTTATGCCCGGTTATAGAAGTAAATATAGAAGACAACAGGGTTACGGTTTTGATTGACTTCGGGCAGCCAAGCTTCAATCAGTATCGGCAGCTTGGATCAATAACCTAAAAGAACCTGCGAAATCATGCAGTTGCCAACTCGACCTATTCAATTCACATTGGCAAACGGAAAAAAAATGCTAAGTGAAAACCGGCAAGTATGGCTGGAAGTTAAGATAAATCAGAGGCCGGTAGGACATACTTTTCTGGTGATGACAGGACTTATTTACGACGTGGTGCTCGGCTCCGATTTTTTGGCCCACAATGATGGTGTTATCGATGATGAAAAGGGAAGATGCTCTTTCGGAAGTGAGGCAGTCGATTTCAAAATACCAATTACCCAGAGACCTGACTACAAAAGTTGTTTGGTCCAGGCAGTCGACCCAGCAGCGATCAGTAAAAAGGTTCAAGAGTCCATCCTCACGGAACCCAGGGACACAGATCAGATCGGAAAAATACTAAAGAAATATGAAGCTGTTTTTTTCTCCTACACCGGGGGAGATTAGAGGATATACACACCGGATCCGTGTAAAGGAGGAGACGTACGTTCCGTCAAAAACTTACCCCATACCTTTTCAGTACAGAGGGGAAGTGGAAGCCCAGATTCATCAAATGATTGAATGGGGTATTATTGAACGTGGCCCCGTCACCTTATAACAACCTGTTGGTCGTGGTAAAAAAGAAAATGGGAGTTTGCGTTTGTGTTTGGATGCACGCAAGTTGAACAGCATTACTATCCCAGAAAGAGATGCTCCTCCACCTATTCAAGAGGTACTGGTGCGGCTGGCCGGTAAAACCATCTTTTCAACCTTGGATTTGACCGTGAGCTACTGGCAGTTGAATCTGGACCCTAGGGATCGGAAATATACGGCCTTCCGATATAATGGGTATACTCATATATTTAAAAGGGTCCCTTTTGGACTCATAAACAGTGGAGCAGGCTTAATGTGCTGTTTGCGGCAGGTGCTTTCCGATGAGATACAGGAGCATATGGTATGTTATATGGATGACTTGGTCATCGTGTCAGAAAACCTGCAGGAACATTTGCAACATTTGGAAAGGTTCCTCAGAGAATGCAGAGAAAAAAATATCACCGTAAATTTAGAGAAGAGCCGTTTTGCTATTGGCGAGATAACTTTCCTTGGCCATATCATCAACCAACATGGTATTAAGGCTCACCCCGATAAAATTGCCGCAATAGAAAATTTCCCAACACCAACTAAACCGAAGCAGGTCCGATCATTTTTGGGCCTTTGCAACTTCTATCACAAATTCTATCTGAACTTTTCCCAGGAAACTAGAAATCTCGTAGACCTCATCAAGAAAAACCGCAAGTGGGAATGGACACCTTTTCATGACAAAGAACTCCTACATGTAAAAAAAAATTTTTATAGGCTGTAATGCTGCACCATCCGAATTTTCATCGCCCCTTTTATGTACAAACGGACAGCAGCAAACAAGGACTAGGAGCTATTTTATTTCAAATAAGTGATACCGGAGCTCACCAAGTTATTTATTTTAGCAGCCATGCAGTGAAGTGGGTGGAAGTCCATTACACTACAACAGAACAAGAAACTCTGGCCATTGTGTGGGCATGCCAGAAATTCCGGCAATTTCTTTTGGGATCTCAAGTAATCATTATCACCGATCATCGTTGCCTGGAGTTTCTCAACAAGAGTTTCCTGACTAATGACCGTTTAATCAGATGGAGTTTGACCCTCCAACAATTCAGGTACCAAGTCCAGTACTGTCCAGGGTGGGAAAATATTGTGGCTGACGTATTGAGTCGTCACCCTGTACCGATGAAGATACAAAACCCTGAAATCAAGAACCAACCCTTGGAAGTTATGGCCACTACGACATCGAGTTCTGTAGAAACTGAACTGCGGAATTTGAGTTATTGGCAGAATATACAGTATTCCCATATCATTCAGGATTTGTCCAAACCCTCAGATAAGAATCAGAAGCCACAAAGCAGATACCCCCATTTCCGGATTGAGGGAGGCACATTACAAACCCGGACCAAGGATTACAGTGCTCCTTGGAAAATCGTGGTACCCAATAGGTTGAGGGCCCCTATAATTAAACATATACACCAATCCCTGGGACATTATGGACCCAGGAAGATTGAAGAAGTGGCCCGTCGCCAATTTTACTGGCCGGGAATGTATCACCATATCACTTCCATAATCAGACAGTGAGATATCTGCGCGACTACTAAAGCTCCCAACAAGTCCTACGTGGGGAAAATAAAACCTGTGATGGCTACGAGACCGAACGAGATCCTTGCAATAGACCACTATGGTCCCTTACCCAAATTTAAAACATTTCAGTATTTGTTGGTATCATATGATATTTTTTCCAAGTATGTTAAGGTTTACCCAGTGCGGTCTACAAACACCAGAAACATAACTCGGGTTTTTCAGGAAAAACAATTTTCAGAGGTAGGTAAACCCGAAACCATACTTTCCGACCATGGTTCGGCATTTACCTTGAAAGAATGGAAAAACTGGGTAAAGAAGCAGAATGTAAACCATCGCCTAACATCAATCAGAAACCCACAATCAAACCCGTGTGAGAGAGTCATGAGAGAAATCAGTCGACTTTTTCGCGCGTGTTTATCAACGGATCACCGGAAGTGGGTAGAGAAACTTCAATATGTCATGGATTGCATCAATCATACCATGAACGAATCCATGGGATTCCCACCCACACGTCTTCACTATGGTAGACCATGCCCGGATATTTTCCCTATGCTATCACCCAAGCGGGAAGTACCTATAAATCCCAGCACGGATCAAGACATGGCCCGGCAAAAATTGGAGCGCATGGCACAAAATAGAATTAAAAGAGGAGGAAGGCAGCATCACAATTTTAAAGGGGGGATCAAGTCTGGCTAAGATCTCCACGAGTCAGTAATGTACCTAGGAAGGAATTCAAAAAATTCTTCCCTCTGTATAGCAGGCCGTATGAGATAGTGGACAAATGCCATGAAAACGCTTTTCTACTGGAAGGAAAGGGTCTACGAGATATTTACAATGCGAGACAATTAAAGCCTTATATACCTCCTGACCCAGGGAGAACATAGAAAACAAACAGTAATTTTGGGATAACCCGGTAAACGACCACTATGTTATAAATGTTTCAGATGATGAGTAAAGACCAATGGACATTAATATACAAATGATTGATAAAATGTATCATTCCACACTCATGTTTAGGTTCAAACTCTAACCCAGACTGTTCTCCAAAGTCGATCAACTGTGTAATGAAATGTAATTCAGTAAAATATGTATAAACATTTTTTTTTGTTATTTTTTTTTAAGTAGGAAGAAATGAAACAGACAGATCGAAGAATCGATCTTAGTTTCATGGTTGTCATTTAAGAACGGTAATTCTAAACCACTATTTACCCGCAATGAGACTTTTTCTATTCCCAGCCACATAAATTTTAAGTTATTTATTTTGTGTTTGTTTAAAAAGAATTTAATGTAAAGAGGATGAGTATAAATGTCACAAATCATGATAAATAATATTCGTGTGTGTGTGGTTTGTGGGTGTATATTAGCTCAATTTAAAAGTTTCAATTGCGTGTATATTTTCTTTAAATTTTAATTTTGCAAATTATACAAAGTCATTTAAAAATGCTGATCAAAAGTCACATTCCTTTGATCAGTATTTTTAATCAAAATCTTACTTGTACAAAATGTATAGGATAATTAATTTGTACTTAGATGAATTAACATAATGAATGTATATTTTTGTATTCACGAATTCCGATGTAATTGTTTTGTCAATTTAGAATCATGTATTAAATTTAAAAATAAATGAAAACCGAACAATGGAAATGAGAAACATAGAAATCTTATCAAGAAAGGCGAATGCTATTGTATAGTCAAAATTAGATATTGCTGGAGGCCAGGAAATCAAAGGAGGCGGAGTCATGAACAAAAACTAGGCAGAAAGGTCAACCGTGGCCATCTTAGATATAAGATAGACACTCTAACTTTTGGCTTGGCTGTGCTTGGATCGTCTCAAGCTACAGCAAAGTAGTTGTTCCAGAGAAATCACTTCATCCGTTATTAAGAAGTTGCCCGGTAAACTGCAATCATGATGGGCTAAGTCCAAGAAGCTGATCCCTGTTCTGCCAATTTAAATCTTTCATACCACTGATCTGTAATGTTTTCTGTGCTTCCAGTCTTCCAAATTCCAACATTTAAATTAACCATGCCGTTCTAAGAAATTCAAAATGCGCACCTACGTTCTTCATACATATCACCGCAAGAAAAAAAGCCAGACGAAGAAAGAATGGTAACTTTTGTTACATGAACTTTTTAACTTTCCTCTCAGTAATAATTTTATATTTAATCTGTTAATCAAAGTAATTGCATGTAAATTACTTGCTTTCCATTTGAAAATGTTACACTAAAACCTGTCAGTAAATTTCTTCTCTAATATTTCTGTGCTCCAGTCTTTAGATGATAATTCTTAATATTTGTGCCTACTAATACCCAATTGTGAATACATTTATATTTACTATTACTTATTTTACAAACAAAACGATGCCAATAATAATATTTCTCAACTCTAATTAAAGTCAGTAAAGTTTATCTCATAATATTTATTATACTCAGTTTAAAAGTAATTTTCTTTTATCGAACTAAAAATTGTTTCATTTATGTTGAGTTGAGAAATATTCACATATTTTGTTGTTTCTTTTACTTCGTTATAATATTTTAATCTATACTCCAAATCTCAATACTTAAAATAGTCTAAAATTTTATTATAATTTTTTTTTATATATTATTACGGAGGAAGAATAATAAGTGAATATTTTTGCTATTATTACCTTCCGAACAATCTGGGGAGTTATGGGTTTCAGAGTGAAATTAATTAATTATTACTTTTGCGATCGTTTGATTTCGCCATGTTTTATTGAATAGTTATATCGGACTGTTGCGTAGAAAATGTTACGGAGAGAAAAGGTTTTATATAATTTCATTTTAAAATCCACTTCCAATCACTCTTCCTCGATGTTACTGTGGCAATGCCTTTACCTTCGCCTAAGTTGGCGTCTCGTTTTACTACCACATGGAGAGAAAGAAATTCTTCTCCAGGTAATCTCTTGGATCACCGGGGTTCGAAAATGAGCCCGGCTGGTTGTAGTGTCCCGGATCTACTTGGGGGCATTAAGACTTGTCAAAGTACAAGCCGCCCGGTATTCTGTCAATGCACCGCAAGTTATTATTTGTAGTATACCTTAATCCTTGCAACCATCAGTACATCAGTATTATATATTATATTTTTATATAAAACCGCCTCCCATTTATCCGTATACGCAATGGTTTGAATCTATTAAATAAAACAACTTAATATAAACTAGTAGTTAAATATTTTAAGTGCTCCAATTACTCTGATTCTCATATCAACCTGTACAACCATTTAAACACATAAATATTGGCATGAGTTTGTTAATCAGTACAAACCGATTATTGATGACTAGCAGCAATTTATTATAAAATACATATGAGAGTTTTACCGTACCTGTAAATAATATTATTCAATGCTTTAAATAATTTATTAAAAATTTATCTAACCTAATTTTGTCTCTCTTGCATTATTACTCTCGACATCTAGTCAATCACCTGCTGTCTGTATCGACAACTTAAATATATACATTAAATTATTAGCTGTACCAATATCCCGACTATAAGATATCTATGAACTAGCTGATTGTAGGTAATTTAGTCTGTGTTTTTGATGAGCTAGTAAAGGGAAAACCCCGTACCATTGTAATATTGTCATCAGTGGGTCATGCCAGGGTTTTGGGTTTGAATTTAGTTTGCATTTTGGAATTTATTCCTAGACGTGGACTGGGTTTGAATTCGGATTACTGTGTGTGATAAGCATGGTGATTTTTTACCGGTACAATACGTACACACAATGTCTTTAAATATAATTAAATACAGAAGCCAATATCGTTTATACTTCCTAAATATTATTTTGTAAAGTTTAAAGTTTTATTTATCACAGTTTATTTTTTTATTTTGAAAGGAAATCAAGAATGAAAGAAGACTAAAATCAAAAGTTACCTAGGATTTGGAAAGTTCAAAATGACATACACAGCACAATGTAGTTTCTCTAAAAAATATTTATTACCAGTAAGCGCTAATTAACTTCAAGCAAACCTTCCTAGACTCTGTGATATTATACAACTTTCATGGATTTTTCAGCATTGAAACTTCAGTATTTCATTGCTTTACTTGACCATGATTTACCCACCGAATTACTACCTGCTGATGTTATCCACAGTGAGGTATTCAGCCGATTGTGCAATATGGTAATTTAACACTGCTGTCATTTCAATAGACATAATAATTTATATAATTGTTATATCTGTAACTTCAAGAAATATTTTTAAATGTGTTTAAGATATTCGAAATAAATGGAAAGTTGAAAGTTTTTAAAACGTCTTAACAATGGAAAATTTTTGTTATCTCCAGCATTTATCGTCTCATGAAATTACTGTCCTTTACTTCACTCTGATTGGGCTTATATTTTTTCTTCAAAATTTTTACACATACACACACACATTTAATTGTTTTATTATAAAACAAAATGAAATTCTCTTTATTATTATTTTTTTCTTTTATTACAAACTAATCAAAATAATATTAAATCATTTTATTTATAAAATCGATTTTTTTCTTCTTTAAAATAAAAGAAATCCCACCCTCTTTAAAAGCGTTTATTATTTATTTTCTTTAATACCCCCCCTACCCTACTGTTTAGTTTTTTGCATTTTTCTTTTACTTTTATTCCCACTTTATTTTTTAAAAAGACGAAAATTATGAGATATTACTATTTTTTTTTTTTAAATAACGATTTATTTAAATGATTTATACAATTTTATACAATGAAGATTACATGAATACCAAGCAATGTCCATAGCCAAATGAGAAGTGTATATATACATGAATGTTGGATCAACGCTTCAGTAGTATTCTAGATTGGTCCAAACTTTGTCCCAGTTGAACAATTATGTATGCCTCATTGAGCATTGAAAGGCACGTCCAAATTTATAATGAGTATAGGTTTATAGTCAAGTAGTGAAGCAAAGGCTAAGTGGGCTGGGAGAACACTGACAATGTCATTGATTCACTCCCAATCCGTCAGTCTGAGCCCAAGCATCCCGAGATCTGTCCGTCACTTGCTTATAAGTTAAGCTATTCAGTTTGGGATTAAATTTGTTAACTTTTATTGTTGAGGTAGATGGTGTGATCAATGCACTAATTGGTAGACTTTAGATAATATGGTAGAGTTCCCATATATATGACTGAGCTCATTTTGGTATTATATTGATGAGGGGAGACTCATATTTGATCATTGATATCTTTGTAATAATCAGTGCACTAGCATGGAGGTGCCGGCCCAGGTTTGTTGATACAGCCAATCCGGAGCAAGCACTTTATCTCTGATGATATTACCCTTGATGAGTGTTTTAAATACTTGAAGGGTACTGGTGTTCACATTGCCCAGAACAAAACTGCATCTTGTTAGCCAGATGGCGAAGGATAGGAAAATTGCTAATCTAATGTTAGCAAAATTGCCAGCTTTAATTGCTTGCTGGATTAAGAATGTGTCTGTAGAATAGCATTTTACCTTTTCATCAATGAAAGACCGAAGAATGCTGAGTGATGGACAATCTAGAAAAATGTGTTCAATTGTTTCCTCATCCCTCTGACAGAGTTGATATTGAGAGCTAATTTTGTTAAAACCCCTCCTCATTATGAGAAACTGATTAGTGGGTAGTGATGAGAGGTTTAATTTCAGAAGAAAGTCAATAAATTTGGGTTCCAGAAACCAATGTTTGGCTTTTTTGATCAATAATTTGTTGCTTAATCCAAGAGCATTATGGAGAGCTGAGGGACAATCTTTCTTTAGCCTATAAGTTTCCCAGTAGTACTTTTTTTCTTTGAAAATGTTTGGAGTTAAGTTAATACAGCCATTGGCATGTGTCCAGATGTCCCATTCAATAACAATGTACTTTAGTACAATATATATATATATATATATATATATATATATATATATATATATATATATATATATATATATATATATATATATATATATATATGATTAAAGTTAGATCTATCACGAGTTTGATTTTTTTTTACACAAACTTTTTTTTTCTTTATACCTATAATAACAAAATACAATATCATAGACAAAATATATTATATCATTAATAATACAATGATTAAAGATGTAATTAATAATTTGTTAAGCATATACTCATTACCTTAGTAATATATATATATATATATATATATATATATTAAGGCCATAATAAAACAAAACAAAAATCCATAACAATCATAGTTTCATATGTTAAACACCAACACATTAGGGAGATAAATGAAGACAAACTTTAATGCTTATTTTCAAAGTGTATCTATATTCCCTATACTGTATTGGTTAATTGTGCTATTTAAGAATTAATACATGATTTAGAATATGTTTCTCATAATAGTTCATAAATCAAAAGTTAGGTTAGCATTTTATTAACTTTTGATGAAATGCTACAATACAGCTTACAAAAAAAATATCAATTTTGCTTGTAAAAAAAAAAAAAATCAAGATAGTGTTTTTTTCTTAAAATTTGCATCAACATGAGTTTTCAGCAATGCTGAGAATATTTTATATACTTTACATACTTTTACTTCAGTGCCTGCATTTGTATTATTTTCTTAGGTAGGTATAAGTTATTCCTATATTTTTATTCAATTGCAATATAATAATTTTCTCTTTTTATTTTAACTTCTATACGTAATGAAATTAATATAGCATACTTGAATTGAGACATTTGAAATTAGCTTTAGTATTATCTTTCACATTAATTTGAAACATGTCATGCCTTATAAATTCAAAAACAGCAATAAAAGACATTGGGTATCTAATTATATAGTTCTGCTTATTTTAAATTCATTAGGCTAAAAACTTGAATAGTTTTTACCTTCCTCTTGCTATCCCAAATAACTTAGAAGTATCATTATTATGTGTACAGTATATGTTATAATTAAAACAGATATAAAATACAGAACAATACTCTGTTTATGAACATCTTGTTTTGTGTACATTGAAATCCATTTTTAGTGGGATATTTCATTTTCAAATTGTCTACCAGCTTTACACATGAAACTTGATAATTATGAATTGATAAAAAGTGGTATGTATCATGTAGAAGATCAAATGGGTCTTCTACTCCATTATTTTCATATTAAAAAAAGTTAATTTCACTTTCAATCCAATTCTTAATTTTACTTTGAGAATTTTTCAATTACACTATTTTTAGACGTTATTGTTTCTGTCCTGTTCATTTTTGTCTTTCTGTTCTCTCTGCATCTTGATTGTTGTTCTCTTATTTATAAAATTTCACCAAAAATAATTATTGTACAAAATAACAAAACAATTAAATTATATGTGCATATATTAACTTAAAATTAATAATTCTCTATCTAGACACATGAGTGATAACTAATTATATAGTCAAAAATTATTTTAAATTGCAATAAAACATGCTTAAGAAGTAATTATACAGATTAATTTATAATAGTTATAATGTTAAATCTTTTTGTTTATTATTTAATGATAATGATATATCAACATTTCTATACTATCAAACATTAATTTATCTGACAGACTGCATAGAAAATCTCAATCACAACCAGACAGAGAACTTAGCATATCTTGAACATTATAAGTCTTTATCATTTTCATGAGATTTATTGATAATATTATTTTATTTTTAGAATAAAATTTGGCAACTGTGATAACACACCACTAATGTAATACAACTATTTGATATTGAATTTTTTTTAAAATTATTATCAACTAAAATTTAACATTTATATAATTGAACATTTAAATAGGTCTTGATAAATATCGAGACAAAACATAAGGTTACAATATATATATATATATATATATATATATATATTGTACCGGGTTCGAATATCCGTCTTCGAATCACCGGCCTCTTAGGCAGAGAAGAACATATTCAGAGAAATATGTATGTCCAAATGATATCTATATAAAATATAACTAGTGTTACATTTCCAGGACATAGGTTCTTCTCGGCTGTTGAGTTCAACACCACGTTCAAAGCACTTTTTTTTGTTTGTGTATAAACACGGGCGCCAGCTATCTATTCAAAAAGAATAAACAACACACTTTGAGAAATGGCCACTAACTCAACGCCTAAATCTCAGCTGTTTGTAAACACTAATAGATTATACATAATTAGTGGTTAAAAGGATTGATAAAAGAATTGTAAAAGGAATTTATAAAAGAGATTGATAAAAAGAATTGACCGAAAATAGAGTTTAATTTTAAAGACAATTTATTAACTAACATTAATTTACTAAATTATACATCTTTATAATTTAATATAATACACACACATTTTAAATTAACATTTCTAAACTAGTTTAAATATTCTTGTAGATTTTAATAATAGAACACTGGTATTTATCTAATTTAATTAATAACACTGATATAATGATCACGCACATATTGACTCATATAGCATTCACAAATATAATAATAAAGCATTAATAGCATTTGAAACTTAAACACACATATCAATAGTTAATTTTATATATGATATAGAGTTCATATATCAAGACTCTTGGGAGATTCACATGAATTAATGCAATGCAATGGCTATTACATTATAAATGAAATAAGCAAATGTTTTACCTAGGATTTTGAATCTAGATTTAGAACTTTGTTTCTTCTTCCATTACGCATCCTTCCAGCCTGCTGGGACATTTCCTTGGTGAGTTTCCTTATTATTCATGATCATTACTATTGGAGACAATTAGATATTGATGGAGATTTCCAAGTTGTTAAGTTGACATTATTTCACAGGCAGATCTTGCTGTTTTCATCGGACATCGGGCTGGGGAGAAAAATGTGTGTTCCCAAAATCTTCTCAGCACTGCATTTTGTTTCTGAATACCATTAACTTAACTGACTCAATTAATTTCTGAACTGAACTTGCTCAATTAATTTGTGAACTGAACTGTCCGATAACAAAAAGTCTATTTATACCTGTGACATGTTGTCCTTGTAATATCTCCCGGAAATATCTGTTGTCGAAATTTCATTGATAATCCTTTGATAAATGTGTTTTGGAAGATTGTTTAATTAGTAATAGCCATGCAGAAGTGTTGTTTTATATTTTAATTAATAGCCATTGCCATGTTTTTAATGATAATCTTCTTTTATTTCACATACTTTTTTTATTTATTTACAATTGCACATATATACGCACATATATTACTAGTTTTAAGATTATTTTTCTTTAATTCGAATGAAAAGAGATTTGTATTTTTTAAACTTTAAATTATTTATATTTTACGTATACTAATACAAAAACTCTTTACTTCCTTTTTATAAAACCTTTAGTTTAACTTTTCTAACTATTATTCCCCTCCCCTCTTTTAATTAATCAATTTTAACTTTTATTTCAAAAACTAATGATAGAAAACTATTTGACTCTTATTCTTTTTGAAATCAAACTGTAACAAACTCTTCAACATCTAATTTTATGTTTTTCTTTTATGAAAGATTATTTTAATATTTTTTTTAGATAAAATTATATGTGCCAATATCAATATTGGTACATTACACCGCCCTCCCTTTGAGAGTAAAATGCGCCTATTTTTGACCATTTTATTTCTGACAACATTAAATCTTAATGTATTATTCTTTCTAAGTTTGCTTTTTTAATATCTTTCACTTTTCATACTAAGGGCAATATCCAATGATACTTTTTTTCTTTTTATGCTGGAAACATTGTTTACAATGTTCTGAGTCCTGGATAGTGACCACGAGGACAAACTAATTTTGTGGCACAGTTTATAAACGAAGCTTCAGCTGCCGATTCTCTTGATCAGACTTTGACTAAGAAAAGGTTGCTGCGAATGGCAGGAATTTTCAACTGCCCAACTTCGACTTATGCTTTGGAAAACAATTGCCAATTCTCTTGATCGGACTTTGACTACAAAAAGGTCACTATGAATGGCAGGAATTTTCAACTGCCCATTTCCGACTTACTCTTTGGAAAACGAGGTACGAGATATGGGGATTCTCCCCTGAAAAGTGACTTGCGGCTTACTCTGGTTGTCACCACTGCGCATTTTAAAAGAAGAATGATTCTGGCCAATCCGTTATGGGTACTAAAATTTATGCAGTCGACAGCTTTAAACTTATTCTTAACTAAAACATTTCTATACTACCCTAATGCCCTTTAATTCCGATCCATTATACATTCCTAATAACTTACATTGACTTTATATTTTATCCATTTATAACCTTACAATATTATTTTTGAACTCATATGAACATTACTTTAATATATTTATTTATATTACTACATTATTTTTAAACTATTACAAACATTATTCTAAATATTTAGTTGTATTAATCTTATAATATTATCTTTAAACCATTTGTTTACCTTATATATTAATGTGTGTATACTTAGAAAACTATTTATTTACATTAACCTTTACTCGAATATTATTTTGACATATTTACCTACATTACACAAATCGTACAATATTATTTCTTAAACCACTACTTTAACTTCTTTATTTAACATGCGTGTATTCAAAAAAAAACTTTTACTTTATTATGATCCATTTATTATTCAACCTTTATTATCTTGCGTATATTCAAAACTATTTTATTTTAATGTGCATGTACTCAGAGAGAAAAAAAAACTGTTTTACTTTATTACAATTCATTATTATACAAATATCTATTTGACTAACTTAATTTTATTCTAGAAATTCCGTTATCTTTTCATTTATTTAAATCTACAACTTTACTTTTACATCATTAATTTGACCCATTAATTTAACTTGATTTTATTGATTTTTTATTTATTTGAACTGTTTATTTACGAGCATCTCCTTAATTACTATGTGCGTGGAGAAAAACAAAAATATTTTATTCTACGAAGCCTCCATTATTATTATTACTTTCAAACATTTAGCTTATTATTCAGTTATTTTTAATTTTATTATTTTAGTTTTAAATAGAAGTTTCAGATTTAAACTTCTCAAATTATTGACATTAGAATAATCATATTCTTGCTCATTGTCCATTTCCAGTCCTTTTTGTTTATTTCCTTTACTATTCCACCCGATTTACTGACAATTATGCTATATCCAGTGGTTCCTTTTTCTTTCTACTAACTCACTAATATAAATTATACTCTATATTCTCACATCTCTCTTTCGATTAAAATTTATTTTATCTCTTTCTCTTTTCATTATATTTTTAACCTTGTACATTAGAAAACATTTAAGCTTCACAGACCTCCGTATTTTTCTTAACTGTGAATATTTTTCCTATTCTTTCTCCTAGTTTTAAATCTCCATTTAAAATGAACACAAACTTTTACTTTAACCTTTTTAATTTTTTGTAAAAACTTTTCAATGCTATCTTCTACTTTGCACCTATATCTCTCTTCTATTTCTTGGTCTACATTTGTTTCTACCTTATTGGTCGCAATGCTACCTGATTCTAATTCAATTTCTATCTCTTTGATCATCTCAACTTCCTTTTTGTCTTCCTGACTTTCTTTAACTAAATATACCTTTATAATTCCTTGGTTCTTCTCTACCTTTTCTGTAATTTCACATCTTATTTCCTTCATTTCTCTAATTTCCATTCTAAGTTCATTAATTTCTCCTTTGACTTGACTAATTTCTTGACACATTTCTTTCATCAATACTGCTTTGAGTTATAACTGGCTTTGTTGAAATTTCTGACACACTTCTTCTTTGAGGTCTTGCTGACTTTGTTCAAATTTTTGCATCATATTCATCATCATTCGCAGCTCAGATACTTCTTCTTTCTCTTTTTCCACTAACTGTGGATTTTTAAAATATATTGGGCTTTCTACCGGCTTCATTTTGTTATTCATAGTTATGGTATTACTTTTATTTTTTTAAATTATCTTTTGCATTAACAAATCAAATATTATTATTGTTTATTTATTTTTCTTACTAATATGGAAACACACACTGAGTCCACCCCTTTTGTCCATTTTTCTACCCAATCTTAATGCTTTAACTCCACCCAAACATCTAACTGTCTCTGATTTATTATAATGATTTATTTTAAATAACATAAATAGCATAAATCTCTTTCCATTTAAAGAAAAAAAAAGGTCAATTCTTTTTTTAGAATTAAATACTTTCACATACGTAATTTCACTTTTCTATAAAAAAAATTTCAAACAAGAAACAAAGAATTTAATTACTATTGTTTCTTAGGTCCAGCCCCAAGTTGGGTAAAGCCATTTGTACTGGGTTTCAATATGTGTCCTCGAATCACCGGCCTCTTAGGCAGAGAAGAACATATTCAGAGAAATATGTATGTCCAAATAATAGCTATATAAAATATAACTAGCGTTACATTTCCAGGACATAACTTCTTCTCGGCTATTGAGTTCAACACCACATTCAAACACATTTTTTGTGTATAAACACGGGCACCAGCTATCTATTCAAAAAGAATAAACAACGCACTTTGAGCAATGGCCATTAACTCAATGCCTAAATTCACAACTAGCTCAGCTGTTTGTAATCACTAATAGATTATATATAATTAGTGGTTAAAATAATTGATAAAAGAATTGTAAAAGGAAATTATAAAAGAGATTGATAAAAAGAATTGACTGACAAATAGACTTTAATTTTAAAGACAATTTTAACTAACATTAATTTACTAAATTTAAACATATTTATAGTTTAATATAATACACACGCATTTTAAATTAACATTTCTAAACTAGTTTAAATATTCTTGTAGATTTTAATAATAGAACACTGGTATTTATCTAATTTAACTAATAACACTGATATAATGATCATGCACATATTAACTCATATAGCATTCACAATATAATAATAAAGCATTAATAGCATTTGAAACTTAAACACACATATCAATAGTTCATTTTATGTATGATATAGAGTTCATATAATTAGACTCTTGGAGGATTCACATGAATTAATGCAATGCAATGGCTATTACAGTACAAATGAAACAAATGTTTTACCTAGGATTTTGAACGTAAATTTAGAACTTTGTTTCTTCTTTGATTACACATCCTTCCAGCTGGCTGGGACATTTCCTTGGTGAGTTTCCTTATTATTCATGATCATTACTATTGGAGACAATTAGATATTGATGGTGATTTCCAAGTTGTTAAGTTGACATTATTTCATGGGCAGATCTTGCTGTTTTCATCGGACATCAGGCTGGGGAGAAAAACGTGCATTCCCAAAATCTTCTCAGCACTGCATTTTGTTTCTAAATACCATTAACTTAACTGACTCAATTAATTTTTGAACTGAACTTGCTCAATTAATTTGTGAACTGAACTGTCCGATAACAAAAAGTCTATTTATACCTGTGATGTATTGTCCTTGTAATATCTCCCGGCAATATCGGTTGTTGAAATTTCATTGATAATCCTTTGATAAATGTGTTTTGGAAGATTGTTTAATTAGTAATAGCCATGCAGAAGTATTGTTTTATATTTTAATTAATAGCCATTGCCTTGTTTTTAATGATAATCTTTTATTTTGCATACATTTTTTATTTATTTACAATCGCACATATATACACACATATATTACTAGTTTTAAGATTATTTTTCTTTAATTCGAATGAAAAGAGATTTGTATTTTTTAAACTTTAAATTATTTATATTTTACAAATACTAATACGAAAACTCTTTACTTCCGTTTTATAAAACCTTTAGTTTAATTTCTCTAACTATGATTCCCCTCCACTCTTTCAATTAATCAATTTTAACTTTTATTTCAAAAACTAATGATAGAAAACTATTTGACTCTTATTCTTTTTGAAAACAAACTGTAACAAACTCTTCAACATCTAATTTTACGTTTTTCTTTTATGAAAGATTATTTTAATATTTTTTTTTAGATAAAATTATATGTGCCAATATCAGTATAGGTACTATATATATATATATATGTGCCAATATCAGTATAGGTACTATATATATATATATATTAGTCAATTATTTTTGGATATCAAAGATCAATTGTGCAATATTATACATAACTTGAAGTCATAAATTATATAAAATAAGATTATTCTAAATAATAACAAGTTTTCAAGCAAAGGGACAAATTTATGCAGCATGTGTGCTCATACATAAACATTGGGTCGAAAGAATGGGTGGATTCATTCCATTCTTTCTAAAATACTATATCTCGTGTCTGGAAAAAAATGAGTATTCATTTATAATTTATCTTTAAAGCGCATGTTCATTGGCTTAATCACTAATATTACTATTACATAAAAAACATAGCGCTATAAAAAATAATATTTCATGAACATATATATTATATTTTGCAATCAATATTTTATATTTTATAATTCATGTTATTATTTAAATAATGATCAATAACAAATAAAACAAAATAATTTATTTAAAAAGAAATAATAATGTTGTTGTAATAGCTATCAATATTTCTATTTCATACATCATTGACAATTTCACATATTGCCAAACTAAAAACAGTTATCTTAGTCATTGATAAAACTATGATTATGAGATAAAGCAATGGGTAAAATGCTTATTAAAGATAAAATCAACTTACTACTTTAATAATATTTTAAATAATGACACTAAGCGGAATTTTTTCTTAAAAGTACATATATATTTGAATAATATCAGTAACATTTCATTGAGTTAGTCTTACCTATTAAGATATAATGGTATTACCCATGCTCGTATAAATGTATTTATTACAAAACTATGTCATAATAAAAAAATGAATCCATATGAAGTTTATAACTAGTACTAAGAATATCAAACAAAACACAATCCATCACACAATATCCAAACTGCCAAAACTTGCAGCGATGAGCAACTAGAATATACAAAATAAATATCCATTAGCAATTAACATTATAAATTAAAAATTATAAGTAATTATTATTAAATAATAAATATTTCATATTTCAAATGTGCACTAAAATTGACATTAATATATGTTAATAAATAATACAAATTATTATTATTCAAATCTACCATATTTTCATTATTTAAACATAATATGAAAAGATTAATTTAAATACATATTTTTTTTTTACAAATTATAAATTTATACATAATTTACAATTGATAACAAATGAATAGTAATTAATAGTTATATAATGAAAATGTATACCAGAAAGTTTTTTTTTTTTTTAATTTTTTTCATAAAATATTTATAAATCAATTTTGTTTATTATGTTATGTTTATCAATAAAAGTTATGTTTTCTTTTGGCAATTGGTTAAAGAAATAATCACAAATAATTAATGGAAAAAGATGTAGTCCATTATGGCAATATATTTTTAAATATAGATAAAAGACAGGGAAGTGTCATGTTGAAGAAAATCATAATTTTTGCAGCTGTTGATGCTTATGCAGTACTCATATTTATTGTACTTGAATATATGGAAGTTTAGAGTATCCATTTGAGCTTTTTCCCCATTCCTGTGACAAAAATTATCTACACCTGGGTCTCATTTTATGTGTAGATATGTTCCTCAGAAAATGTGCACAAAAGAAATTGCACATAAATAAACATAACTTACCTTGAAAAATGGGGCTAGGTGCTGTAATTTTCAGGATTCGCATAAAAGCAAAGCAACAAGAAAAAAATACTTTAATATTTGCATTAAAAAATAAACAAATAAAGTATGACTAATAAAAAATTTCAAATATTTGAAAAAAAAAATAATAAAAGACAAACTTTTTTTTTTCCTTTTTTATTAACTACAGTATTTAATTGTACAGTTTTCATACATATTTTAATCATTACCACTAGTATTCATTTATAAATTGGTAAGAAATCAGATTTGATGTGATATGATGTATTATGGCTTTTACTTAAATGAAAAGAATTTCTCAGCAATTATGCTGAGAGAAACCTGTTAGCCACTTTATTTTTATTCTTGATGTGATTACAACAAGTGCCACTTTCAGTCTTGTACTGTGTTAATGTTTTTCTGTCTCTATATTAAAAAAATGATATTGCAATCAAAATAAAAAGATTATACATTATCATTAATAATATTATTTTCCATTTATAATATCAATAAAATCTTCGTTATTTATTTTAAAAATCTACGATTATTTATTTCTATTAAACCTAACAAAATACATTTTAAAAGTGTTATTAGTATTATTTACTCATTAGTATAAATAAATAAAATAAAAACTATGTCAGATAATGAAAATTGTTCTACACAAATAAAGCGTAATAAACAGAGCACAAAACATTAATTATAAACAACAATTAGTCAACCCCGTTCAGTACTGTATTCCAGAATCATGGCTAGTGTTCCACTGAGCATGCATTGGAATATTAACCATTCAGTTCCAGTATGTCACTATGATTCTGGTATACAGTACCGAAAGCGCTTGGCTAATTGTTGTTTATAATTAATGTTTTTGTGCTCTGTTTATAACGCTTTATTTGTGTAGAATAATTTTCATTAGTATAAGTAGGTTATTTACATAGAAAATAAAATTATAAATACAGCTTCAGGCAATATTCATGTTAGGTGCTAATATAACATTATATTTTTGAAAAACATGTATTTCAAGTCAAAATAATTTATTAATAATTTAAATTTCTTGATATCTAATAAATATAGTGAAATATAAAGGATATTAAGAAGAAACATGAATCATATAACTTTAAAATCACATTAAAATATTCCACATAAAAAGAGACCCAGGTTTATTTAGAAATTCATTTTTTATATTAAATGCTTTTATTGTCTGAGCACTAAAATACATAAAATAATTGTTTCATCAATCACAATTGGAGTTTATAAATTTAACTTGAACTAAAAAAAATGTAAAATCCAGAAATCATCTAAGTCACTCCCTCGTTATAAAAACTTAGGGTAGAATTCATTAATTTCTGGATCATGAATTCTTTTATTTCAAGTTAAATCTAAAACTTCCAATTGTGGTTTATGCAACAATTATTTTATTTTATTCCACATTGAATAAAAGCATTTAGTATGAAAACGGTTTTATGTCTACTATTTTTAAGTTTTTAATATTGGCACAGTAATTGAAAATGTAAGATAATATTGTACTTTAAAT
Source organism: Epiperipatus broadwayi (assembly GCA_028023455.1). NCBI lineage: Eukaryota > Metazoa > Onychophora > Udeonychophora > Euonychophora > Peripatidae > Epiperipatus > Epiperipatus broadwayi. Next base: position 2,980,602 of record JAQFVV010006287.1, on the reverse strand, counting down.
TGATTTTAGCTTATCTATGATTTCACCTTGAATTTCATTATCCTATGATGTTTTCTTTGGCACATCAATGATAACAAAATACAAATGTAGGGTTTCAATCAACATTTTTATCCTTAAATGAATATCAACTATTATTTTGTTGATATTACAATCCATGCAAAATTTTGATAGTTTCACAACATTGTAGTTAAGCATTGTGTTTGTTGTCAATCATTCCATTTAGTCATAAAGATATTAAATGAGAGGAAATATTATGTTCCTTCATGCATAAATATTTTTTTACCCACACGTTTTTATTATTATTATAAGTACAGGATCTATTTGTTTTAATTAATATTGTATAATTAAGGTAAGATAAACACAACTTTTAAGCAAAATAAAATATGGCTCTTCTTCTTGCTGAAAACGTTTCTGTAACTATACTGACATGAAACACTATTCTTTCCTTGTTTGTTTTTTAACACTGTCTTGTGAACAAATGATTTTCTTCTTTTTTTTAATCTTTATAAGGCGTTGTTAACTTTCAATAATAACCTATACAAAAGTATTTCATTTTTAAATTTAATAAATAAATAGTTGACTAATTTCTGATACATTCAAAACAATAAAATATATTTTATTAAACTTATGACATTTGTAATTGTTTTCGTTATTTAATTATTCATATACTACAAAGGGAATTGTAGATGACAACATGAGTACATCACAATATATATATATATATATATATATATGATAAACAAAAATGCAAGTTAAAAAACTTGCTAACGCTTGTATTTATGTCCACAGGACATATATATATATATATAATGAATGTAATCAAAACATATATTTATAAAATAATTCAATGAAGCCTTTGGTACTCACCAGTTTTAAATAATGAAGTTTACAATCACTAATATTTTCACAAAATAATATATATCTTCAACTGAGTAAAGGTCTTAGTATGTGTAGTCTGTGTAAAGACGTAACATTACATAATATACTTAAAAATATGTTTGTCCAGGCACCGATATTATTTATTCTTTTTTATTTCCAATATTTTTATAGCATGTTATGATGCCAAAACATTGGTAATTAAATACTTGTGTAGTCTTTATGATTTTTCACAGAAACATATTTTTTGCAACAAATACATCATAACACCCCTGCTCATAAAATACAATTTTCTGAAAGATAGTTTTTATACAATAAGAATAGTTGCAGAGAAATGAACTCATGTATCACGTGATTTAATTAAATACACTTGAACTACAAATACAATTATTGTTTTCCTCTAGAGGTTTGGTGATGTTATAGTTCTAAAGCTATTAATATATGACATATCTGAACTTAATTCAGTCCCATATGGCTATTTAAGTTAGATAGCTAGATTTGATGCCATGGATGTCTGACAATATCAGATTTTCTACTTAATATATAACTTAGATAAATGCAAGAGCTTGATCTGATATTTTGAAATCTAATATCTGAATGACTTAACACCTCTCTGATGACATCAAGAACTAAAAACTGGTCAGAAAAGCATGTTGCAAGCTATTATCCACATTATATAAAATAAGAATAGTCTAAAGGTCTTGCAGAAAACATACATGAATTATAATATAAGATTTATCAATGGATCTCTTTATTACATATAGTCTTTATTTAATATTTTCTTTGTTATATGCTGTATTTAATCTTGCATTATTTTGCAGTAATTTTCGATGTTTGATGAAATAATATCCATCATTTTCAAGGTGAAATTGTTAAAGAATTTTTTTCAATCTTGTTAGGAGATCTTGACAATAATGGATGTTGTTCTAGTGAATGATAAAATATGAACAAGTATATAATGTTATATTATTATTTATTTGTAAAATAATATATTCTAATAGTAAGTTGTTCACCACCTGACAAAAAAGAAAATACAATTTACGTTGAAGCTGAAACATGGTTGGAAAATGATTTGGTGACTTATATCTGTAATGATGGAAAGTCTGTAATCAAAGGGGATGAAACTCGTAGATGTACAGAAACAGGAAAGTGGTCTGGTGAAGCTCCTACATGTGGAGGTAAATATATGCAAAGTTAAAATAAAATTTATAATATTCTTTCATTATTTTTGCAGCAAACAATATCTAAAATGCACTATTTTTAAAATTCTACCAATGTTCTCATATGTCACTTCATATGTTTACCTTTTATCTATTCTTATGCATTTTTATAAATAATATCTATTAATGTTATTTTATATTTCTCTATCTTTTTAAATACTTACATATCAGAAAATTATTTACATAGTAGTGAACTGACTATCTAATATTCTATGTATTTTTTTAAGATAAAATATTTCCATCCATTTAATATTTCTACTCTAAATATGTCTACCTGTCCAATACATAATTACTTATATATATATATATATATATATATATATATATATATATATATATATATATATATATATATATATATATATATATATATATATATATATATATATGCAAGTCGATGTCTGTATTTATTCAAAATAATACAAATAAATATTTAAAAATACAGTAATTAAAATGTGTTAAAAAGAACAAAAAATATAAATGATACTTAGGAGCTCTTTCACCTATCCTTGTATTCTTTGTCCACTAATACTTTGGAAGATCAACTTTTCCATAATTCTGTGATCTTAATATTTTCTGCCTGCCTATTGATTAAGTCTTCCTTGTATTTATATATTAACATAACCTCCTTGATTTTTCTTTTATTATCATTTCTTTCAGTTTGCAATAGTTTTACATTATTATAATTAAAATGAAAACTATATATATATATATATATATATATATATATATATATATATATATATATATATATATATATATATATATATATATATATATATATATATATAAAAACATAATTTATTATGGTCACAAAAAAGATAATGATAATTTATCATCTTCTGTTTTTTTATGACCATAGTAAATTCTGTATATATGGTTTTGATTTTGATTATAATAATGTAAAAATATTGCAAACTGAAAGAAATAATAATAAAAAACATCAAGGAAGCTATGTTAATAAATAATACAAGCAAGACTTAATCAATAGGCAGGCATAAATGTTAGATCATGAAATTATGGGAACCTTGATCTGTAAAAGTATTAGTTGACAAAGACTACAAGGATAGTTGAAAGTGCTCCTAATTGATGTTTATATTTTTTTTGTTTTTTTAACAAATTTTAATTATTGTGTGCCCTTTTTATTGGTACACTCCATCATAAAACAAATTGAGTCTAAATTTTAAGATGCATAATTTTAAATTTTATAAAGTCAAAAATATTTCCTTATTAAACGATGAAAAACAATAGTCATTTTAGTTATCAAATGAGTTGAACTTGGGCTTAATTAATTTAAAATAATATAAATATAACAAATCCTGGGTAATATACTTATTTTCAAAGGTATATAAAAGATGAAATAATAAACTATAAATTAATAATATTTAATAATAAGTAATTATTTGATAATATTTAAAAATGTAGGGAAGTTCAAATCAAATCTTATAAATAAAAATGGGTTAAATAGATAGATAATCCTGTCTATACACATCTAATATTATAAAGCATTGACTATTTCTGATGAAAGATTAATTTATTTTCCAAATTAGATATTTAAATTTATGTTCTTAATTTTGTGATTAAACATTCATAGAATTAATCTTGGATCTAGTCATTGTAGAAATAAAATCAAAATTATGTAAATCCATTTAAAGCAATTTATATTTTTATTCAGCCTCTAAAAGGTATTGTCTTTTATTGAAAAATGTTTTAAAAAGATCATAAACATTTAAAAAAAAATACTTCCGCTTTTGGCAGCCATCTTTGCAACTGGTCTTATTAAAAGCGTCCCTTAGCGATTCAGTTTCAAGAAGACAGGGACGATTGTCCCCTTACCTTTACGTCTTTTATTCAAGGTAAGTCAGTTTTAAACATTATATATTATGGAAAGTGATAATATAATCGATAACTCTCAAATTAATGTTAACCCCGATCTCAGCATTCAATCTAGCAATGCAGCCATCGGTCATAAATATTATAGCCTTAGATCTAATCTAAATGCAACTAAACTAACTTCTACTACAAATAAAAACCCACAAACCAATGAATCAAATGAAAACACCATCACAAATATCAACAAAAGTTTAGAAAATATTCAACTTACCCCTAATATAAACAATAGCATAAATATCTCATCAAGCGAAACTATTGAAATCCTTAACAATACAAGCAAAAACCAATCATCTCCTCTCCAAAGATTTTACGCTCCCTCAGAAGACTCTAATGAGCAATTTTCTTTGCCCTATAATACCCCGAATACCATATCTGAAAATAATAGACAAATTTTCCAACAAGATTATTTCGGCAAATTTTTTAAAGCTAAAACTTTTCCACCAGAGGTCGACAAAACCAGCGCTGTCACATTACAGTTTGTCAACAGTAAATTTAAAAATCAAAAAGAAGAAATAAATTTTAAAACTAATAAACCTCATTCCAAAACAAACAAAGATTATAGCACAGAACAATCCATTGCTACATCAGCCAACTTGCAATCTAAACCAATTTCCTCAATTCCAATATTGAAAAATTCCACTACGTACGCAAATATCGTAAGGTCTAAAAATTCTGAGAGCATCTCCGAAAATATTAAGGCTGATAATTTCAATGAACTATATTTGAATATCTCAGAATTAGACACAGAACAAGAATCAAACACTCTGGAAAATGTCTCATTTAATATAAACGATCTTAATGATGACATGTTCCTAAAAATAAATAATGAGTTCAACAAAACGATTCCTAACACTCTGTATAAATCGTTTACAAACTACTACAGCGATAAGTCGTTAATCTTAGCCATAACAAATCAACAATGTGCGTTATATAAGTTCCCTCTAGAACAATTATACAGTCTAATCAATCAAAATCAATTAGGCAGAGGCATTCACATGATCCTTAATCATCTCAATGACCGCTATGTTATCATTGAGTTTAAAACATGGGCGGACCGTATGAACTTTAAAAATAACTACCGATCTTTGGGAAATTATATACTTTGCTCCATAGATATGAACCATCCAGTTACACTATCTGGCAGAATTCAAAACTGCCTTGCCCACTTGAAAGAACAAGAACTACAAGGCATCCTTATTAATTATGGTTCAGTTAGCAAATTTAAACACCTATTAAACCCTCACTTCGAAGATCAAATTCTGTCCAATACAGTTGTCTTCACACTTACTTTAAAGAAAAACATTATACCCACTGACATACCCACCATTATTACTGCAAGAGGCTCTCCTATGGTTTTGACCTTCAGGGGAGTACAGCCACAATGTTTCTTCTGCCTTCAAAGAACACACCTTATTAAGGATTGTGCAGCAAGAATATGCATACACTGTGGTATTAAAAAGAATAAAGTTCACAGATGCCCTGGTAGACCTATTAATACAGCTATCACATCCTTAAATAGACAATCACCACATGGGACTAATTCAAACAGCAACCTCACACAACCAGACAATCTGATTCAAATAAATCTTTCAACAAACCCTCTCACATCCAAACCTATCTTTCAAAATGAAAATCTTCAAGAAAGAACAAACACCAACCTCTACACTAATAGTAGTGAATCAGAGAACCAAGCAATAACATATACTGCTACTAAACCAATCTCTCAAACCAATAATACTCAAGATCAATCATTAGATACATATTGTACTAATCCCCGAGAAACAATGCTAGGCCAAACTCTTTCTACAAAAGAAGACAATATGACCAAACCATCTAACGAGAGCAAGGAAAACCCAGGCGATGAAGAAAATACAGTTAAAAAATTTCAAAACAATTCATCTATAACAACTCCCACCCAGCTTAAAACCAATGATGCATCACCATTCGGGCCATCTAAGTCTAATAAACCTAAACAAAGTGATCCACAAACTGTCCTCAATTCTTCAACGCCTGCAATAATCAACCATCCAGATGAAAAGACTTATCAAACACTCAACCCGAAAGTCAGCATAATTAATGTTTCACAACAGTTACAGCAAACCGAAAATGACTCAGATCTAAAATTTAAACCAAATTCTTATAACAATAAAAAAACATTTTCAACAAAAGTACAGGAAAAAGAAAACAACACTACTAAACTTAAACCCCCCAAAAAAACCAACACAACAAATATCCAAAATACAAATAAGAAAATTAAAAGAAAATCAATTCGCTCAGATAAATCAAGCTCTGATGATGACAGCTCCCATCCAATACATTATTCACCATCACCTGCTAGCAAACAAATCTTAGATATATCCAGCACAAAGCTTCACAAATCCATAGAAAAAAAGAGGAAAACCATGGATCCTATAACCATCGATATCATTGATCCATCATCAGACACCGAAGACTTCATGGATGCATTTCCTCAACCAACAAATATATCACCAATCCATCCACAAGTTCAATCACAAGACTCTGATTTCCAAACAACATCAGAACTGATTAACATGGAGATGCCCCACATTGACTTGGTACACTTTGCTGAGGATGGTTTGGATTAATCTATCATGTTCTGCAAAATTTCTGGCATTAATATTCGTGGCATCAACTCAATTGATAGAGTTCTAGCTATTAAAAACTGGCTCTCGCTCTGCTCCCCTCATATACTTCTTATGGGTGAAACTAAATATCACCATAAGACTGATCATAAAATATTATCTCTTCTCTCAGCTCTCGGATTTACTAGATTTTCCATAGGCCATTCTGCTTCAGGTGGAGTCGGTATTCTTCTCAGCAAGTCAACACCACCAAACAGTTTTTGTAGTCTATTCCTAGATGCCAATATTATTGTCATAGAAATAGACTATTGGGGTTATACGATCATCATAGCTTATATATATATACAGCCAAAGACACCTCTCAATATCTAAAAATAATTCATATCCTAAATGCCATCAATGCTAACAGAGCCTCTCCTACTATTCTTCTGGGAGACTTTAACACTACATACAATGAATTCATCAAGAGATTTTTGCATCTAATAAATCACAGATTAATGTGTGGAGAGGGTTTCTTCCCTCCTGAAGCCTACTCTTTCTATACCAAAACTAAAAAGTCCCTGATTGATTTGGTTTTCTACACGCCAGACCTTCATTTCAACCTTGATGCAGCCTTGGCCCCTGTTGCTTTCTCTGATCATATGGCTCTAATCTTACAACTTACACCTATTGCAATCCCTACACCTATTGATGGACCTGGTAAAACCATGTGCATGATCACCCAATCAAATATGACCGAAGCGATACATGTCTGAGGCATACATCCTTTTCCAGAAAATAAACATCCTTTCCCTGCCTGCTGAGGAGGGCTGGTTTTCCTTCATTGGAATACTTCAGTCCATATTAAATCACCACACCAGGAAAATCAAAGGACCTAATGGCCTTCTAAATGACCTAACAGACATTAATATACAACTTCAAGCATCACAGCAAAATTTCACAAATACAGAAAAAATTATCTTCCTTAAAAATCTCTACAAAATCAAGCAAAAGTCCCTTGCAGAATATATATCCATCAGAAGAGCCAAATGTTTCTTAGCACAACAACACTGCTGGACGAGAGACTATCTCAGATGGGTACTGGGATACAATAAAAAACAAATCACTCCCTTATCCATTAATACTAATGGAACCAATCTTATTGGCTTTCCAATGATGCAGCACATCAGCAAACAATTCTGCCAATTAATGCAAAAAGATGGAGCTCCTCCTATAAACAGCTGGTTGGATGCTGGTGACCCCGGCGAACATGGCATCACGGAAATCCAAATCAAAAAGAAGATAACATCTCTCCCTGATGGCGTTCATCCTGGCCTTCATGACATCCCAAATTTCCTTCTCAAACACCTCAGTCAATTCACTGTGCCAATTATTAAAAAAAATGATTGATCACCTAGCCTCCGGCAACAGAAACATAACAGATCTTTACCCAGTGGCACTCGTGCCTTTTATTAAAAAAGCAAAACCACTAAACGACATTAACAGTATCCGGCCAATTTCCATGCCCCTATTGCTTATCAAGATAATTGAGTCAGTCATTAAAGATCAAATCCAAACTCAAATTTTTAGCCATATCTCATCAAACCAATACAGAAAAAAGGGATCATCAACCTCGCATGCTATGTCCAATGTAACTGCACTGTTCAATTACATCAGAGGACATCGTAAATCAAAATCTATTGCTGTCCAGCTGTATGTTGCGGTAGCATTTGATTCAGTCCAGATAAACATCCTTCTGGATATTCTGTTGGAAAGTGACATTCCAGCTGGAATTGTACAGATGGTCAGCAATCTGCTCAACAACAGAGAGATTTTTCTCTCTCTTGATGGCAAGATCACACCAGGCTTCAATCCATACAAGTCGATCCCTCAAGGATCCCCACTCAGTGCCCTTTTCTTCACAGCATACATCAACTCTCTTCTGATGGATATAGAAAAAAACCTCCCTGGAATTTTCCTTCCCTCTCTCAATAAAAACTTCAATGTATTTTCATATATTGATGACATCATGGTTGTGCTTCCCACCATTAAATACCTTCCTCATCTCATGAACATACTAAACAGAAATACAGCAAAACTTGGCCTACAAATAAATTTTAACAAATCTTCCATCTGGAAGATAATGTCTGGTAAATAAATTAACTCTCCCTTTTCTGCAAAACCCCAAAGATACCTAGGTTTTCCAATCTACAAAACTCCAACTGCAATGGCAAGAGAGATTCAAGATGCAATCCTCCATTCAACTGAAGCCATCACCACTTCACTCTCTAGAGTATACCTTTCATTATATGGAAAGGTTGGCCTCCTCAACATGATCATAATGCCAAAAATCTCATATTATCTTCCATTCGTTAAAATGTCTAAACAGTTTCAAAATAAAATTAACCGATTATGCACCAAACTTCTCTGGAGAGGAAGGACAGTAGCTATTAGCTTGCGAGGTATCCAATGACCATGCAGGCTCAATGGACTGTCATTCCACTCAATACAAGCAATCATTTTACAGAAAACCCACAACACTCTACATAATCTGATCCTCTCCTGCGGATACTCTAACATTATTAAAAAAATTACACCGACAGATCGTCCTCCACCCTCTTCCAGTTCATGTATAGCATCCCTAATACAACAACTACAACTTTATAACCCGATAATATCCTTTAACCTTAACCAAAAAATCACCTTATGGGAAGCATACAATATAATCAACTATAATCAACAACCCATTAAAAACAGCCTAAAAATAACCAACCAAAGACTCATTACACACTTCAAAAGATGGAGTCTGGAACCCAAATTCCTTGACTTCATCATTAAAATAAATCTTAATGTGCTTCCCATGAATTGGTTCCTTTATCACCGAAGAGGTTTTACCAGCATTTACCCTATATGTGGTCTGTGTGCTCGTGAAGATGAAACCATAGACCATATTATACACCGGTGCCCAAGACTTAAAACTCTGAAAGATATAATTATAATCAATTCCAACATAAGACCTGATATGATTTTCTCACTTGAAAATGCCATTCATAATGGGTTTTTTTCATAATAAGGCTTTCTACCTTTATCCTTTATTCCATATGGATAGTGAGATGCAAAAGTCTCATGGAATTACCCCCGCCACAAATCATACCATTGTTTTATCAAATGCTCAAAAAAATCAAGAAATGTGACCAGCTCCTTGCCTCCAGTAAAGTCTTTGCTGACACCTGGTCTTTAATTGCTCTTTCCTTTTCCTGATTATCAATTCCCACCTACCCAGCATTATAGAATAGTCATTTATAAAAGAAAATATTCATGTTTATATTAAAAATGCTAATACCATTAAACAAGTTCTTAGAATCTCTTCACTATACCTAACCACATAAGAATATAACATTGTGCTCTCATAACATAATCTAGCCAGATGACATATAGAACATTATATAATCATATTATTGTACAATTTATTCATTTATTTATCCTTTATTAGTATGTAATCACTATTTATTGTTAATAAAAATTTTATTGAAATGAACATTTAAAAAAATATTTAAACTACATGTAACTACCAAGTAGCATAATGGTCCAATGGAAAAGCACAATTTGGAATAAATTAACAACACACAGACAATATTTAAAAAAATATTGTCAATGGCTTGACTATTTTTTCTTTTGGCTTCAGTTTATGAGGATTAGCTTGGTGGTCAGCAATCTTGGTCATTACCACTTCTTCATTGGTGACAGCTTTCTTCTGTTGCAGGAGCTTCCTGGCAGCATTATGGAGACAGACCTGAGAGACATGGAAAAGATGGTTTGGCTCCCATTCAACTGGCATTCTGGAATCACTTATCACTCTAGATTTTTTCCTGTGGTTCTCATTAGGAAAAAAAGAAATGGAAAAGAGCAAAGAGCCCATATCTCCAATCTACTCTATTTATGTGTCCCAAACTATTATAAGAATGCCACTGTTCATTGGCCCAAAGTCAGATATGATAATTAATAAATTATTTACCTAATTGCAACCAATTTTTAGTTAAAAGTAACATATAAGAAGCTGATAAAGTTCAAAACACATTCCAAAAAAAAAACAATTTAAGAATAAAATTAAATAAAACAAAAAAAAAATCATTAGCTAAATATTTTTTAGTTAAAATGATTAAATTATAAAAGGTAAAAACCGTAAAAAAACTATGATAACAAAATAATATTTTATTTAATGAAAGCCAAGCTTTAAAATATTTTAATTAGTGGAAGGAAAATTTCACACTGGCTTAATCTGTGCCTGCCATCTTGGTTATATCTTCATTTTTTATATTTTTACAAAATTGAAAGTAAATATAAATAATTTTATAAAAATGGCAAACTTTACTTGATTACAAATTTTTCTTTTTACAATAAAAAATAAGACCAAATATTCAAAAGAAACAAAATGACAAAATTATAAACACTTTTATACAGGAAGCTTTTTCATGTTACATATATATGTCACCACATAGTAGGTGATGATACTGTTAGTAAATTAAATATGATTGCTGGGTTTAAACCCTTATAGATTCTTAGTTTTTTGAAAGGAAAACATGAAGATTACTCTGACCACAGAGTGACTGCTTCAATATATACTACTATACTAAGCAAAACAACATTTTTTTTTACTAAAATTGTTGCACAACTATCTTTTCCTCTATGGATGTGGAAAAATTTTAATAAAAAAATGTGTTTTTCACTAGTATTGTAGTCTTTTATAAATTTGTATTATATATATATATATATATATATATATATATATGATCAATAGATGGATAACCCCAACCCCCAATCTACCCCCCCAAAAACACCACCCAACCCCATTCCACCTCTTTCCCTCCTTTTTTCCACTCCACAGCCTTTCTCTTAGTGGGAGAGAGCAGCCCGACCCAAACCCGCATCTATATCATAATATATATACTATATATATATTATATATATATATTATTGAGATATAGATATTTAAACAGAGGGAGTTACTGGATATCTGTAATCGTATAATGGTTTGTATATATATATATATATATATATATATATATATATATATATATATAATATATATATATATATATAATATATATAATAATTAGTAACACAAAAGACAAAATTGCTAAAGCAAAATATCTGCAAATTTTTAGTGCATTTCACGGAGATGAGCACGAGTATTGACATTTATTATAATAAACTCCAAACAAATATATCAAGTAGATTTAGACAGCATAAATATTTATAAAACAGAAATGAGAAAAAATAGTACATATGTCTATAATTCTCGATTGCAATGAGGATCGAGTACCCATTTTTGGTGCATGAAGTTCAAATCTTTTGAATAGAGTAAAGTGATCAGGACAGATATTATGGTACAATGATAACTACAATAATGTTACTATCAAAAGATTGAATAGTATCCAATTATGTAATTATTTAAATATTTAAGACATTTTTTCATTACTGTAACTTTAACATTTTTAAGCAATCTTTGGGGTTTTGCTTATAATAATTATATTTATGGTACTGTAATGACCATGCCTTATGATTTATTGTATTATTGAATAGTTAATGCATTTTTATTATTTACTAAATACTTCTTTTAGAGCACATTATTATTAATTATTCATATTTTTGTAGTGCAAATGCATATTTTATTATTGCTAAAACAATTTTAAGATTAATGTTTTTAAAAAATTCTAATTGCAGAACGAATATGTGGAGCACCAACAAATATATCTAATGGCGATTATACTTACATGGATAGTTCCAGTATTGTGCATTACTATTGTAATGAAGGATTCTATTTACAGGGAGAAGAAATATCAAGGTGCATTGGAAATTCAAAATGGAGTGAGACACCTAAATGCCTTGGTGAAAAATTTATTTATGAAATTAATTTAAAATCAGTAAAAGATAGAATATAAAATAATTATCTAATAAACATTTCATAATAATTATATAATTTTTGTGCATATATATATTTAAATCTTAAAAATCAAAAGTACAATGTCACGGCAAATTTGCACATATTATTAGTAGTTAGATTGACAATGTTGTAAATTATGTAAAATCAAATATCGGATGTTAAATTAACCTGTGTTATCTTGCAAAAAAATAGATAATTTTCTTTATTAAAATGAAATAAATTCCAGAAATAGAATATATATATATATATATATATATATATATAAACTTGTATTATTTCAAAATTGTGCAAATTTAATTGTGTAAAAATACTTAGATATATCCATATTTTCCCTCTGAATACTAAATAATATACTCCAAAATAACACCCTCCAAAAATTCTGAATGTGTATAGAAAAAAAAGATCAATTAATTTTTAAAAAGAATGTGGAAAAACCAAACATTAGTTAATCATACTTTGAGCTCAGTGAAAAATTGAAATTGAAAAATTCCTAGGATATATTTTTTTTAGTAAACGTATTAATTGTTTATATTTTCAGTAACTATATTTAAATGGGGAAGTATGGGGATTGTTTAATATATCTATAAAGATGTGACACATGGGAAAGAGAAAGGTGAATAACTACAGGTGTATGTTTAAAATTTAAAAATTCAGATATATTAATCTTTAACTGAGGTTTAAATTTTATATATGTGCTAGAGATAATATCTAGTTTAGTAAATGATTAGCAATAATCATTGTTGTATTTATCTGAGGTGGATGATGTCGAAGTTATGAATGGAGTGAGTTTGACAGTTTTAAATAAAAATGTAACAATTTATAAAACATTATATTATTACTACTACTGCTGCTGCTACTACTGCTACTATAACTATGACTATGATTACTACTAGTAGTAGTACTACTAACTCTGCTGCTTTTGGTATTGCTATTTCTACTGCTACTGATTTGGTTGATGCTGCTATTCCTACTACTACCACTTTTTCCGCCAATACTATTACTACTACTAATAATACTATTACTACTATTATTGTCATTATAATTATTATTTACTTATAGCTGTAGTTTAAAATAAAAAGCTGTATTGCTATCACTTAATATTTTGATTAGTTTAAGTACTATTTTATTGGCCAATTTACATGTGTATAGTTTTAAAAGTAATCAAATGTTCATTAGTAATACATTTAGAGTTGTTAGAATTGGCTATTTCTTTTGTTTTATTAAGATATTTTTTGTTAAAATTTAAAGTATTTTGCCAATTTTCATCTCTTCTATATATCATTTGTATTAGTATACTGTGTTAAATTGGACCATTTGAGGTGTGAATTAGTAAATTTCTATTAGTTATGTGTTAAGCTATTGATTAATTATCCCAGATTTATTTTGTGATATACACAGCGTTTTAAAAAACAGAAAAAAAAAACATTATTATAATTAGCTGAGTAGATCATTACCATGGTGTACAATAAATTATGATCACTAGGAATTATTATTTTACTTTTAATACTGATGATATACCTACAACACAACAAAATTGCCTAAAATGAAGTCTTCTGTAAATTTAAGTTTTTCTGAAAAATACAGCATTTAGAAATAAAATCTTGCTTCCTGTGGAGTCTTACAGGCTAAAAAATCCAACAATCATTTGAAACCTTGTCTTGCACTTTTGGATCTTACGGTTAGGTGAATACTCTAATTAGATAAATGTGTTGTGGCAGAATCTAGGATATATACAATCCCAAACCTTACATGACAGCATAGTATCTTATGCTTATGACCAAGTCCTCATCAATCACTAGAAGTTAAGCATATTTTTTCTCATCTCAACAGAATCAATAACATTGGTTTATATCTTTTATTATTTACAATCTAATTGTATGTTTTACTTTTATTATACTATTTTAATTAATATTATTAATTATATAAGTCGCTCTTGCTTTCTAAAATGCTGGAAATCTTCCATTTAGCAAATAAATGATCAAATTTTGTTTACTTTTTAAAATTAACACTTTCGATGTTACCTTTTAATTATACATTTTACCACTTTATAATTTACTTTCTTTTAAAATTATTCATCTCTAGATATCCAGTTTATCACATACTAAGCTATTCCTTTTTATTTTCACATATGCCAATATTTGCATCAATTCAAGTATTTTTTGACAATAATGAATGAACTTATTCTAGTACATTTGAGATATGTTCTGTTATTTTCAAAGAATTGCTAATTTGTTGATGATGGTTTGAATCTTATTTTTCTCATTTTCTCGTTTTAAACCTCTCTTTTTCTATTCATATACTAGTTTTTAGATAAGGAGATCTGTCTGGTAATATTTATGCCATACCTAATTTGTTTAGACTTGGATAACTTATAAATCCATGCGTCATCTTTGTTCTGTCTCTGTTTTATTGTTCTTCCTCTATTTTGCCTATGTATGTAAAGTCAATATCTTTGATTATATTTTAATTTAATATATCGAATAAATGTACCATTATTTAATTTGTTTGTGTGCCTATTTTGTGGGATGAATTTTACTTCCAACAGTATCTTTATTTTCTTGAAACTATGAAGCAAAATTGATGACCTTTAAAAATTTACCCATCTCTTTTATGGTTTTTTTAGTTTATGTTTATAATCCTTTGCTTCATTGTAAAAGATTAATTATGCCGAATAATCTTGACGAGTTATCATTCAGTTATTCCACATGTAGACAATCTTCTTAATTTTGACAATAGCAATTAAAAGAATTGTGTATACCTTTCACCACTTCTTAAACTGAAATATTTTTTTTGAAAAATTAAGTATCTAATTAGTTCATGGTTTTCCTTTGATCAAAAGTTATTTATATATTTGTTGTATATGTCCACATAGAATGTAGCTATTTTGTCAATAATTTCTCCCAATCATTAACAAAAACTTGAAGACAATTTTAGACAGTAGCCACTTGTTATATTATCCTTAACTCAGCGAATTTTATATCATTCCTTAAATTAATGAGATATTCCATCATTTCTAAATAAAATAATTTTCAGGAATTAGTACAGTTTAAATGATTGTTAATTTCTATTTTGTCCTTTGGCATTCTATTGTTTAAGTGTAAGTAGTACCATAATCTTACTTTTGTTATCTCTTTTTGATTCATTTATCAGGTCTGGAAAACAGTTTGGTGTATCATCTTTCAACTTAGCATAATCGATTTTTATTAAACTTATAATAATACTACATTTTCTGAATTTAATTCATATTCTTTTGGGCCTCTCACAGTTATTTGGTAAAGATTTTTGAATTAATCATTATCTCTTTTTATGCTTCTTCTCTCCCTTGCAATGTTCTATTTATTGTACAATGTCTTGCATAAATTCTTGCAATTTGTTTTCATTATACCCAACATGATTTTATACTATTTCCTCTAAGTCAGTATACAATTATTTATTTATACATACTCCTACTTCTTTTGCAGTTGTTGTTGCATTTGAAATGTTGTTTTCAATTTTAAGCTTTTTATATTATATTTTACCTCTTCAGATATTTTTAATTCTTTACTGAATTTTTTAAAATTCTTTTTATTTTTTGATGCATTTCTTCATTTTTATTTGAATTTCTTCATTTCTTTGTTAGATTTATTTAATAAATTAACTATATATTTTATTGCTTTTCTTTACACTTAGTATCTATTTTTATATATTTCCTTAAGATCTTTAATAAAATCACATAACATTACACTACTAATTGCGTCTGATATATCTTTTGTATGATTTTGTACAGTTAAAAATTAGTTTTTTCTTACAATTTTAATTCATTTGGTTGACTTGTCTCAAATATTTTTGATTTCTCAATATTTAATTTTGCTTTCATTATTCTTGCCTTGATAATGTTATCATTTGTAAGTATTGTTCTATCATATTCCTGTTGATTATCATTATTATTTTACTTCATCCTTTTTTCAGGTTTGATAAATCTTAAATATTTTATGTATACTTCATTAATGAGTGAACGTTTGCTATGCAAGCCCTCCACTATCATGATATAAATAGACATTAATTATGTTTTATTTCAATATACTGCTTAATATGCATTTCCCTGTCTATCAGGGTTGCTATTGAAATGTTGCTATATATCAATACTGATATATAAATGAATAAGTTTGTTTGTGACTCTATAACTCAACAAATATTACACCAATATTGATGAATCTCTCATGTTTTTCTTTTGTTTTTGGTATAAATTTTGACTATTACATAAAGTTATGCAATAATTGTTTAGTTAATAATTATAATTTATAATATAAAATGTTAAAAAATTTATATCATAATTTTATTCAAATGATGTCATAAAAACCAAAAATAGCATAGTGCAGATTAAAATGTTACAGATTATTTTGTTAAAACCAAGATAACATTCTATTTTGTATAGTAATGGAATAGGGGATTGGGATGTTCATATCTGAGCTGATGGTTACCAGTTTGTGAACATCAATTGCCTTAAATTGGTTAGCCATTTGTAACTTAAACCATGAGGTATTTGAGGAATTGTAATTTTATCTTCAAGTTTAAAAAAAAAATCTCAAAAGGGATGAGCATAATAGAATACTCCGAGAGATCAGCGTAGGTAAATCTTAGAAAAACTATGGATTGGAAATGCATCTTCTAAAGACCAGGCTAACTACAGAGCCTTTGCCAGCTTGGGCAATTATTTAAACAATTTGGATGCACCAAATTAGTGCTCATCCACTAGAATATGTAATCATAAAAATAAAACATGCTGATCATCATAAATGCTCTCACTAATTAGTAATCTTAATGTACTGGCCAATTATAAGCTTAATTTTCAATAGACTAAACTAAATAAAATGTAGTACAGAGACTTTGAAAAATGTCCTCTTTACACCAACCCAGGAATCATTATCATCATTATTATTTGGATTTCCATACACTAATAATACATCTCCATTCATATAGTCATTCATTATATTCAAATCTAGCTCAGAAGAAAAAAAAAACTCATTAAATCATGTGATCAAGAGATGTTGGAAACATATATTCTCACAATATTTTGAACCACTGGAATAATTTCCATAACTGAACACAAGTTTATGACAGTAAAAAATGATGTTAAGGTCTATAATCAGGCTATGCATATCAATTAAGCCTTCTGATTCTGATTAACATACAATAATAACAAATTGTCACATTGTGATATATATATATATATATATATATATATATATATATATATATATATATATATATATATATATATATATATATATATATGACTAATACAAAATTCAAGTTACTACATTATGATTTACATGATTAATGTATTACATTTACTTAAAACTCTTTCAACACACAAATATGTGGCTTGATATAAAATGAACATGTTTGAATTGACATTTAATTAAAAAATGACTAAAATTGTACATATGTGTCTATCTGGTGCACATTAATATTTGCAATACAATTGACATACACACACCTAAATGTATGTGCATAACATTTCTGAACATATTTGACTTACCATAAAATAAATATTTTAGCTGTAACTTTTAAATAAGATAAAATACAAATAATAAAACAATATTTAAATTTACATATAAGTGTGTGCATGTATATACATACACTGACATTTATCTATTTTAATATGTCACAATAATATATTTTTCAAAGTTAACTCCATGGTTAAAATAATTACATTCACACATACACATGTGTATTAATAAAATCAAATTCTATCTTTAATGGTTACAGTTTTTTCCCTTCTTTTTGAAGGGAAATAAAGTCTTTTTTGACTGCTGATAAAAGTTAAACCCTCCAGTAAGTATATTTTATTATTATAATATTTTTTGACAGATTACTCCAAAAAATTGTTATTTCTTCAGATTAATTCTTAACTACTTATAATTTTCTCTTTTTTCATTAAAAAAGAATATAGTCAATTTTACGACAGGTCACTTTTTGATTGTTGATTAATTAATTGTCAATGCTTTTAAATTAATCTAAAAGATTTGCTTTTTCATTTTAATTAAAACAAAATTATGCTTGCATTATTTTTGTAAAAAGTTTTAAAATAATATTTTTCTATATATTGTAATGGTCAGATTTCTATACCTTGCTAACATTCTGCAGAATTAAAGCACCATATGCATAAGGGCAACCTTACAGGTATAGAAAGCCACCAGCAATACTAGGTTCAAATGTGATGATTCAGCTCCACAACACCCATTATGTGACAATGCACCCGATGTCACATTAGCAAACTCTTCTTATAAGCATGGGGCTCAGGGAGTGACAAAATATTATTATTAATTTTCTTTGTATTATCCAATTATGAAGGATCATGAATGGTTATGATAATATTTATATATCTAACATTTCAGTTATCAAAGTGAGATACTAATATTCCTGTGTGTCGAACAGATAGACATTATCATGGCAGACATATGATTTAAAAGATAAAATGTACTGAATTACACATACTCTGGCACATCCCGTAACTGTTATGACATATGTTTATTTAATCCCCTGAACATTTGGGTACACATGAATGCATATACTATAATCTTATACCTATATTGAGAATTTGTATTTCAATGCTTTTGATGCGAGTTTTTAAATGAGAAATGGCAACCATACTCATGGACATACTAAGATTGACTTAGAAGCAAAGAAAATGAACAAAGAAGGTATATGTAGTTTAAATAAACAATTAAATTTCTCTAAGAGTGTTAGGTTTAAGAACAAGCACTAGTGTGGTTAATAAAATGTTAGATGGTGAAAAGATGGTGTTGTATTATTGAAATGCATATTAATCCAAAGAAAATAGATAAATAGGTAGTATTATTAGAGATGCAATATAATTGATTATATTGCAGTACTTTAAAACTGTAAAGCAATGTTTGAGAAAATCAGAATTTTGACTTGACATTTTCCCATGGCCCATCCAAAGGTTGTCACATTAGCATCATCAGGTGTATGGGACAGCATCACAAATACTCCCTGACTGTGTGAAGAAAGTTGAATGCCCACAGGAACATCTTACTTTGTCCACTTTATGGGAAATGAGAAGGAATCCAGTAATACCCATATTTATCCAAGAAGAAATAAAAAAGCTCAAAAGAAAATCCATTGCATCTCCAAACAGTAACACATATGTTCAAGTAAGTATAAAATCATAAAACTTATTTCTAAATTAAGCCTTAAATTATAATGATTCAACCTCCCAGTGCCTACATTTAAATAGTTTGAAATTTTGATTCTATGTTGGTAAATGAAAATAATAATAATTGATCAACCTGAACATGTAAACTAAATTACAAATAAGGGCATGATTTCAGAATGTGCATAAACAGTTTATACATTCATGATTCCCAACTAATAAGTCCAGCAATCTAATTACCAATATACACTCATATTTTATGATTAAGAGAAAAAGAAATAAATGTGTATATGCTTTAAATACATAAATAATTATGTGATAAGTAATTTTTGGTAGATACATTCAAACATTGTATATTATTTTTATACATATCAGGTATTTCATGTAATTTATCGAATATTTTAAAATTTAATAAACTCTGGACTGGCAAGCCAAAACAAAACAAGTATGAAGGAAAAGGGATTACAACAGTGTCCCTATCTTTAGTAATCTGAAAAATATGGTGGCAGATTTATGTTATACTCAGGAGGATATGACTTGCCTGGTCGGATATTATCTAGGCATATTATTATTGAAAATAAGAATTTGAAACATACATATAAAAATATGTACCCTAGATTATAAAACAATAAGAACCAGGTGAGTTAATTAATAAAAGAAATGTTTACAGAAGTTAGAATATATATTAAGATTACTTTACTTGTAAAATATTACTTATGAATTGATATAGCTTTACATAGATTGAAAGTACTCTAGAGGTCTTGGGTACAGGTTATCTACATTCAAACTTGTGATGATTGTGCACATAAATTTCAGATCAGTCATGCATTGTTCATTATGGATTTACTGCAACATTTTTTTTTTAGTTGGCTTCTTCAAATTTAGGTCATTTAAAAATTTTGAAAGCAACAACAGTTTTCAGCAAGTAGTGTACATATTTTTCATATTGGCGATATTTTCACTCAATATTATCATTATCCAGAGGGCATCTATGAAGGTGCAGGTGTTTGATTGACCATTTACTGGAGGAGAAAAGTGCTTTACCATCTTCTATTGCGTCTTTTTAAGATGTATAACTCTGATATATTTTAATTATATCTCCTTTCTCTCTCCTAAAAATTATTATATAATTATTAATTCAATTTTGTCATTTTATGTTAGTTAGATTTTAAATAAATCATTTTTATATAGCGCGAAGTTTGTAAACTGTAATATTTAAACAGCATTACGCTGTTGCACACGCGCTTTGAAGATTTTTAACTATAAATGAATGAATACTAACACTCAACCACATGATAAAGTCTTTGGAAAAGATAGATGGAAAAGATAGATCTTTTCCAAAGACTTTATCATGTGGTTGAGTGTTAGTATTCATTCATTTATAGTTAAAAATCTTCAAAGCGCATGTGCAACAGCGTAATGCTGTTTAAATATTACAGTTAGTTAGATTTTGTAATCTGGTTATTGTCATGACCTCAGGTGAAGTAATACATTAGCAATGTATTTCTTTGTTATTTAGTTAAACTTTTATAACACAAAATTATTTTTGTTGGGTTTTTTCTTACCGCCTCGATGCACGTTATTTTTAGTATATGTTTGACCTAATTACAAAATTAGATAAGTTTGTACATAAAATCTAATTCATTTTGACTAATTTTTTAAAGCATTAAAGTTTTCTGGGAATTTATTAATGCATTCTATTGTTTTTCACCAACTCTTGGTTATCTTTAATAGAAAAAACTAGAATATTAGTTTGCCAATTTAAAATAAACCAATAAGATTTTATATATATTTTTAAATGTATAAAACTTGAACAGAATTTCAATATTTATTATTTTAACATTACTTTAAAATAATGTCACAGAAAATTGATTAAATAATTAAATACGAGCTTTGAATAAACACTATATAGCTTTAAAAGAAATTTTTAAAGATTATTTCTAAATCACATTATTTTAAAGTATGAGTGTATTCATGGCACATTTATATTATGCTCACATTTACATACCCATACATTGATTACCTAGTTTGGGCACATACATGTATTGCCCTACTACCACTATACACACAATCCAATATCTAGGGTTTAAATTTAAATAGGAGGGAGGTGGTGGGCTCTTAAAGTGAAATAAATTTTCTACTTTGGGGCTAGAATCTTAGAAAGTGCTAAGCTTGTTTATTCTTATTTATCTATTATGTAACAATACACAGCTTTGAGGACAATTGTGCTACACACACAAGCAACTAGAATATGACTCTTTTTTTTAAATGAAAAATAAAATTTTTAGAATTAAAAACATAAATTTTAAAATGTATTTTTGTTTTCTCAATAAATTATTTAAAATATTTTTTTATAGATTATACACCTTACTTTTAGAACGTCATTTTAAAATGAATTATTAAAAAAACTTATTTAAAATTTTGTTCACATTATATATAACACTACTCACCATTGTATAAATGTTTATCTGTGCTTCTTTCTGCATATATCTGAAATAACATACATATATCAATTCATGAAGCTTTCTCTTGGTAAGCTTGGTATTTGTGATTGTTTGTCATCATCATCAGAAAAACACCATCCAGACAATTGTCAGCATCAGTAAGAGGTTCAATTTAGGGGATTTGTTGGCATGTCATGAGCTCCCTTCTGTCCAAAAGTGGCATTCTGTCTTCTAGAACATATTTAAACAATTATTTGGTAGATTTGAAGTGACCCTGGATTCATGAATCAAACCTCTGCAATAAACTAAATGACATCTGCTGCATTTTTACTCCTTTAGATGTTCATAGTAGCTCTGTATAACTCTACTAGCTATTCTGTTTCTCAAACATATTACTATCTAAGCCTGCTGGCAAGTTCTTACAAAAACTACAAGTCAAACTTCTGATACATTATCAGCCTATATAAATCATCTGAGGTGATAAAAACAAATTGCAGACTGTTTTCAATTTATCTAATCTTTATCTTGATTAAAATAAATTTTACTTTTTTCAAATCACTTTTAATTACTAGATACTTTTGGAAGCAATTTTGAAATTTAAACGAAGGTGTGATCTACATGTTTTACTTTAATCCTCAACATTTTTGGAACATTCCAAGAAGACTGGACATTTATTTGAACCTTCCCACCCTAAAATAGTCTGTATTGAGAAAAACGACATTAAGCGGAAGATCAGAGAAGCGTACTACATCAATAACAATAACAACTCTATCAATAGACGTGACACCTGCTTCGACATCTCTAAACGCTGGACTATTTAGCCCATTTGCATATGCTTTGCATACCACTTCTCCCACTCCATTTTTTACATTTCGCAGCTCACAGCATCACTATGAATATGAGGTAAAGGACCTGGAAAGCCCTTAGCGTATATTAATTCCTGTATATTATTATAGCTTCACATTCAAGCGTGACATACACTTAATTGGTTTATAAATTTAATCCTTTGTAAATTTTAACTTCAGGTCTCAAAATTCAATACACAGCCTGTAACATAGACAACTAATAATAATATAAGTATTTTATCTGGGAACCAAATTGCAGCTGTAGCATCAAATGTACTATCCACCGGAAATCATCACTTAATAAATGGGAAGTCTGTGGAGGTAGAAAGTTACTAAAATTTTTCCAAAGGAAAATATAATTTTAATATTTTTACACTCTAAACAATATGTTGAGTTTGAACCTGGTAATTAATACACAAATAAATTCATGATACATTATTTAAAAATATAATCAAATTTCATCCACAAACCTACATAGCTATATGATCTCCAGTGGCAACTACAATAATATTCTTCTTTATGTTTCATGTGTAACGAATGAAAATGGATCAGTAATCCATGCAGAGAACTCATAAAGTTATACTAATAAAAATATTAAAATCTCATAACTTAACACCCCCCTCTCCTTTACAAATAAATTAAATAACCCTTTGTTCTCTGCATTGATCACACTTCACAGTTACAATTACTTTAAACTTAAGGTCTTCCCTTTCATCTTTCAAATTATGTCTCTTTAATGCCCTACCACATTCACATACAGAAGTGGAATATACCAGTTCTTAACTCATCCACTCTGTATTCTCAAACCCTCTTTTTATAGTAATAGATTTATGAATGCTCTTGTTCTTATTCTCAGGGTCATGACTTGTGACCTGTGGATACGATCCCAGCAAATACAAATTGAATAGACATGGCCTTATTTAAAGCTAATGTCCATTCTCATTAACAGTAATAATAAGATTCATAATAATAATGATAATAATAAATATGATAGGATAGCTGCTTAATTAATAAAACAATTATTATAATAAATTTTGAATATAATTTGATCAAATATCAAGAGTGAAGAATGGATTTTATGTCCACTGGTAATATTTGTTGGAATGCAATAAATTGAACAATTACATATTAATTTTATAATTAAACATTCTCTCATCAGTTTGCCAATTACTTATTAAAATTTTAAACATATAGCAATTAATTCAAATATTCGAATCTTAACAAGTGAAAAATATATTATTTTACTTTAATAGCAAAATTTAATAAAGGTATTTTAAGGCCAATTTGTACTAGAAATATAAGTTTATTCGATTAATTCTTTCGTGTTATACTTCGAATATTAATGACTATAATAAATTTATAAATATTATAATTCTGTCACTATTATGAACTCTAATATTGTGATATTTTGATATGACACTCAAAAAACATTAATACACCAGACACAAGTTTAAATTTTAAAAACAACAAATATTTATTAACAAATATATAATAGGAAAGAAAAACTACAATACAAGTTAATATTCTAGCGATCCCAAATTAAGGAAAATATGACATATAAATGGGAATCTGCATTGGCAGACTGTATAAACTAAGTGAAACAAATACAAAGCTTGTCCCAGTAATGACTTTTATTATAAATAGTTTTGGGACTAATTACTATTCAACAGTATAAGTGATTTATAGTTCTTTTGATCCATAATACCTCGTTTAATATTTATTTGGTTATATCTGACTTGGTGATTCAGTATTGCTAACTCTGTTAATTAGCTTAAAGCCAATAAAAAATAATGTAATTTATTAAGTCATTTATATTTTCAAAATATTAAAGTTATGTTATTTAAGAAACTCATATCTTAAATGCAACAGAAAATTACTTTAACTTTCTACTTTTTAAGTTTATACAACTATTATTCTCATAACTTAGTATTCTAATTTCCTCTAATAATTATGTAATATGTTTTAATAAGTATATTACTGCACACATACACGTATCTACTGCTACACCCCAATATGAGTTCATTACCTCTTTCTTACCAGTCCAGCGATGACTTGCTTTTGCATGATCCTTATATGATGCGTACTGCTTGCCTGAATTCAAATTTACGATTAAAGATCGGTTCTCACACAAGCTAGAGCAAAACTTACCTACTCAGTACATCACTTTCAGTAAATCATTTTATAAATATGATATGATATTTATTCTCTGAACAAGTAACTACTTTTCACTGGTATGCAATGTCCTAACAAGCAATACACATAAAATTACCGTAGATTCCTGGGTAATGGTAAAAAAAGTTGCTTTCGTAAGAGAGAATAAGTTAATAATAATAAATTTTTGATACCAGCACAGATCTAAGAATTTGACTTTTTACTGAGACTAAGATTTATGAGGAACATGTCTCTGCACATATATAAGAGGAATGCTAAGAACACTACAAATTACAACCATAAATATTTCTCTAACGAAGCAATAAAAAAAATATTGGAGCTGGGATCACGTCCTCGATCTCCTAAAAATACTTTCAGATAAAATTATTAATCATGAGAGAGCTGTGCTCCATGTCAATCCTTTGATGTGGTAAAACTACTCTCACCTCAACAAACAGAGCTCATTTGCACTCTCACATAGCATAAAAAGGGTATCATATTATTGATGCATGAATCGATTACTCTATTACGACTAAGAATAAATTTACTTAAAAATATTACTATAGGCTAAAAAATAGGCATCATTTCATTTTAAATACACATTTTAACTCACACACTTCCGAACATAGCAATAAAATATGAAATATTAAATAAACGTGAAAATGTTAATTTAAATTATTAACATAACTATATCTTGTAAATCCTTTCATACATCATATTCCCCTAACATTTGTAATACCGAAAAATATATACGGGTTCAAGCAATACTATAGTAAACCAAATTATTTGTAAACTTTGCGTGAGATTAAATATGGAGTCAAAACTTTTTTTCAACTTTTAACTCTTAACCAACATAATATCAAATACAATATAATGCAATAATAAATATAATAGTAATAGAAATTTTAAGCTGGGTCTCTTTCTTAGTCCACTGGCGATGCTGGCAATTATCCTCATGCAAAGTGTCAACTGTCCGCAGAAAAAAAAACATATACCATTTTTAAATGGAAAAAATAAAAATAAAATAAAATGCATGTATGGCCATGGTAAAATATCACTGGTGCAACAACAAAGTTAAAACACATTTAATCTCGTAGCTACTTTAAGATCCAGATTTACACAATATTATTCACAACATAGCACAATAATTCACATATTTATTATATTATTTCTTTCCTAAGGAATTTTCCGATACAAATTTAGTTTTTATTATTTCTTCAGTACATTATCCTTTGGATATAATATTCCATTATTTCAAGATTACATTTGTCTTAGACAATTTATATTCATTTATGTAAAATTTCTGCACAATTTATTCCATTGAAATTATTTCATAAGACCAGATGCTCACTATATCTACATTAGTAATACTTTAAAGAAAGTTTTATTTAGACTTCTTTGTTCATCACATTTATTAAAAAGAATACTTTTGACTAGAATTTTCAAATTTAATTTTATAACGATTCTCTGACGAGAACTCAAAGGTTTACTCGGAGAATCATAATCACAGTAAGTATAAGTTCTTCTTTTAATTATATTACGTCTTTAGTCAACCCTGAAGTAAAGATAAGATTTGCATTTATTATTATTCTTACTCTTTCACCCTTTTATTCTTTTGTAATCCATTTGTTCCACTATGAAAAATTAAATATTTGAAATAGTATAAAATGTTAGGAAAGTTTGTAATAAAATTAAATATTCAAATATTAAAACTGACTTAATTCCAAATAATATTAAGATTAAGAAAAGTTTGTAGTATCATAGTCCATCCAAATTTACTTATTAAATTATTTAATAAAAGATATGTGACAATAAAAGTCACTACCTGATACATTCTCGGATATGTAGATCGAAGTTTCCAAATTGGGCGCATTGACTTTAGCATGATTTCCTTGTAGATTGGTAATAATTTGGCATCAATAGACCTAATAGAGGAGATAAGTGTTCCCATTAACTTTCTAGTGCTTTATTAGTAAGATATACAATATACACTTTTTAAATAAAAACTAATAACTTTAGTCAGATGATAAATTGATACTGGATTTGTTGTGTGCTCACTTGGCACAAGATTTTTAGAACAGACCACTAGCTCTAATATGAGCTTAGTTTTATTGAATCTACCCCATCAATCGCTGTTATTATCTAACTTTTTACACTTTGAACCCTAATATTAATTTTAATTGGTTTATTCATTTTTTGTCTGGACATTATTTATACATATACTTCCCTTCCCCTGTGTGTTTGAGAGATATTTTTTCCGCTTTGAACAACAACAATAAAAAAATGAAAAATAAAGAAAATACTGAAAAATTTTATAAAAAAATATTTCAATAACAATGCAAATTTGTAAAAAGGTATTTTTAAAGATGTTTGTGGTCATATTTTATTGGTAAGTATGTATCTAAATTAAGTACTTTATTATTATTATTTTTGTTTGAAAACTGCTGTTGAATTGTCTTTATGTATAAACGGAAGAAAAACACACACACAAAAAAATTGATATTATAGAAAATATAGGATATACTAAATAAAACATATTATTTGAAACGGTTCTACAATAATTATATTATGATAATTATACAATTCAAATTAAATTTATCTAAAATAGTAAATATAACTTCTTTTATTTAAAAATATGTATTATTGCATGCAATTTATGTATATTTAAAACTTAATATATTCAACATTTAGAATTGTAAAACTAATCAATTAATTTATTTTAT
Organism: Epiperipatus broadwayi; assembly: GCA_028023455.1. Lineage (NCBI taxonomy): Eukaryota > Metazoa > Onychophora > Udeonychophora > Euonychophora > Peripatidae > Epiperipatus > Epiperipatus broadwayi. Next base: position 2,952,765 of record JAQFVV010006287.1, on the reverse strand, counting down.
TTAGCGGATTAAAATGAATTTCTTAAGATAAAATATCTGATAATTTTAAAGGGAGATCATAAATGATTTAGTTGTTAAAAACAAATAATTATAATTTTATTAATAATTCAAATTAAGATCTAATCCTAACATTATGACATTATTGTTATTTTTTTATTTCAATTAATGTCTAAAATTTACTTGCTTAGAATAAACCCAGATATTTATAATATGGTGCAATTCTCTATTACTTTAACAAAAGACATTTTCTTCCACAAAATATTAAAATAAGTGAAAAGCTATGGGTAATGGTGATGAATTAAGATGCCAAGTGACCAGAAACTATAAATATGGCCTCTTGGAAAAATGAAACAGTCTTTGTAAAACTATAGCACATCTAAGATCCGGTCAAATTAGGTTTCAAATTAGCCATTTTCATCATCTTTTTCATAGTGGCAGAGTAGACAAATTTACTCTGGGCATTTTGCCTTTCTGGAAAAATGTATTTATTTTCAAACTAAATAGATAAACTACAACAGCACCATAAATTATCAGCAAATACTATTTTAAGGAAAATCCAAATTTACACTACTCAATTATTAAATGAATTATGGAAAACTGTTTATGGAATAATGGTTGTAACATCAATTGAATCATTTGTCACTTGTTTCAAAAAATAAAAATAAAAAATAACTTGTTTGGAACACAATATGAATCTAAATCAATGTATAAATTCAATGTTCCAGAAATACTGCTTAATTCTCAAGTTTATTCATTCCATGATTTATGATTTATTTTATAGGGTTTATAACATACTAAAATGGCCAACCATAACAAAGTAAATTAAATATATTTAAACCAAAAAATATTAATCTATTGTTTTTAAAATATATGATAAACACCAACTATAAGAATATTTCATTACATATGTTCATTAAATAATTAAACTGTTCTCTTGGCATAAAACTACAATTCAGTGTCACTCTTATAATACTGAATATATGATTATAAATTCCATAATATAAAAATAAGGTAAATATTATAAATTGGTCAGCAGACTTCTAAAATGGTTTAATGTGCTAACTATGCAATTCGAAGTAAGATTACTAAATGTGCTTTATTATTTTTTTCTAAAATCATTATATTAAGTGTTACTATGGATTTAAACTTGCAAAAAAATATCTTGTTTTTCTGATTTAATAATTAGTACAACTTATATTAAATTATTGCCAGTAAATTATAAATGTTGGAATATTCTGTAAAAGTATAAATATTTTTACATGATATTTAAAACCATTTGTCAAAATAGGATTATGAATTTGAGGAATTATTCAATAAACATTGTTTCTAATTGTGGAATTATTTACTTTATAGTTGTTATGAGTGCAATAAAAATAAATAATAAAGTTTTCTAAATAATGCAGCCATATGAAGATACAGGTAACAACATTATATTACAATTATTAATGACATTGGGTAAGAATGTAAAACGTGATTTATTTTTTTTATTTTGGAGACATGTTGCATTTAATTAAACTAACATATAAATTTTATGTTTTCCTGAAGGGTTGTGATGATGGTATTTTAGTTGTATTTATATATTGGCTATTTTCATCACGTAATATAAGTATTGAATATCTGTAGAAAAATGCAACTTTAATTAAATATTCCAAATACATTCAAGGTAATAGCCCAGACATTAGGGTATACACAATGTTTCGACGGGTATGAAATCTTTATTGATGGTTGTCTTTGGAAGGATGGCACAATTGTACTTCCTAATAACTGAGCCAAAATAAATTTTACAATTGTAGAATAAAATTTATTAATATTAAATTTAACTCATTCTTAATTAATTAAATTAATTAAAAGACCAATACTGAAATATGATTATATATTAGATAATCATATGGTATTTCAATTTGTAATTCATTTGTTATAGTGCTTTTTTTATATTTTATCTTCTAATTATTAAATTGTAATTTTTGTCAGTCTTTTTTGTAGTTTTAACTATTTTTTAAAATAATATGTGAATTTAACTAAAAAGTAGAAAAATAATAAAGCAATCCACTTCTAGTTAATTTGCAATTCTTGGAACATATCAGGCATCTTATGAATTTAGGTTTGTTGTGTAACAATTGAAATTTTCCAGAATATTGTTATTATATAAAGGCATATGACATTCAAATTAATCATAAAAATAGAAAAGGCCTCAAATACTTTTTATGAAACAACAATATTCTTGCAATTTTCAATTGTTTTACAACAAGTCTAGATCCTTAAGATCTCTGATATATTCCATGAATGGAAAATTATCTGAAAAGTGTATTACTTTATTTTTATATTTTTTTATTATCAACTATTTACATATAAACATTACTTGACGATTTTTTTTTTTTACATATTATTTAGACTTAAAACAGACTGGATGTTATCTTTTATTTAATAATGTTTTGTAATAATTTTATCATTTTTTCTTAGTTTCACCTTAATCAGAATGTTTTATTTAATTCTCGAACCTGTCAAATAATGTACAATTGTTCAAATATTCTTTACAATTAAATCATTTTTTTATGAATTTGCATACAAAAAAACAAACAAACACATATTCACTTTCATATTTTGATACCATATAATTATAACAATGTTGTTTTTTTTTATTTTTTTTTTATTTGAGAATAACATATTTTAGGAATTGCATCATTGGACCAACGTAGCAATTACTTTTAAAAATCACAATCTTATCTTCTTCCCTCGTAGTTATTGAGTTATATCCACTATATCAATCTATCTGTTGGCCCAGTTTTATAATTGTGCTTTCCATATTTTTTTTTCTAATTACTAAGTAATGTGCGTGTGCGCATTTGTGTAGTAAAAATAGATTTTTTTTTTTTTTACTATACAAATGCACACACGCACATTATCTAATTTGTCAAGCGTTTATGGGCGAGTGGTCAGCACAAGAGCCTTAACAGCAGTTGTCACGGGTTCGCGGCTTCGCTACTCGGCCGCTGCTTTGACACATGTGAAAAAAAAAGTAGATAAAATATATTTTAAATTTAATTTTGGCAAAGTCAATAAAGAAATTTGCATTTGTTTTTTTTTATAAATATTGTACTTATATATATATATATATATATATATATATATATATATATATATATATATATATATATATATATATATATATATATATAAAAAACTTAATAAAAAATGTTTGGAATATTACACCATTCCCCCCAATCTTCCTCAGATTAATTAAAATGAAGCAATATATATATATATATATATATATATATATATTGTAGTAGCACATAATATAAATTACAAAATTATTTAGTTATGAAGTTTAGAAAATTAAACAGATAGATAAAATATATTTCCAGAAAAAAAAAAAAAAAAACTAGTTAACCCATTAAAACAAGTGTCTCTTTTATTATCGAACCATATTACTATAGGGTTTTCGTTTGTTGTTAGTCATTTCGGAATATTAATCTAGATGAGAAATATCTATATATCCATATATATATATAGATAGATAGATAGATAGATAGATAGATAGATAGATAGATAGATAGATAGATAGATAGATAGATAGATAGATAGATAGATAGATAGATAGATAGATAGATAGATAGATAGATAGATAGATAGATAGATAGATAGATAGATAGATTATTAATGAAAAAAATTGAATAGATAAGTAGGTAGAATATCATAAATACATGAAAGTTAATGGAAGGATTGTTAAAAAATAGACATACAAATAAACAAATTGCCATATAGATTGTTGAAAAGTTAAAATAAAATAAATATATATATATATTTTTTTTTTATTTTTATATATATATATATATATATATATATATATATATATATATATTTTATATATATATATATATATATTAATACACAGTTTAAACAAAAATAAATAAATAATATTTATTATACCAAGTATATTTTTAATATTTTCATGTCATATTAATGGTCAGTCTGCTGAGAACATGATTTTTTTTTTTTGCTGATTTGAATGCTATTAGTTTTTTGGTTTATTAGATATATATATTTTGTGTAATAAACCACCCTTTTATTTTACATTTGTGATTGTTTCTATCTTCCCATACATTTTAAAACACTAGGATTCTCTTTTGTGATTATGAAACAGTGCTGAATTAAACGTTTCAGGTTTAATCATATATAATCTATACATTAATAAGTATTGAGTCATTCTAGATCTAAAAATATAATATACATATATACAGTGTTTTTTTTTTTTTTTTTTGGTTGCAGTTTACAGCATAGACCAAATTGGGATGATCCCGTGTTAAAATTTTACCTTATTTTATTACATATCGCAAATAAAATAGCACAAATATTATTGGATAAATTTAATCTCAGATTCAGTACAACAATTATTGTTTTTTAATAATATATTGATATTTTTATTAATTCTTTACGATTATAGAAACATAAATATGTATGTGTATAAAGAATAATTAATAGTTTATGTTTTGTATTCTACTTTTTACATAGAAATATTGTGTGGTGAAGTGCCAGATGTAGATGATGCAATGAGCACTATTTCTTTTGAAACTGATCCTATGACAGCTACATACGAATGCTCCTTTGGCTATGAAATGGTTGGAAACAATGTGATTACTTGTTTGGCCAATAAAACCTGGGAGATTCCACCAACATGTAACGTACAAGGTATTGTATAGACATATAAAACTACAATTTAATTATTGAAAAACAGAATAATATATTGATGAATAAGAATAAAGAAACTACATTGGTACATGTGAGTATATCGTGTTATTTTAAAATATTCATCAATTGTTTGTTATTTATTACTAGACTTATAAAAATGAGGGTTTGTTATTTGTACTCTATATAATGAGTAATACATGATAAAAATGATCACTTTTTGGTAGCATAGGCATTACATGTTCTATTATAAAACTGTCTTCATTATTGATATATCAGATAAACCCTGGCCATGTTTTAACAATTATTTTAAAGATTTAAGGTAAATTAAACAAAATATTTTATAATTTTATAAATAAATTTCTGAATTTTAATACAATTAAATTTAAAATTATGTTATTAAATATGCCTGCTATATTTGAAAGGGTTAAAGTGCAAATATATAATGACTGGAGCACCTTCCTCTGAATATTATTTCCTCTGATTTTTTAACATCATTACTAATCATAATACAATTTTAGCTTTAATATATAGTTATTATTTATTAATGTCAAAATACAAAAACCCAAGACTTTCACCCTATCGTTTTTGTAATATTTTTTTTTTATTAAATATAAAATTATAATATATTTGTAATTGACTGTTTTAACAATATTTTTAAGATTTAATGTAAATATGTTATTTATTAGACATTGTTGAGTATGCCATTTATCTGAACTATATTATGAGATAGACAAAGCATGAAAGCATGAAATAGCAATACTGAATTACAAATGAGCATTTGTGACAGTTTCTGAAACTGGTTCAGAATTTTTACCATAAAATACATACAACATATTTCTAGTTAAAATCACATGTAGTGACTTTTTTCCATTGTTTTTTTTTTATTTATTAGTGGAATTATTTCTGTCACATACAAGTAGAGTTTGTGAATTTGACATGTGACCTCAGAAAACATTCAGAAATCAGACAATGGAAAAAGTACATATTTTATATATGATATCTATTGAAAATGTCTGTCATACAACATTTTGTTTTCTATAGTTTCTTTTATTATATAATATTATGCATATTATGCATGCTGTGAACAGGGTTTGCTTATATCAAACCATAAGTTTCAGTTGTATTGATATATATTATTTGACTACATTTCTATTTATAAGTATTGACAACATTTATAAATGATATTAGAATGTTAATCAGTTTTGGATAAAATACCATGGTACATTTACATTAAGTAATTTGATTTAAAATCTGGAATTAATTGATTTAGTACTGATGTTTATGATTTCTGATTGAAATATGGCATTTCTTGCTTTATATTATTTACAAAAGAGGGTATATAAATTAAATGTCAGACTTGTTTATTATTTTATTTTCTTGGCCAATACACACACACACACAGATATATATATATATATATATAATTAGTTTCCAACCAGTAACCACCTAAACATTCACAGTAAATATAGCAACCAATATTTCTAACTCTGTCAAGGCAACCTTCACACCTATATATATATATATATATATATATATATATATATATATATATATATATATATATATATATATATATATATATATATATATATTATTGTGAGGGTAGCTGAAATTGCATCTACACAAACCTTAGCCACCTGAAAAATATGGATTATTTTTTAAATTAAGGTATTAATAAAAAGTAAATAATAAGTTTGCTAGAACACTCTTAAAAATATAAATGTATAAACAGTTATGACAGTCTAATAATTGTACATTAAATAGTGGGAATGGTAGATCGTTTACCATGAAATCACGTATCTGTCTATCTACATTGAAGTGCCTGATAGGTCCATGCATGATGGAAATCTACATTAGAAATAAAACAAAACCATCCACTGCCAATATAATTATGTTCAGAATGTACTATTCAGAATCAATAAGAAGTCATCAACATTTATAATAAAAAAATGCATAAATTGTAAGAACTGTTATGTAAGAAGGATTCTGATGAATAATTGTGCCTAAATATTATGATTTTTTTGGTATAGATATGTCTTTTTTATTTTATTATTTCAGTCTTATATTTTGGAAGTACTAATGGTCTAATTTAACAGTTTGAAACAGTCCAACATAAGAAAATGTGGAGATAGAAGGGAAGGGATGTTGAAAAGTGTTTTTTTTTTCCTTTTAATAAAGTTTTAGGTATTTAAATGATGCTTAACATTTTCGTCCATGACTGTGAAATTGTGTGCTTAAACTGATTATGTAAACCGTAAGAGTTTTTCTCTTTTAAATTAACTAAAATATTCAATGCCACAACATGACATGATCATTTATATTATGTTTTATATGTTTTACTAAAAGTATTCTTAGATATTTCCAATAAATAAATGACTAATCCTTTTAATTAATATTCTTTACTGTTTACTTTGCTATCATATCATATATTGTTTCTTTAATATATATATATATATATATATATATATATATATATATATATATATATATATATATATATATATATATATATATATATATATATATATATATATATATATGCAAAGTGTATTATTATAGTTATTGATCAACCAATTTCCACACATAGAATTGCATACTGCATCTGAAGTTTTTTTTAAGTGTCATAGCATCGGCCAGGATGTGAACCTGCAACCCGGGCAACTGCCTACAAGTGCAAGGCAGTCGTGCTGACCTCTTGACCACTAATGCAAGATGCACTTACATTTCTAATTAAGTTAGTTAGAAATCTCATTTTATTCTAATAAACTTTTCATTACTTTTGGATATATTAAATGTCTAAATTATGTGTATCTATCATGAGAAATAGTGGAAAAGTAATTTTCATTTGCTTACCTAACAAAATGATAGGTACTCATCATAGACATAAAATTTGAAAGTATAGAAGAAACTAACCAAATAATTATCTTTTCACTTGTACATATTTTTGAATTTTTTTATTCACATTGATTGACAATTTGTTCTATGTTTTTATATATTTTGTTTTTGTAAATAAATATTGTGAAGTTTTGTTTAATTGACAGGGTCTCTTTAGTTTGTTGATTCAGTATTTATATTCAATCCTATAACCAATATTTTACATATGCGCAAACACATTATTGTTTGATGAGCATGAGAGATAAATATTAAATCAAGGTTATTCCTTATTAATAAATAGGATAATCTAATTCAGTTATTGATTAATAGTCTGCATAGGTACATTCCTGTCAAGAGAGTGGAACGCAAATTCTTCCTGAGTTCGAATACTGAGGCAACAGTTCCAAAAGAGAATGGTGAGATATTAGATAAACTGACTTAAATTGCATGTAAATTTGATAGATAAGTCTTATCGTAGTCTATTAAAGATAGATGTAATCATGAGCCATGTACTTCATTGTGTCATCTCCAGCATCCTACATGAAAACTCTAGATCCTACGATAGTGAGATGCAACTTTCTCTTGGCATGACATCGACCAGACTGGTATATATATATATATATATATATATATATATATATATATATATATATATATATATATATATATATATATATATATATATATATATATATATATATATATATATATATATATATATCTTTCCTAGACATGATTAAAAAAATGTTATATTTCATTACTTTATTTTTTTTTTTGCACGAAGTCATTTGTCTATCATTTATTTATTTTACATTCCCCTTGTTTATTAATTAATTACCCTATTATAATTATGCACTCTTTGGCATATATTAATGAAGTTGTAGTTATTTAAGAATTTATTAGCTTAGAACATTTGGGATGTAACTTTGGATCCCATATTCATAACTTTTAAAAAAATAATAACTCCATTGTAAGTTGTTATTCATTTATGCAAATATTTTTGAATATTTAATTAGTTCATTGTTTGGAGAGAGCAAAGCAAGCTTCTCTTCTGTTAATGGCGTTGAGGTTATTTGCAATACAATAATCCTCCTTATTTTTTTGGCATCATTCTTCTCCATACAAATGATTTGGGCAGTAATAGGATCAAATGAGTGACCTGTGGTTGCTTAATGCTCCCAGAATATCGATGTTCCTTCGCTTCTGTTTTTTGCTTGGTTGTATATGTATTTATTGTGGTAAACTCCCAGAAAATCGATGTTCCTTCATTTTTGTTTTTTGCTCTGTTCTATATGTATTTATGCTGGTGGCACATACCGATGTTCCTTCGCTTTTGTTTTTTGATCTGTTGTATATGTATTTATGCTGGTGAGACAACACCAGCATAAATACATATTTAACAGAGAAAAAAAAACAAAAGCAAAACAACATCGATTTCTGGGAGCACCAAACAATCACAGGTCACTCATTTGAACATACGACTGCCCAAATTGTTTGCATAGATAAGAACGGTGCCAAAAGAAATATTAAAGAGGTTTATTATATTGCAAATTACCACAACACCATTAACAGAAGAGAAGCTTATGTTGTCCTCTCCAAACAATGTATTAATTAAATATTCAAACACAATTGCATAAATGAATAACAATTTACAACAGTGTTATCATTTTTTAAAGTTATGTGTATAGGATCCAAAGTTATATCCCGAAAGCGCTAAGATGATAAAATCTTAAATATTAAATAATTACAGCTTCACTAATGTATGCGAAAGAGTGCATAATTATAATTACAATTTTAATAGTAAAGATAAAAATATTTACCTAATTACTCTATGTTTATATTGGAATGTTTGTTTAAAACATTATTAACTTTAAAAAAATATTTAAAAAATCTTGAAAGATTAGTCAATATAAACTAATTTATGTAATTTGTATGCTTAAATTTAAATAAAATTAATAAATATAATTATACATCTTTGAGATATGAGTATATTAATTGTATGTAAAATTATTTTATTTACTAAATATTTTTATATAATCTTAATAGTTCTAAAATATTAATTTGAACATGTATTTATTCATCCTCAAATTTTCTATAAAAAGCTAACCATATTTTAAGATTGTAATGCCCTTAACAAATTCAACACAGGAAGTGATTATTGATTAGTAAGATGGAATATATCCCTTAATGCAAGATGAGAGACAAAATTATTAAGTAAAACATTATTCAGAGTTGATAATCCTAATCTACAGGAACATTATAATGAATTTAAATTAGAAGTTGCAAATCGTTTTGAAATATTAGTAGATCTTGAATATGATTAATATTTGGATGAAATTAATAGGAATATATCTGAGATTTTTAAAAACTGCAAAAAAAATAGCTGGTAGAAAAAAGCAGCAATTGACCAATAAAATAACGACTAAGATTTGAGAATTTATGAAGAAAAGAAGAAATGTGAATATATGTAAAAACGATGCATCAAGAAGAAGTGAATAGATCGAATTTTCTAAAACAGGATGCCAAAAGAATTGTTAATGGTGTAAGAATATAATTCTGAATTAGCAAGTGAAGCTGTGAAATAGAATAAAATTATCAAGAGTGCAAAACAACATTTTGATTTTGGTAGGAAACATACATTAGCAATAAGAAAAAAAAATATAACGACTACTAAAAAAGGTACTTATAACGTAATCAGGCTTGGCCACTTGATGGAGTTCTGGCTCACCAAAACACCTAACAAATGCCATTTACAAGGCCTGACTTATGGCTATAGAAAACATCTATGTTTGTCAGCCATTAGAAAGCCGTTTATGATGCTTAATGCAGAAATAATATGGCCTATTTCTGCTTTACAACAGTTAGTGTGAATCCACACACTTATCTTTCATTTACAGTTTGATATATATGTGTGTTTAGTTGGATTAGTCAAATTTTTACAATATACATTACACGATATTTGTATTTATAATTTATTTAATAAACATGAATTTATAGTAATTTTCTAAATGGCCACACCTTTGTTTAGAGAATGTGTAAGGTGTAAAAGCTTGTCAAGGGTAGGTAAAAAAGAATTCGGCCAATATCACATGCGAAATCTTGTTTTCCTGTGAAATACCACGTAGTTGATAAAATGGATGGCGATCAACTTTTTCCGCAGTTGCCGACAACAGAAGCCGAGTATTTCTGCTGTCCAATAAAAATATACACAATTTTTTGTAAATTTTATAGAAAGCACATATTATAAACATGTTTAATAAGTAAATAAGACATTTATATATGTTTGTTGTTGTTTAAAAAAGTTTGAGTTTCTTTCTTTTGTCCGACTATGGTTACAATTTTGATATCATTTATTTTAGCATTACAAACAACAGAACACTAACCCTAAAACTAACCCTAAACCTAACCCTAAACTAACCCTAAAACTAACCCTAACTAACCCTAAATCTAACCCTAAATCTAACCCTAAACTAACCCTAACTAACCCTAAAACTAACCCTAAACCTAACCCTAAACTAACCCTAAAACTAACCCTTACTAACCGTAAACCTAACCCTAACCCTACACAGTTGTTTTGTTATGTAGAAAGCAATAATTAAGTGAAAGACATAGCTAAATAGACATCACAGAGTAGCAGCTTTGTCCAAAAACAGTGATTTAAAAATAAAAAAGGTTGTCGTTTACCAATAATTAAGGGAAAGGCATTGCTAAATAGACATCGCAGAGTAGCAGCTTTGTTCAAAAACAGCGATTTAAAAATAAAAAAAAGGTTGTCATTTACTAAATACAAAATTAAAATTAAACAACTTTTTTAATAAAAAGGCATGAAAAAAAAGTTATAGCAATCAATAAATTAATAAACAAAAAAAAACAGCAATTCGATTTAAAAATATAATGCGGCCCCGAACATTGTATTGTATTGTTTTTGACTGCCAATAATGCCATCAAGTGGCCAAGCCCGATTACATTATAATTACCCTAAAAAAGATGACATCATCAAATGAGTAGAAGAGTTCTACAAAGAATTATATAGTAATAAACAACACATTCATTTCACAATAACTATATCTCTGAATTGTATATGATCATAAATGTTAAAGTAAAACATGTGATTAAATTTATTAAGAAGGACAAAAATAGGTAATGATGGAATGATAATCGATAAGTTAAAAAAGCAGATAGAAAAAATGTGCACAGTTCTATAACAAATGTCTAAATGATAAAGCTGTACCAGATGATTGGAAGAATCCAGTATTAATATTAATACTTAAAAGGGATAATAAAGAGAATATTATAAATTAAAGACCCATCAGTCTTTTATTCGTTTTATATTTTTTTACCAGGATAATTATAATTCATCCACAGAAAATTTTTGATTTCAAACAACCAAGAAAAACAACAATGTGGATTTAAAAGTGGTTTAATACAATAGATCATATTCAATTATTGACAGAATTTACTGAAAGTACAAGTTGTTATTATGGTTTCAATTTGTAGATTATGGAAAGGCATTCGATTCTGTAAGCATTTGTTCATTGATTAAAGCATCCGAATCATCAAGGTATAGTCCCAGGATATTGTCATCTTCTAAAGAACATTTATAAAAATTAAACTGAAAGAATTAAATTACATAATGGTAATAAAAAGGTTAATTATCCCTCTTAATTTTAGACGTGTCCACTATCATTGATGATTATTTTACAGTCCCAGCACAATAATATCCAGAAATCAATTTTTACTACTGACATAGCAAATATCTAAAAAATGACATTAAACATCTGTATTCATCTTGCCTTTATGAAATTTCAGCTTTTTATTTAATCAAAAAAAAAAAAAAAAAACTGTCAGAAAAAGTATAGTGAAGATCACTGCGTTGTTTTTTTTTGAAATTTTAAATCAGATATTAAAAGATTGTAATCATCAATTCTGGTGATATATGTTAGTGGACAATAAGTTCAAATTCCTTTATGCATGAACTATAGTAACAATAGTTGTTCCAATAAAAATTGAGAGTACTGCCATAAAACTAAGAAAAAAAGATGATGATTTTTCTTAATCTCAAAATTAGAAGGTAAAAAGAAACAATATATTTTATTTTCGGACTAGAGTACGTTAATGAGGAAACAAATGGCAACATAATAATAACGACTGAAATGAAAAAAGGAGGACACGCACGAAATGGATATTTGAATACAGCTTGGCAGTTTTTTAAAGATAAATGAAAAAAAAAGTTTTTTTACGTTTATATATTTCTACCTGTCTACCTATCTATCGATTAATCTATTTATCTACATATATCTATCTATCTATTGACCTATTTATTCTATCTATATCTATCTGTCTGTGTATCTATTTATCTAACTTTCTACTTATCTCTCTCTCCTATATATATACTCTCTCTCTCTCTCTATATATATATATATATATATATATATATATATATATATATATATATATATATATATATATATATATTAAAAAAAAAAAAAAGGAGAGAGAGAGAGAGAGAGAGAGATAGAGAAGTTAGAGATAGAGAGAGAGAGAGGTGGATATATAGATTTTATCATTACACTATGAATTGCTGTAGGTAACAGTAGAAATATGCAGTGATACCAGGGTTTATAAATAAATAAATCTATTCTGATTACAGGGGAAAAAATGTAAAACTTCTCTTAAAGAAAGTTAAATAATGAAATGATGAATGACAATTAAACACTTTTCTTTGATTTATGTAATTAGTTGTTTTTCTACTCATCTTAGAACATTATTTATATATGTGTGTTCCAGAAAATCCTTGGGGCCCATGTGGAAAGCCTCCACCAATTGCAAATGGCTATGCAGATTCTAGCTTTCAGAATGAGGAAAGTTCTGTATTTACAGCTGTCTACAGCTGTGATGGCAATTATGTATTTCAAAATAATATTGACTTCATCACATGTAATGGTACTCTTTGGAGTGATCCACTTCCAATATGCATTAAAGTCGGTAAATTTATATTTATTTTTATTGTGAGTTATGTGACTTTTTAAAAACGGCATATACATAATATATACACACATTAGAAGTCAAAATATTTGCACGTTCTTGCATAATAAAGCATCAAGGTTCCAGCTTCTGCACAAATGAAAGATTGCAATAGTGTATAGTTCAGATACCCCACAATAAGAGCATTAAAAAGCTTGAAATATTTACGTACTCACAAAAATTACTCACGCGGATACATTGCTTATTGTATATATTAGATTTTTATTTGAATTACATAAATAAAAAAAAATTACATATACAAATGCTACTTATATAAATATTAAAACAATGATAACAATGAATTATTTATTAATTACTTTGACATTATTATTATTATTATTATTATTATTATTATTATTATTATTATTATTATTATTATTATTATTATTATTATTATTATTATTATTATTATTATTATTATTATTATTATTATTATTATTATTATTATTATTATTATTATTATTATTATTATTGTTGTTGTTGTTGTTGTTGTTGTTGTTGTTGTTGTTGTTGTTGTTGTTATTATTATTATTATTATTATTATTATTATTATTATTATTATTATTATTATTATTATTATTATTATTATGTTTCAAAGAATAAGCTTTATTAGTATTCTAAAAGGTTATACAAGTTACATTTGACAAAATAGTTCTTATATATAAATTGTTTGACAAAACTACATATGTACAATGATTTGATCACTGATTGTATGCGCTATCAAACTAGAAGTATTTAAATAAAAAAAAACAGTTCAACAAGGTCAATGATGATCATTCCATCATATGATTATATGCAATTAGATATACTTCAATTAAACGAAAGCAGGAATGCATCTAATTTGTGGCAGTTGTCTTCAGACCTGGCACAAGGGTCTGTGTTAAATATGTTTTTTCTGTTAGTGCTTTTATATAAGTTTTTGTATATTTCAGGTGTCAGTGTACTTAGTATGATGCATAATCTTCATGTCTCTTTCATGTATGGTTTGCAGTTTATTTCTGAACGTGATTGGATGTCTTCTGGGGTTATAAATGTATATGAAATTACACCTTTTACATCATAAGGCATAGAGTATAAATGTGCAGATTCTTATTTCAGCAAATATACCCCTTTTAAAAGAGTCAGAAAGGGTATTCATATTGATTTTTTTATCCTTGAGTGAAGTGCTAATAATTTCAAGTATGTTTTTTATACTTGGGCATGAGAAAAAAGGTGGTTTTAGGTCTCAGAGTCCCTATGGCAAAGGCTACATATATCATCTATATCTTTATAGTTTCTTTGATATTTCAAAAAAATGTTGCATAGGTAGCGAGTCCAGATTAATCTTTAGGAGAAAGTCAATATATTTTGGTTCAAGTGACCATAGTTGAATTTGCGACATAATTGTTTATTAATGATATGAAGTGGAGTTTGTACATCATCTTGACTTGAATGTAGAAGTTGATAAACTTCCCAATATTTATATTTGGCTTGTGGTGGTTTGAAGTTAAGAGTGTAGATTGTTAGTAATGGTGTAAGTAGTGTGTTCAGATATCCCTGGAGAGGAGGTGGTCTATCTGTAGGGGTAATCTTGGCAGAAATTTCTAAATATGGGAATTTTTGCGCACATGCAGATATTATGTTCAATGTTTTTTTTGTATCCTGAAGACATGTATTGAGTGAAGGCCAAGGCCATTTTGTGAAAGAGGTTTTCTTAGACGTTACTGATATTGAGATAATCTTTTTCCCCAGAATATTTTCCTGCATAAGGAGTTTATCTTCTTTGTAAATGCCTTGGTATAAATGATTGTTGGAATAAAATAAGAGATTTTTGTAATCACTAGAATGTTAAGCAAAGCCATTTTTGTATATATAGAGAGGTAGGCTTTGGAGAGTGAATTGAGAGTCTTTTCTACTTTCTCTATTAAATTTATCTATATGAGCAATCTCATAGGTGAATGTCATAAATAGAAGTTGAACCCAAGAAATGCACTTGGTGTACCTTTGAAAAAATTAGTAATGCTATTACCAGTGAAGATCTGTCATGCACACAATTTCTCCATATTAAATGTTAGCTTATATTCTTTTGTAAAATTGTTAAATATCTTAAGAAGTTTGGGAATTTGCTTTAGGATTGATAGAAATACTGCTATATCATCCATATATGCAATGCATGAGATGTTGTCATTGATGGTAGGCACCTAGACTCCTGAAAATTCATTTTCTATTATTTTTATAAGAGGGTTGATATAGGCAGTGAACAATAAGGCACTGAGAGGAGAGCCCTGAGAAATGAACTGATGCAGCACTATTGGAGGTGAAGATTTTCCATTTAGGAAAACATAAAACTCACAGTTTAAATGTAAGTTAGCAAGCAAGTTTATATAGTAATTGGGGACTGAGTATATTTGCAGAGTTTTAAGGAGAGTACTGATGGAAATCATGTCAAAGGTGGTTTCAGTATCTAGTTAAAATAACAATTGGACTGTATTTTTTATTATCTCTAACATTTTCTCTAGTTGACTTGAAAAGAAAGGCTGCCTGCCCTGTTGAAGATACTTTTTTGGCAAAATGTGTTTTTGATAGGTTTGGCAAAATGAATGGCTCTATTTTATCTTTTATCACTGATTCTATTATCTTTATGCCAAGGGAGCACATAGAAGTTGTATGTAGGTTAGTAGTATTTGAGATTAATTGTTTCTTTTTCATGAATGGCACAAGCATAATTTGATTTAAGCCCTGTATTTTATAGATGTCTTTAGTCAGGTAGGAGACTGGGTTAATCATATATTGTGCTGCGATTTTTGCAATATGTTTGTATACAAACTTGAGAATTTTATCTATGCAAGGATGACATGAGTCTGGTATCACTTCTATTTTTTGAATGAAATCTTTTAAAGAAATATTAAATTCATTTTCTGATCTATCTTGTGAAAAGGACATTAGACTTGGTGAGAAGACCCTCTGGAATTTTTCTCTATACAATACGTAAAGCTGCTCCAACATAAAATCTCCATAGACAATTTCATTTTGAACTTTAATAGCTGTTCGGACTCGCACCTGGGAGGGGGGTCTAGTGCCCATCTAATGAAGTTTCTGGTATACATGTGTGGCTTATTTAAATATAACCTTTTTTTAATGGAGATATATTCTTTAAGCTGGTTTGTTATCTCTTGATATGTTTTCTTTAAAGCTATCAGACAGGGACGATCAAGATTTGATTGGGAAGTGCCAATAATTTTTTATAGGTATTTTCCATAAGCTTTAGTAGTTTTGTTGGGGGTTGTGTTTCTGGTAAGATTATCAATGTTAAATGAAATCAGATTAGTAAAAGCACACCATGCTTGGACTGGATCCATTGTAATATTCTTCAACTTGTGAAAGTATATGTATACTTCTGAAAAAAATATTCTGGTGTGTGTGATGGTAGTAGAACTCTGATGTTTCTTCCTGTATTAATTGTTGTTCTATTATCAAAATTAATTTCCAGTGACACTAAAACAGCTGCATGATGAGAGAGGGGGGGATTCTTCAATTGAATGCATATCATGTTGTGTAATTATGGTGAATAGAAAACCATATCTATAAGTGTAGAATGTATACCATTGTTAAATGACACAGCCTTTTCAGCAGAAAGCCTCTTCCACTCATCATCAGGAAAGACAGCTGATGTAACCATTTTATGGTGAAGGTCTGGTATGTCATGTTGAAATCTCACAAAATAATTGCCGGATACATAGCATTTGTGAAACTGGAGTTAAGTGTTTGTATAATTCTGTTTATAATAGTAGGACCTGGAGGGATATAAACAATTGCTATGTTTAAGGTGATGGCTTTATGAGTAAATATAATTATTAGCAAGTGCACATCAATATGTAGAATTTTGAAATAAATAAATGGATAGGCTTTATCAATGATAATGCCTGTACCCACTGATGGAGTGTCAGATGTGTTTGAGAAGGCAGTATAGCCTTTGAAATTTAGCTTATATGTAGGGTTTATTAGTGAGCCACTGTAGATTTTTATTTCAATAATGCCCATGACCTGTGGTTTAACAGTGTCTTGCCATTTAGTGATGAGATCAGTTTTTTGTGGAGAGTTTAACCCTCTAACATTAAAAACTCCTATTTTAATATCCATGATTTGTATGTGTGTGGACATATATATCAGAATCTAAGCCTAAAAAAGGAAAGTTTTAATCTAAGATAAATTTAAATATTTTAATAAAGGAAATTGTAGTATATTTTAATGAATTAATAAATATGCATTGTTCAATTATTGTCTATAGATTTGAGAGAAATATCACTGGATCTCGTTTTCCTGTCTGTGCAGGGGTTTTCAAGTGAAACTCTATTTATGTTTGTAATATTATCAGTTTCTTCTTCCATCAGACTATTTTCAAAAGGGTATGTGGTTAATTAGAGAGGCATTGTAACTTTGCATGCTGTTAGCTTTTTTTTTTTTTTAGAGATTGGAGGAGGGGAATCGTTAACACTATTTTCATATTCAAGCGTCTTGAGTTTCTTTGGATTATTATTAGATTTTTTTTACCGTTTGACCCCAGTTTTCTAGTAATTTGTGAAGCTTCTGGAACCAGCTGGGATGGCAAAACCACGAGTGATTCCACTATTCTGAGGGTTGTTTTATTAAGAGGGGGTGAGATTTCCAGATTAGAAGAGGAGAAAAATTCAATGCTATTGAGCCTTGTATTATGCAGAATCACCTTTCCGCTATTGCTGATGTCAATATCATTTTTCCCTCAATATTATGGACTGTCAATGGCACATCTTCATCTGCAGTCACTTCTTGATAACTATGGAAATCTTCTTTTGGGCATTGGTGTAAGGGGGGTGCACTCATAATACAATTATTACAATATAAATTCGGACAGTTGCTAATTTGGTGACCGCATTCTTTACAATGAAAGCATTGCGGTTTTAAACCACTTATAACAAGAAATAATGTTGCTTCTTCATCTGCGACTTGTGTTGGAATATTATCTGAATTTAGGTTCTATCCCAATTTTACTTTAAATCTATAATTGTTAGTAAATATTGGGATAGGTGGATTTTTAACAAGTAAAGGCTGGAAATCAATCACCTTCCTGAACAGTTTCATAAATTTAGTGAAATCTGTCTGAGTAACCTAGGTAGGTTTTTTTAATTAAGCCACTAATAAAGTTTTCTCTGATGGGATTGAATATAACTAATGTGTATTGCCCCAAAGTTTTGGTCAGAACAATTCTTTGCCTTCTTCATTTACAAATTCAATAGACAAATAACGTGGATTCGGATGATCACCCACATGAACTATCAAATTCCATAGTTTTTTAAGTTCTCATCTGTTCCTTCATGTCAGCCATGGGTGGCACAATTTCTAGCCAAAAAACACATCAATATAAAGTTCCCAGGCTAGCGATTTTCTATTAATATTGACTTATTGTTTGTTTGTTTATAAAGTTTACTTTCTTTCATTTCTGAATTATTTTTCCCAAATAATATTTTTGATGATGGGGTAATAATACTTGTTTTTTTTTTTACTGACAAGAGGGTCTTTTTTGATGTGTGTTCTAATAGTAATTTATGTTTTGTTTAAAAATAGTATTACTGTTTTTGTAAAATTGGATTGACAAAATTCAAGAGAGAACAGGTTTTTTTTATGGATCTTTAAATAATAATTGACATTACTTTGATAGGTTTACATTTGATTGCCGACAACAATTAGCGAGAGGGATGTTTTTGTGTACGATGAAATAATAATTTACGTTACTTTTATAGGTTTATATTTGATTGCCGACAACAATTATTGGAAGAAGTGGTTTTTTTTTTTGTGTGTGTGTATGTTTAAATAAAAATTAAAACAGTTTCTTTTATCGGTTTACATTTGATTGTTAACCGATTTGACTCCCTTTCATTTATAAATTATGGTTTTGGTTCTACAAATAAATATTTTTGACAATGGGACAATAATAGATGTTGTTTGTTTAATTTTTTATTGACAAGAAGGTGTTTTTTTGGTGTAGGTTCAAATAGTAATTTGGGTTATGTTTAAATAATAAGTTACGGTCTTACTTTGATCGGTTTACATTTGATTGCTGACACTAATTATTGGGAGAAGGGGTGTTTTTTGTGTGTATGATTGTAGACAACAATTATTGGGAGAAGGGTTGTAACCATTTAAAAAGTAGTAGTTTACATTACTTTTAGTGGTGGTGTCCATTTGATTGCTGACAATAATTAGTGAGAGGGGTGGGTGTTTTGGGGTGATGATTAAATGCTAATTTACCTTCCTTTTATTTTACATTTGATTGTGAACAACAATTATTTGGAAAATGGGGTTGTTTTTTTTTGTGTACGTTTAAATCAAAATTGAAGTTACTTTTATGGGTTATATTTGATTTACAACCGATTTGACTTTGTTTTTTTTTTTTCGTTTATAAATTACGGTTTTGTTTTGCCCAAAACCTAATATTTTTGACAATGGGACAATAATAGTTGTTGTTTCTTTCATTTTTATTGACAAAAGCGGATCTTTTTTTGGTGTATGTTCAAATAGTAATTTAGGTTACATTTAAAAAATAATCGGTTTACCTTACTTTTACTGATTTACATTTGATTTCCAACAACAATTAGTGGGAGGGATGTTTTTGTGTATGATTAAAAAATAATTGTATGTTACTTTTATTTTTTACATTTGATTGCCAACAACAATTATAGAGAGAAAGGGTTTTGCATTTTATTTCTTTGTGTGTATGTTTAAATCAAAATTTAAGTGACTTTTATGGGTTACCATTTGATTGAAAACCGATGTGACTTTTTTTTTTCGTTTATAAATTATGTGGGTTTTCCCAAATAATATTCAGTTTGACAATGAGACAATAATAGTTGTTGTTTCTTTAATTTTGATTGACAAGAGTGGGTCTTTTTGGTGTATGTTCAAATAGTAATTTGGGTTATGTTTAACAAATAATTTACAGTCTTACTTTGATTGGTTTACATTTAATTGCCAACGACAATTAGTGGGAGGTTTTTTTTTTCTATAGAATTAAAGAATAATTGACGTTCCTTTTATTTGACAGTTTGATTGCCACCGACAACAATTATTGGGAGAAGAGGGTTTTTTGGTGCTATGTATAAATAAAAATTTGAGTTACTTCTTTATTTTACATTTGATTGCCGATGACAACAATTATCTGGAGAAGAAGAGATATATGTTTAAATAAAAATTGAAGTTACTTGTTTTATTTTTGACATTTGACAAAGGCCATTTGGAATCCCTCAAACAAGCTTGCCTTTATGAAGTGAACATTTTTGTCATTGTCAACAATGAGACTTACAAATGAAAGTCGAAAAATGTTTATGGACCTCAAATCTGTATATATTTGTCACATGATCCAATCTTTTCTTTCAGCAGGAGGATGATTTTTTTTTCTTTTGTAGAAATATTCCAGCACCAGCGTCTGTGTCTGGCAATTTCCATCTTTTCAAGTTTTCTGTTGTTTGAATTAGCCATCTTCTTGGTCTCGAAAAATTTCTTGCTAAAACATGACTCAAAGCATGATCGTTTAAAAATTTTACACTAACCCACCCTAATCGAGAATTTAGGAGGCTTATAGCTTTATGAGGAACAATCATGACACTGTTTAAATTGTTAAAAGGTAGCAGTACATCAATTTGTCTTAAAAAAAGGCCCTGATGAAAATTTAAATACTTTTGACACTATCAAATTAACACACCCGCGTGATATTGTTACATAAAATACATAACACAGCATTACAATATAGTACATGACACAAACAACCACAGCATTTTCCTCAGCTTTTAGCATTGGAAAAAGCCACACCATTAGCTGCTAAGTCCAGTTAACACTCTTTCTAGATTTTATGGTAGAAAGAAGATTAACTCCGAGTTAACACTCTATGTTTTAGCATAGAAACAAGACTTAACTCCGAGTTAACAATCTTTCTATGATTTATTTTAGAAAAAATTCTCAAAGGCTTGGATGCGGCTATGGAAATGGCATATTTCTAGAAATTTAGCTAGAAATCATGCCACCTGCGACTGACAAGAAGGCTCAGATGAGAACCATTTTTTATTATTAATGTCGGCGAATAGAAGCTCCTTAGGTAATCTATAAAGTGAACAGTTTCTATCTGTAATTGCTATGACAATGGAGCATTCAGTGAAAAGACATTTAAATGAATTCAAAAGATCCCTATGGATGGTTTGATTAAAAACTTCAGATATTTTTTTAAGGCTATCATTAGACCAAGGCTCTCTTATAGCGTTAACGTAGGTTTCAGTAGTTTTTGGGGTAAGATTTAGTTTCATCAAATATCCTGCTGTAGAATGGTGAAATCTAGGTGTTAGCTGCATTTTCTTTGACAAAAACAATCATGGATTATTTTCACTTTTTTTATAACCATTGATGGTGATTTTGCAACTTGTGCATATGAACTTTTTAACGTGTCTGAACTGGTGGACATTATGGCTGGATGTTGGACATCTAAGTCCATTATGCAATCAATCAGAATTGCATTTTTGTATTTCTCTTTTTTTTACAAATTAATCTATTAGTTTTATATTTTATAGTTATTAGAAAAATAAAACTCTTACCTGTAATCGGTATATTTTATGATATTCTATTAAATTGAAGAGCATGATCTGATGTGATGTGATGTATTATGGCTTCTCCTTAAACGAAGTCAAGAATATCTCAGCAATTATGCCCAGATAAACCTGTTAGCCACTTTCTTTTACATTCCCCACTCTAAATTTACCCATAATCTGCTCTATCCCATTTTCACAACATAATTTTTGTCAACTCTATAACCTTTATATCTAAATCCCCCTTATATTTTCCCAAACCCAGCATAAAAACCAATAATTCACTTTCTGTATAATCACTCTTTTCATATTTATTTTTCCACAACTTCATTATATGTACCCTCTCTGTTTTCAAGCATTTACATTCAATTAACAAATACCTAATATTTTCAATTCCTTCCTTACATAATTTACAAAATAAATCACCCATATTTTTCCATTTACATGTATATTCTTTTGTAGCTAAAG
This sequence comes from Epiperipatus broadwayi, assembly GCA_028023455.1. Taxonomy (NCBI): domain Eukaryota; kingdom Metazoa; phylum Onychophora; class Udeonychophora; order Euonychophora; family Peripatidae; genus Epiperipatus; species Epiperipatus broadwayi. The sequence continues at coordinate 2,930,125 of JAQFVV010006287.1, read as the reverse complement.
ATCCTGTTCGAGCCTTAAACAATAAACTACTTTCCTTACTATTATCATATATTAACTCACACCTAATATTCTGTTTATTTCTATATATATTTAAACTCTTTTTACTATCCATACTATTTCTCCATTTCTCTAACTCCCTAGTCTTTATTAATAAATTTATTCTTTTATCCCATTCCTTACTACTATAACACTCAATAATCCTCTTAACACAATCATCTCATCTTTTGTACAAATATACTGATATAAATTCTTTATCCAAATCTTTTGCATACTGCATTACCTTTCTCACCCATATTGTTACCTGCCTTTTACTCATAACCCAATTAAATACTATTTTAGCTATTCTTTTATTATCCATAAACTGCAATCTACCAAACATTTTCATTTTACTTTTTGCATCTCTCATATAAAAACTTGACCATCCCATTTCTCCTTGAATTGCATTCCTTGCTGTACATACTTCTGCATCCAATGCATGTCTTCCTACTTCCCTTTGAGCTTTTTCTAAATAATCTAATATATTTTTACTAACATATAATGCATCATTACCATATGTTAATCCTGCTACTGCAACTCCTTTCCATATAATTCTAGTTACATCATGTTTATTATATGAAAATAATGTTAATTTCTTTATCAATCCCTTTCTTTTCTTTGCTTCATTTATCAATTTTTTCTCCCATTCATCCAAATAATTTTTTTGATTACTTAAAATAATTCCCAAATAACTATATCTATTCACCACACTTAACTTAATATCTCCCAATAAAAATTCTACATCTTCTCTTTCCTCAGTATTAACCATCATTATATTTGATTTTTCTTCACTAAATTTAATCCCCATCTCTTTACCCACCCTAGCACATGTCCTCAACATAACTTCCATATCTTCTCTTTTTTCTGCACACAAAAATATATCATCCGCAAAAAAAAGACCTGACAAAATATATACTCCCTTACTACCTATTAACGGTATCTCTATCCCTCTTCCTAATCTTTCTATTGCTCTTTCCATTTCACTCAAATACAACACAAACAAAATAGGTAGCATAGGGCATCATTGCCTTAGTCCCACACCATTTTTAACTTTAATTGATTCTATATTCTCTAATTGATATATATAATAATTATTTCCATATAATTTCTTAATAATATCTATTAAAGCTTCATCCATTCCCAAATTTGCTAAACTTATCCATAATCTATTTCTATTTACTCTATCATATGCCTTCTCTATATCTATAAAACTCATATATAACTGTCTATCTGCATTCCTACTCATATCCATAAGTTGTGTAACTACAAATAAACAATCTCCTATACGCCTATCTAATCTAAAACCTCCTTGCATTTCACCCACTACATTATTCCCTTCCATCCATTTTAGAACTTTACTAGCCACCATATATGAGAAAACTTTATATAAAACTGATGTTACCGCTATCGGTCTATAATTATTCAACTTTCTATGATCCTACCCTTTCCTTTAAATAATAACCTTACTCTTGTATTACTCCAACTACTTGGGAAAACTCTATTCTGTAACATTTTATTATTCAGGATAATAACTTTACTTTTGCCCTATATCCTAAATTCATTATTATTATTATTATTATTATTATTATTATTATTATTATTATTATTATTATTATTATTATTATTATTATTATTATTATTATTATTATTATTATTATTATTATTATTATTATTATTATTATTATTATTATTATTATTATTATTATTATTATTATTATTTATATTATTATTATTATTATTATTATTATTATTATTATTATTATTATTATTATTATTATTATTATTGATAATTCTATATAAAGTATTGAAGTTTATTTAAGAAACAAATAAAATATTATGAAGAAACGAAAATATTGTTTTAAAAATGTTTTGTAATTATGAAAGTTCAATATATATATTGAAGTTTATTTAAGAAACAAATAAAATATTATGAAGAAACGAAAATATTGTTTTAAAAATGTTTTGTAATTATGAAAGTTCAATATATATATATATTAAATTGAGATTAATCAAAGTCTTAATTCAAAAATTGTTTTTGACCATAAATTCAAAGTAAGGTAATGGTGTATTTGTCTGAAAGTATGTAATGATGATATATTTCAAAAGAAAATTTTATACACATACCATAAGAATCATTTACAAAAAGAAGGACGTTTACATATCAATTTCAAAGGAGACCAGTCAACAAAATCAGAGGTTATGCTTGTATATATAAACAAAATTTTTTTTTAAATTAATTTCATATCAATTACATTAAGACATTAGTTATCACCAGTAATTGAAGACATATAACCCTCCATTCCAGAAATCATAGTAGTGACCCTTTTACATTAATCTGATCATGTATATCACATATATGATGGTGTTAGTCAATTTAAACACATATAAGTTTGTTTAATTTATGAACATGTGGACAATGATTAAAACCATATTTGGCCATTTAGTCTATAGAGCTTTATCTTATCAAGTGAAGAGCATTTCCAATGTTTCTGTATTTATTAATTTAACATTTTAAATATCGAGAGATTAATCATTATGAACCATATATGAAAACCATACACTTTACTTATAGATCATGAGGTTAGCCAATCCAATATAGGGATTGCATTGATAAAAATTACTTAAAAGAAGGTTTTCATAGAATATGTAAGACTGAAAATTACATAAAATATATCATAGATTCTTTACAGTAAACAAATTTATCATTAAGCATTGTTAAAACAGTCTTAATATAATTATTGGGTCATTCATGAAAACTGATCCATTAATCAAATGAAAGCCCTTCTTATTATTCATCAATTAGGTGATTAACTTTATAAAGTCATTTTCTAGTTCTTGGATCTCTTCCATATAAATTTATCTAGAATGTTTTAGGTAAATGGTTCATTAAATTTTCTCAGTATATGAGGATTTACAACTTTATATTCTTTTCATCATTGATATTACACTTTGTTTTAAGTTTATTAGGGACCAGGTCTGGTTGAACATCCAATTCTGAGAAAATTGTTGGTCTAATTCTTTAATTTCTTTTAGTAAGTGCAAAGACATTTTCATCATGTCATATTCTTCTCCACTTTCAAAGATATCTTATTTCTCAATGACCAAATGGAAAAATTTATAAATGTTGCCAATCGTATGATCCCAAAATGTCCACTCTTTAAGGCCTTAGTCAAATTTACACAAGATGATTCTTTGATTTTAATGAGAGATTTAAAAGTGTTTCTTATGCTATTCTAAATTTTACACTCCTCCAATATATGTGTCATTGTCTCATCACTGTGCCTAAATAGTGTGAATATAGGGTCCAGATTAGAATTCCTTTTACTATGTAGGAAGTCAGTGGTAGGTAAGGCCCCAAGGTTAACTTTTATTAAAAAATCAACAAACCTCGGTTCCAATTTTAGACATTTGGTCAACGTGGAGAACCTCGATATTCCAATCGAAAAAATATTGTCAATTTTAGTTTCTTCTGGATTCATAAGATCATATGGGTTCTAGTAGTTTAGTTTGTTATTAAACATTGTTGCTCACTTCTTGCATTGTTAGATGGTTAAATACTATAGAGATTTGCTTTTGAATCCAAAGCCTTCCACTTTTGGAAGGTGGTCTATCGATAGGGGTTATTTCATCTGAGAATATTGGCCCTTACATATCTGGGTTTTTCATAAATAATCTGGTAAGTACATTATGAAAACACTGTATTAATAAAATTTTGACTGAGTTTAGTTCTATGCCATTCATCTGTTTAGATTTTTGTAGGAGGTGCAGGCTGATGACAGGAGCTTTCCTCCCCAACATAGCTTCATACATTGGGTTTCGACATTCCTTATAAAGGCTTTCATTGGTGAGAAGCTCACAAAGAAGTATGCAATCTTGGGGAGCATGACAGCATTCATCAGCATGATTTTTCTGAACAAAGACAAATAAATCTCCAACGATCCAATAAATTTTGTTATTTTAGTCATTAAATCCTTTTCAATTTCCTTCTTCATTTTAAATGGGGGTGTTAGATAAAAACCCAGGAACTTCTGAGGTGGAGCCTTAAATATGCCGGGAATTTGCTTGCCAGTCATAATCGACCAGATTTCCGATTTCTCCTTGTTGACTCTTACACCAAATTCATATTTGAATTGGTCCAAGAGTTACTCTAGTCCAGCAAGTTCTTCCTGCGAATCAAAAAAAAACACCACATCATCCATATATGAGACATGATGGACTCTCTCTCTCTTAGCAAAGGAATGGATATTCCTTTAAGAGATGTCTCGATGCTTAGCAGGAGGGGATTCACATAGGCAGTGAAAAGGAGTGCACTCAGAGAAGAGCCCTGAGGAATAAAAATAACAGGTTTAAATCCTGGAAACACCCTCCCATCCAGAGACAAAACACCTCCCTATTATACATGAAGTTCTTTATCATCTGGAGGTAGGCAGCTGGTACTTTGAGTCCCTCCAGGATCTTCATAAGTGTGTCATCTCAAATACAATCAAAAGCAGCAGTAAAATTGAGCTGAACTGCATTTGGTGGCAAGATCTTCTTCATGTGAATATGGTCTATCAATAGACTAAATTGGCTCACAGCATCAGCCATCAAGCTGTCATTTTTGGCAAACTTGCAATTAGACAGCTGCTAAATTATAATATCTTGTATGTCATTTTTAATTAGGGCCTCAACTGTCTTTTCCAGTAGAGATATCATTATACTGGTCTGAGATTCCCCAGGTTTCAAGGGCCTTCTACTTTCTTAATCAGAGGGACCATGGCAATTGTGTTGATCCCTGGAAGTTCCTGGTTTACATCAGCTAAAAGATCTGCCATTCTTTTAATGATTGGTGCTGAGAAAGCACTTAAATGAAGCAGGAGGAATTTGGGGATTCCATGCAAGCCAGGATGTGTTTTGTCTGGCATCATCTTTAATTTATCAATAATTATTTCTTTCTGTGATTTTGTGGCTTGAATTTTTAATTAAATTAAATTCTCTTCTTTCAATCATGATTCCACCTGGCTTAATGTTTTCAACATAATGATCACATATCCTGGATAACATGGAAGACTCTTTATATAGGTTGTCATCTAACTTGATCACTATGGGTGCTTTGGCCTTTTTTCTAGCTCCAAGGGCTGACCTAAGATAACCCCTGGTCCAGCAGTGCTGATGATATATAAATTGTTGCAATCTTTTTATAGAAAGATATTCAGCAACTTCCTCCTGCTTACTTTTGTATTTCAGTTTTAAGTCTATGATAGATTCGATATTCTGTGCCTCACTGGGCCAGTTCATTAGTTTTGGCACAATCTTTATCTAAATCAGATAGTAAGCGAATAAAGTATCAGGCTTTTGAGGTGCATTTAATAATCCAATTTACCAAGAATTTCAGTAAATTGCATTTATGCATGATATGGATGAAGATTATTCAAATCAACTTCTTTGAACTATATATATATATATATATATATATATAGTTCAAATAACTATAGTAATATATATTGTACCGGTAAAAACATCACCATGCTTCATCACACACAGTAATCCGAATTCAAACCCAGTCCACGTCTAGGAATAAATTCCAAAATGCAAACTAAATTCAAACCCAACCCTGGCATGACCCACCGATGACAATATTACAACAGTACGGGGTTTTCCCTTTACTAGCTCATCGAAAAACACAGACTAAATTACCTACAATCAGCTATTTCATAGATACCTTATAGTCGGGATATTGGTACGGCTAATAATTTAATGTATATATATTTAAGTTGTCGATACAGACAGCAGGTGATTGACTAGATGTCGAGAGTAGTAATGCAAGAGAGACAAAATTAGGTTAGATAAATTTTTAATAAATTATTGAAAGCATTGAATAATATTATTTACAGGTACGGTAAAACTCTCATATGTATTTTATAATAAATTGCTGCTAGTCATCAATAATCGGTTTGTACTGATTAACAAACTCATGCCAATATTTATGTGTTTAAATGGTTGTACAGGTTGATATGAGAATCAGAGTAATTGGAGCACTTAAAATATTTAACTACTAGCTTATATTAAGTTGTTTTATTTAATAGATTCAAACCATTGCGTATACGGATAAATGGAAGGCAGTTTTATATAAAAATATAATATATAATACTGATGTACTGATGGTTGCAAGGACTAAGGTACACTACAATAATAACTTGCGGTGCATGGACGGAATACCGGGCGGCTTGTACTTGTCTTAATGCCCCCAAGTAGATCCGAGACACTACAACCAGCCGGGATCTTTTTCGAACCCCGGTGATCCAAGAGATTACCTGGAAAAGAATTTCTTTCTCTCCATCTGGTAGTAAAACGAGACGCCAACTTAGGCAAAGTTAAAGGCATTGCCACCGTAACATCGAGGAAGAGTGATCGGAAGTGGATTTTAAAACGAAATTATATAAACCATTTTATCTATCCGTAACATGTTTTACGCAACAACCTGATATAACTATTCAATAATAACATGGTGACATCAAACGATCGCAAAAGTAACAATTAATTAATTTCACTCTGAAACCCATAACTCCCCAGATTGTTCGGAAGGTAATAATAGCAATAAAATATTCACTTATTATTATTACTCCATAATAATATATAAAAAAAAATATAATAAAATTTTAGACTATTTTAAGTATTTGAGATTTGGATTGTAGATTATAATATCATGACAAAGTAAAAGAAACAATAAAAATACTTGAATATTTCTCAACTCAACATAAATGAAACAATTTTTAGTTTGATAAAAGAAAATTACTTTTAAAATGAATATAATAAATATTATGAGATAAACTTTACTGACTTTAATTAGAGTTGAGAAATATTATTATTGGCATCGTTTGTTTGTAAAATAAGTAATAGTAAAAATATAAATGTATTCACAAACGGATTATTAGTAGGCACAAATATTAATAATTATCATCTAAAGACTAGAGCACAGAAATATTAGAGAAGAAATTTACTGACAGGTTTTTGTGTAACATTTTCAAATGGAAAACAAGAAATTTACATGTAATTAAGTAGGTTAACAGATTAAATTTAAAATTATTACCGAGAGGAAAGTTAAAAAGTTAATGTAACAAAAGTTACCATTCTTTCTTCGTCCAGCTTTTCTTCTTGCGGTGCTATGTATGAAGAACGTAGGCGCGCATTTTGAATTTCTTAGGACGGCATGGTTAATTTAAATGTTGGAATTTGGAAGACTGGAAGCACGGATAACATTACAGATCAGCGGTATGAAAGATTTAAATTGGCAGAACAGGGATCAGCTTCTTTGACTTAGCCCATCATTATTGCAGTTACCGGGCAACTTCTTAATAACGGTTGAAGTGATTTCTCTGGAACAACTCCTTTGCTGTAGCTCAAGACGATCTAAGCACAGCCAAGTCAAAAGTTAGAGTGTCTATCATCCTCAAAAAATGGCCACCGTTGACCTTTCTGCCTAGTTTTAGATCATGACTCCGCCTCCTTTTTTTTCCGGCCTCCAGCAATATCTAATTTTTGACTATACAATAGCATTTGCCTTTCTTGATAAGAGTTCTACGTTTCTCATTTATTTTTAACTTTAATACATGATTCTAAATTGACAAAACAATTACATCGGAATTCGTGAATACAAAATATAAATTCATTATCTTGATTTATCAAAGTACAAATTAATTATTGTATACATTTTGTACAAGTAAGATTTTGATTACAAATACTGATCAAAGGAATGTGACTTTTGATCAGCATTTTTAAATGACTTTGTATAATTTGCAAAATTAAAATTTAAAGAAAATATCCACGCAATTGAAACTTTTAAATTGAGCTAATATAAATCCACAAACCACACACACACGAATATTATTCATCATGATTTGTGACATTTATACTCATACTCTTTACATTAAATTCTTTTTAAACAAACACAAAATAAATAACTTAAAATTTATGTGGCTTGGAATAGAAAAAAGTCTCATTGCGGGTAAATAGTGGTTTAGAATTACCGTTCTTAAATGACAACCATGAAACTAAGATCGATTCTTCGATCTGTCTGTTTCAATATATATATATATATCGGATACTAGTTGGATGCTGATATTTGTTCAAGTTAACATTCTTATAGTTCTGGGAGCTCCTGTGCTGTAATCATGAGATATATTACATAAAATAATATGTTTGAGTATTTATATCATCTATCATTGAATGTCGAGTGTATAGACAATTTTAAACATTATTTAAACATTTGAAATACAAACAACTAGTTAATAATAGCACACAAAGAGACAACACAGGTTAATAATTACACAGCATTTTGAGTAGTAGTATTCTTTCCTCTTTTTCAGGTATTGTTGCAGAAACCAGTGCATAGCAAACAAACTTACATCTTTAGTTCTCGATTATTGAATTTTAAGGCACTACTCTAACCAACTGAGTTGATTAGAATGGTGCCTTAAAATTTAATATTGGACAATATAAAGATGTAAGTTCTATTCCTATGTTAATATTGTCACTGGTCAAGTTGAGATAATAACTCAATTGATTTGAAGATTGTCTTAAAATGTAGTATTTGAGAATCGAAAGATGCAAACACAACTCCTATGCTAATATTGTCACTGATCAGGTGAGCAAGACCTGAAGAAAATAATAGAAGACTACTACTCAAAATGTTGTGTTATTAAATATCCCATGTTATTTACTTGTGTGTTATTACTAAAAAAAGTTGTATGTACTTGAAAAGTTTAAATAAAGGTTAAAATTTTCTAAACATTTGACATTTATTGATGTAAATAGGTCATAGTATTATCACCAAAATAATAATGATTTGATGATCATTAAACAAAAAAAAACTTATTATTTTAGTAACAATTTTACAGTATATGAAATATTTGTTTTAATCCTGAAGTTTATCATAATGACATTTCATAATAAGTGACTATAATTATTGAGAGACAGATTAAGTATAATACTCGGACAATCTAGCATATCTTTATATCATTTTTAAAATTTAGGTATATCAGAGATTATTATCATCAGTAATTGGTATGCTGATTTACCTTCATTATGTTCATTGACTATAGCAATCATAAAATTTCATATTACTAAAGATGGTTATAATTTATCTACAAGACCTCATCTTTTATCAAGTCAAATTGTATTCAGAATATATTTTTTTGATGTCAATTGCAAAATGAATGACCTATTTGTATATTAAAACAAATAAAAAAGTATGTTGTTGATATGATAATCAATTCTCCTTAAACCATATTTTAAAATATCAATTGTTGAGTGTGACAAACATGCGCATGCACACAGACACACACACACACCCATATATATATATATTCAAACTACTCATTTATTAAGTAAATAAAATATTTTCAATCCAAAGTACAAACAAACTTTTTAGAGAAAAAAAGAAAGAAAAAAAAACAACCACTGTCTTTACCACATTTTTTTATATAGAGGCTTATCTTAAGCTCTTTTGACAGAAAAATCAGAAACTTTTAAGTCAAACATATTACTTTTACAATTACTTTTTTAAATTGATTTATATTATTTTAATTCACATTTGTTAAATTATGATAAGGCATAAATTGAAATATTTCACAAATCGTGTGGTCATATGTATCAGTTGTATGAGATAGTGTAGATAGTTGGTGAGTGCTCAAATCCCCTATATTTACAATTAAGCTCCAGGTTTGTGAAAAGTGCCTGGTTTTTAAATATTGTAATTAGTGTAAATAAACCTAAAAAATATTTGAGAAAAAAGGATACAATTATTGTAAATTAAATATAGAGATATTTACTCAAATGTTGGAGAGAATGGTCAATCAAATGTATGAAAATAAGCATGAAATGAATGAAACAAATATACAATAGAATCTCTGGATTATGCCACAGAAGAATGAAATAATGCAAATATTGGATCACAGTATGTGTCAAACAAAAGAAAAAGTGCAACAGAAAATGGATGAGAATAAGAATCAAATGAATGAAAATGTGCTACAAAATCAGCAGAGAATCTGAAAAATGAATGAAAACTTTCAGAAAAAAATGGATGAAAATCTAAGAATAATAATGAAATCATTTAAAGCAATAAAAAAATAAAAAAAAAAAAAACTTCAGCCTGAAATGAAAGAATCATGAAAGGAATCTAGAATTAAATTAAGTAAAAAATTTCAAGAGATGAATTTAAGGTTTGACAAAATAGAAAAAAAAATAAATATAATATCAAAAATATTTTGAGAAAAAAGAAGTTAAAATAGATATTTCTTTACAAATAATAGTTGATAATATAAATATTATTAAAGATTCTAAAGTTAATATAGTTGCAGGTGATGAATGTGTGCCTGAGGTAGCTAGCACAAAATTAGTTAAATATAATGTAGTTTATATAGAAGAATTACAGCATATTCGCATAGTTTATGCTATAAAATGTTTTTAAAATAAATAAACAAACATATATACTAAAATTGACTTTTATCATTCTTAAAATTTTAACATTCAAAAGAAATTTGTAAGTTAGTTTCCAAAGATTTCAGTTGTATATTCTTTCATAAATATATATTTAAATGTTACATAAAAAATAATATACAATAAAAAATTATATAAATTTTTGTTACCATCTAAATGCTTTAGTGTCCTGTCATTTTCAAATCATCCAGTTATTTCAAGCACTTTTGCTTATTTTATTCATCATAAAAATGGCTTGAAGTGACATTAAAATATGTATATATTATAAGTAAATTAACAGATTGGTTTTTTTCTAAACAAAAAAAAACAGATTGTTTTTTTGTTATTAAAACAATTGACTTCAATCATTTTCTTGATATCCAATTATATATCAGTTAAGTTGAATATTACTTTGGATCATTAAGAAATTTGGAATTTATACTAGGATATATAATTATAAATAACTATTTTTTTAACCTATTTATGAACGAAAGTTTACTTTTAGGTTTTTTGATTCACGAGGTTTCCAATGGCAATATATTGGCAAAAAGAAGAGGCAAATTGCCCCAAAATTATAAAAGTTGTACTTAGCAAATCCTCTTTAGTACTAATCCTAAATCCAATAATTATTGTAATGAGATTCTAATAAGAATTTAGAAAAATGACGAACAAAAGTTATGTCTTCTTTTTGATTTTATTAACTAATAATAATAATAATAATAATAATAATAATAATAATAATAATAATAATAATAATAATAATAATAATAATAATAATAATAATAATAATAATAATAATAATAATAATAATAATAATAATAATAATAATAATAATAATAATAATAATAATAATAATAATAATAATAATAATAATAATAATAATAATAATAATAATAATAATAATAATAATAATAATAATAATAATAATAATAATAATAATAATAATAATAATAATAATAATAATAATAATAATAATAATAATAATAATAATAATAATAATAATAATAATAATAATAATAATAATAATAATAATAATAATAATAATAATAATAATAATAATAATAATAAAGACCTGTGTTCCATAGCCAGTTCCTAGCCTATTTTGTTAATTCATATGATGATTAAAAAAATCTTTAACACTATTGTTTAGCAATTTTAAAATAGGTAAAAGCCTGAATCCGGGCAAAGCCGTTTGGAGCATTGATGCTAGACAAATCAATGAAATATTACGTTACCGGGCCACCACAACTTTTTCTTTTTTTAGACAACAAGGTTTTTTTTTCTAATATTGATTAAACAAATAATTTTAATTTCATTTAGAACATGATTTCTTTATTATTAAAGAAATTTTGATATTCATTTTCATTACTTTTTGTGGGTTTTTTTGGAAGCTGACTGACATTTTTTCAACAAATTTTGCTAATTGTATTTTTTTTCTTTTTATTATTTGAAAAATTTGGACCGTTTCACAACGTCAAAAAATTTGTTTGAATCCCACCACCGAAAAAATAGAATACTGTACAATTATTTGCGACTTGTTTAGAACTTAATTCTACGTTTCTTTTTTTTTGTTTTTGGCTTGACTAAATGGTTTTTCTTATTATTATTAATTTTACTTTAAAAAAAAAAAAACACAACTTGTTTTCACTTTGATTTAGATTATTTGAATTAGCCTTTTTGAGGGAGCTTTTTGAGTGGGAGGGGGGAATTTGTATTGTTATTATTCACACAAAAAGGCAAAAAAATAGTCAATTATTTCAACAGCGCTGAAAAAGAGAATCAACTTTGGGACTTGTTTCAAATTTTGATTTTTTTTTTGTTTGATGTAATTGTTTTTCTTAATATTAAATTGAAATTTACTTTTGTGTTTTTTCCGATTAAAAAATTGTTTTCAAACACCCACCCCCACACACTTGGATAAAGAATTGTACCCAAAAAGTCAAGAATTTAACTTTTTTTTTTTTAAACAACTTTTTACTTTGATTTCTATTTCATTCGAATTTCCTTTTTTTTTAGCCTTTTACAATAAACTGCTTGTGGAAAGGAGGTATTTCATAATTTGTTATTTTTAATAAAAGTCAACCAATGTTGTCATTTATTTTAACCCCGCTGCAAAAAAATGAATCCAAATACTTGTAAATTTCTAATGAAATAAAAAAACAACAAAAAATGACACAAACTTTGGACTTTTTACAATTATTTATTCGATTTTATTGCTGTAATAAAAAGTGGACATTATGTGTGCCTGACAAAAAAAAAAACACAATCTCATACACTTTCTGTACTCAGCAATTCTGAAGAAAAGTTTCTAAATTGTATGTTCATCTCAGACCTTTTAGTGGTCTCGAATATCCCCCCCCACTGAAATGTGACTTAGCATGTGAGCTTTGTCGAAGCCTGTTCGAACATACACTTTGCCAATTTTTTTACATATTAACCTTTTTTTCGGGAATGGTGGGGACCATATGACAATCATTAATAATTAACAACATTTTTAAAATCAAAATGACATTACTCTATTATGGACATTTGAAAAAGTTATACCGCCTTGAAATTTAAACACCCTCAAGCGATACAGTAATCCGCTATGAATAGAAAAAAATATGTGTAAATAGCTTCAAAGCACACAAAACAGGCCATAATATTTTTGTGCAATGTCATGTAAAGCAGCCTAGCTCAATGATTTAATACAATACGTAAATGTTGTATTAGCCTGTAAGGCTGTGGCTGCCGAAATGGTATTTTTATGTGTTTTGACATGTAAACAATTCCCCAAGCGGCCGTGCCCAGATTTCAGGATTTTACCTTAAAATATTTTTTTTTAAATAACAAAATAAAAAAACAAAATAAAAAAAAATGTCAATAACAAAAAAATACATATATATATTACATTGAAAAATTTATGTTGTAATCTATAAACCAAATGAATATTCAAACAACCAGAATAATACTACTATACTTTTTATATTTTTTTTTTTAGAAATAATTAAATAAAGGTACAATATAATTATATTTAGCAATTTAAATACTACTGCTAATGATTATTTCTTTATACACACACTCATAATTATATACATATATTGACATTATAATGAACTATCTCAAAACAAAGCATATAACATAATAAATAAACCTGAACTAAATAATAATAAAAATTTTAATAACAATAAAACTAACAACTTATTTACAATTCCTTATGTAAACCTATATTAAAGACATTTTTTTAAACCATACTATAATTTCAAAAAAAAATAAGGATGGATTTTCTATCATGTACATTAGCCTCTCACTAACAATAAAAATATATTTGTATACCAACAACTATATCTATGAGAGTAGAAATATATGCTTATACAAAATCTCTATAATTAAAAAAAAAAACAAAAAACAAATTTACAATATCATAACATAACTTTCTAATAACATAAAATACTGGATGATAAAAGACCTTTGCTTTTCCAAGCTCTCTTTCTTCACTAATCATTTTAAAAGACAATTATCAAATGTTAAATCTTTAACTATATTCAGCTTTACTTTAGCTTTTCTCAAGTTTTTTTTATTTGATCAAGATTATCTATAAAAAAGTTCATCTGGGTTTTCTTTTTATTCACTACCCTAAGTTTTATTTTTGCTTTGCCTTCTATCATCCCACTACTACTTACAATAATTTAAGTTAAATGTAGGATAAAGTAAAAATTAATACAACACCCATCTAAGCAGATTAAAATAAACATATTTACATTTTCAAGACATTCATAAAAATAAATAAATAATTTACCCTAAAATACTCATTACTTGAATGTTTTCAAAATATCTAAAATAATTTGTGCCCAATGTATTATTGATCAGACATAAGGTACTAGCTGATTTAATTTGATGGTTGGTTTGCAATTCCAGCCACTGGAGTCTTAACTCTGGTACTGTTGGTGCCATATGGATAGCTTCCTGGTTGTGAGTTGGCACTACAACCATATTCCCAATTCCTTTCACAAACTCCATGTTTTCTGTATGGGAATTGTCTTCTTGATTGACAATAATTCTGGGCAGTTTCTTGAGAATGTCTTATAAATTGGTTTCTTGGGGTATCATAAGTCAAACTTGCTACAGAGAAATTAGTATTATCCATCTTAGTTCTTGGTGGAGCATCATAAGCATTCTCTCCAGCTTCCAATGTCCCTAGAATCTCTGCCACTTCTTCCACTGTGTGTCTATATGCTACCACTTGTACTCGATCAATGTGATGAGGCAGATTTCAGTGGAAATTTCTCACAATTTGTGTCTCAGAAAGTGGAAAAGCAGTTAAGGTTTGAAACTTAGCAACTTGCTGTCTGAAGAATTGGGTATAGCTCCATTTATGAGGAGCATAATTCTCATGAGAAAGATGGTGGCAAATACAATCCAGCTTATCCTCATTTCAAAAGTTACTCATAATTGCTTGATAATAGTCGCCATAGGTTTGAGGTCTTTCAAATAAAGATCACCACCATTCTTTAGCTGATGCATACAAATGATTATTGGCAATAGCCATTTTTTCCTTCTCAGAGAACACATTAAGAGCAAATAACTCCTCTAACATGCTTAAATATTCCATGTGGTTTTCATTATATTCCTCCTTAAACATCTTCACATTTCTAAATCAGGAAGTGTCATGTGTAACACAATGATCACTAGTTGTAGGGAATGGCAAACTGTGAGACTCCATAAAATTAATCATTGCTCTTCCATTAGAAATTTGATTAGCACATTGTCGATGATTGACCTCTTGTAGTTGATTTCCCACAACTATTCCATCTTTAAAATAGTCCTGGTCTGCAACACTATTTTTACCCTATTTTTATCCATCTCTAATACACACCCTTTGATTTGCTTTTACAAATCTGTTATGCATTCATAGTTGACCAACATGATTGATTTTATTTCCACAAATTGAACACAGATACTCATATCATCCTTCTTTATCTCTGTCTCTCCACTGAGTCCCATCTCATGGAATTCCAGATTGTTTCTCATCTGTTCCATATTAACATACACTTCTTGAAAATGATTCAAGACCACATTATTTATTGTTTCCATCATCTCATTAATATATCATAACTCATTATGAGCAGTTGATTGAATCATCTTCTCACAGTATTCCTTACTGAGTTGAGTAAATTCATCCCACTGCAAGTTAACAGCAACTATGACCTCAGATTTGATAACTGCATATACATTTTCTAATGAAGACTCAGTCTTACATTTGAATGTCTGAAGTTCACTCTGTACGGTTTTACTATCCTCATCCACTCTTTTCTGAAACTCTTTATATTCTTTCCTAGACTTTTCAATTTCTGCAAGTATTTCCATAGTTTGTTTTCTCATCCCATCACTAACCTCATCAAACATTGCTTTTAGGGAAATAGCTTCAATACAACATTCTTCTCTATAATTTTTTAATTATTCTTTAAATCTGGCTTCTAATTCTTCAGAATTAGCTTTTATTTCTGCCTCCAATTTTTGATAACCAGCTTTCACTTTTTGAGAATTAGCTTTTATTTTTTTCTCCAATTTTTGGGAACCCACTATCATTTCTTGATAATTATCCACCAATTTTTGGAAATTAGCTTCCAATCTTTGGGTAACAGCTTTCATTTCTTGAGAAATGTTCTTCAATTTTGGGGAATTAACTTTTATCTTTACCTCCAATTTTTAAAAACCAGCTTTTGTCATGTTCACTAAGTCTTGCAAATTAATGCCAGCACCACTAGGTATTTCATTAATGTTTTCCATGTTTATATATCTAATATAAGTATTCTATATATAATAAGTATTATCATTCAAGGCTTGCCCCCCCCCCTGCCATTATTTACAACACCATTAACCATCCAAATAAAACACAAGTACCTAAATTTAATTATAATTATAGCTATTCAATCACCCATTAATTTTATAAAATTATGGCCCTTTTGGTTTATAAAATTGTTGATTGACACTATGGCAAATGTAATATAATACTTGGCATTAATTATTATAATTATATAAGTAAGACTCTTGGTCCACAGTATTTTTAAACAGTTTTAACTATAAACAAAATCTAATAAAATTTGTCATGACTGGACATTGTCATCGAATCCATAAATTGTTTGCATCATGTATAATAATATTCTCACCACCAACAATCATCAATTAATCAGGCCCCTTAGTTGATTGTGCCATTTGTAATAGTAAAATCTAACTGTTTTATTATCACCATCCTCATAAACGCCATTTGTAATAGTAACTTCAATAAACATATCGTGCTGATCATGTTGTGGCACTATTTGTAATAATACAATAAAATATATGTAATCTCAAATGAAGAAAGAAAATACACATATAAAGAAAGATGAAATGGCCCAAATCATTGGGAAAGCCAATTGCAATGGAAAATATATTTCAATTTCAAATGATATGTTATAAATAAAGAAAACAAAATTGGACAGCTATATTTATGATGCACCCATAAATTAATCAAGCTTCAGGGTAACTTGCCAATTATAATAAAATGAATGTGCCATGCAAGAAGAAATAATATATATATATATATATATTATTTCTTCTTGCATGGCATATATATATATATATATATATATATATATATATATATATATATATATATTATAAAATTATTAATCAATTTTATTCAATTATAATAAAATATATATACTATTCAAAACAATACAATAATTAATACAGTAACAATATTTTAAACAAATATATACCAATTTAATAGAATACTTTCAACTATCTATTATGTTTCAACTAGACTCAAATTGTATTAGAAAAAACCGTTACAAATGTAAACAAAAGCAATCGTCATACATCAATTTTCCCACAATTCATTAATTTTTATATTCTTCTTCTATTTATCAACTGTTGCTTTTCACTTTTTATTAACATAGCCTCTTTAATTTTTTTATTATTATTTCTTTCAATACACAGAATTTTAATTTTATTAAAATCAAAATCAAAACCATAATTACATTTACATTATGATCAAAAAATACTGATGTGATACATCATCATTTCTAACATTCTCTTGTCTTGATTTTCACTCTTTATATAATAACAAATGCTCCTTGATCTTTTCTCTAATGTACACGAGATTCCCCAATATAAGCCTTTCCACAAAAACATAGCCATTTATATATTCACAACTTTGATTTAAAATACCACACCTATTTTTTGAATTATTTATTAATCTATTTAAATTAGGAGTAGTATAAAATCAACTCGACATATATTTTTTTTTTTTAAAAAAAAAAAAATATATATGTCAGTTGCATTTTATACTACTCCTAATTTAAATAGATTAATAAATAATTCAAAAAATAGGTTTATTTTAAATCAAAGTTTAATATATAAATGCTATATTTTTGTAAAACTATATTGGGGAATCTCATGTACATTAGAGAAAGACAGGACATTTGTTATTATATAACGAGTAAAATCAAGACAAGAGAATGTTAGAAATGATGATGTATCACCATCAGTATTTTTGATCATAATGTAACATTAATTATGGTTTTGATTTTGATTTTAATAAAATTAAAATTCTGTGTATTGAAAGAAATAATAATAAGCAAAATTAAAGAATATTTAATAAAAGTGAAAAGCAACAGTTGATAATAGACACAGCCAATATAAAAATTAATGAATTGTGGAAAATTGATGTATGACGTATTGCTTTTGTTTACATTTGTACGGTTTTTCTAATACTTGAGTCTAGTTGACAACGACTACATAGATAGTTGAAGTACTTCTATTAAATTGGTATATATTTGTTTAAAATATTGTTACTGTATTAATTATTGTATTGTTTGAATAGTTATATATATATATATATATATATATATATATATATATATATATATATATATATATATATATATATATATATATATATATATATATATATATCATGCTATACACATATTAAGAGAAAAGGAACTGCCTCAAATTAAATATAATAAAAATATACTGTTACCATGGTTTAACTATATAAAATAATCTTATTAGAATAGAACATTGACTAAAGTACATTACTAATTAGTTCTCATGATTAATTTAACTTACAATTAATTATATATATACGATTTAATACGCTTGACGTATATAGAGAAATTAAATTCATAAAAATTGCATTAATATTTCCTAAGGCTAAGCGCTTTCAGAGTTTTACATAGTTATCAATGGTGAAGAAAAAAATCTGAAATTAATTATATACCAAATATAATTTGGAACAAAAAGGAATTCTACTGAAATTACCAACAATTTACTATTTTCATATCTGCTAGCTTGTGGAACTCATGTATTAAAAATAGACAAAAAAAAAATCTCAAATAAAACTCATTATCATTATTTTATATAAAACAAATGACACAACTTTACTTCAATATTGTGGTTTTAGATTTATATAATAGCATACATATGCATACATATATTGTGGGAAACCTAATAATGGTTTTGTTTTACAAATACTCAATTCTTTTATATGTAAATCAAGTATAAAGTCTAACAATAACACACACAATTTGCAATTTATATTCACATAGGAACTGTATAAGCTATTATGAAATTAAATAAATATACAAATAGCTAAACAAATTGTAGCTATTTCATTAAAATAGTACTTTAGATCATAGATTGGTTTCTTTAATATATTTTTTAAATAAATACTATGTTAAAGTAGAAAATAACTAAATGAGTGAATTAAGCAAATATTAAATGGATTCAATAAATGAGGCATTAATACACACATAAGTAATAAATTCAATGTCCACATAATGTAAATCATCTAAATAAATATTTAAAAATAACCAAGTAATTTACATCTATATTGAGAAAGTTCTGGATGATCATATCATATACATAACATGTGTGGATTATACCAACTTGCCATATGCTTATAAATTCAAACATTTACAATTACCAAATATCGTTGGTTGGTTTGTGGATGATTATATATCATGATAGCACAAAACACAGACATTATTATACTTTAAAGCACTAACATAATTGAGTGCATCCTAAAGGAATCACATCCTTTAAACAAACTTATCTTGACATTACACACTAAAATACAAGCAATGTCACCTACTATGGAGGAAAATTTAGTTTTAATTAAACCTCATGAGAGATAGACCCAAAAAAGACTCCGTAATGCAACTAGCATAAATATATCAAAATCATGGTGGCTTCCAAAATAACACCTACATTTGAGGCAAAAAAGGATTACTGGACCTTTTCTCTTAGTGCATCAGGAAAATATATGGAGATGTTCACTGAAAACAACAACAATAGATATCTAGAAATATGTGATTTAAATTACTGGAAACAAGCATTATCAACTCATGGACAACTGTAATATGATGGGGAATTTATCCACTACATTCAGCACAATAATAATAACTATAATAAATAAGGACTGACATACTAAGGCCATGCTACAACTAATAATACCAAGATAAAAACTTCACAAGAGTGGACTAAAATTATAACTATAATTTTAACCTCAATAAAATATCAATCGATTGAAATATAAATAAAGATGATGACTAGCATATGAAATATGTGCACTAGTGGACATAAATAAAATGTAACCAGATAATGATAATAATAATTGAATTCAGATAATTATTAAACAATGATATTATTTATAAATACAGTTCTGTAAATTTGTACATTTATACAATTCCTAAGCAATGAAATATAATTTATAGCTTTCCAATTTAAATTGACAAATGACTTTTATTATTTAGTACACCTGTATGCAAATGTGAATCAAATAAAAAGTAATATATATATATATATATATATATATATATATATATATTACTATATATATATATTGTAACGAGCACAGACATTCATTACATTGTTTTTTTTTTATATATTATTAAACAAGTTAAAATAAGAAGTTCGCATTTAAAAATTTTCTTTAAGAATTAAAAATTGAAATTAAATATCATCTTAAACTCGTACATGTTAAATCATACAGATAATGAAAAATTATTAAAATAAAACTTTATTAAAGAAAAAGTATTTTAAAACTAAATTTTAAAAAGATTTGGAGATAAAATTATATCTTTAAATTTATCTTTAAATATATTTTTGATTTGGAAAACAGGGTAATTAATCAGAAATGGAAATGATTGTTAATTAGTTAAATGTAAACCAGCCTTGGGCATTTAAATGTAAAAAAACATCAGTCAGATAGGAAAACAATAGAAACTGTTAGCAAATAAGAAGAAATCCCTATGGAATCGGACCGCAGTGAAAGGACCATCACATCAGTGACGTAATGTAAATTCAATCCTTCACATTAATATAAAAAGGACAAGTTTGGAAATTATTAATTAGTGAGTTATTGATTATTACGATGTGACTATATGTAGTAGTACGGAGTTGGAGGTGGAGGAATTGACAGACGCACTGTCAATTCTTTCAGCTGTTAAAGAAAAGAGAAATGAACTATCGTTTCCTACATTGAGGACCAATTAAACTAAAAAACCTCCAAATGAATAAATAAAACAACGGTTAAATGGATACCAATCTTAGGACGGCGTGGGAATTCACGTTCATGGCAAGCAACGGATAAAGATGAACTGTTTTAAACCGTAAGAACTTTATAAATAATGAACATTAAATTAAAATTTTCTATATTTAAATGATTGCAATATGATCTTATCTGACCAAACTAAATTCTTTATTAATAGTGTTATTTGATGTATTTTTTTTCTTATTTATGTAAAATCATTTCCATTTATTTATTTTTTATTCTTTAAGTTTTTATCATGATTTTTTTTGTTTTTCGTTAAATTAATTATATAAATGTTAAACTTAAGTCGGGCGTGAATGGCTGTATAGATTTGTAGAGTTATATTAGGGGAGGGTAATCTTAGGTTATTTGTGTCATTGTTAGATTGGGTCAATGGATTAGATATATTGATGTAGTTAGTAGATGTAGTCGAAGATTCGCTACTGGCAGAATCGCTTCATACGCCGCACTCACCCGTTTGCCTATGAAAGGAATTATAAGACGGAGAACGCAGTTCCTTTCTATGGAGTTTTTTTTTATTGTTCTTCTCGTTAGATAGATGTAATATCCCTATCTGATGAGAGTCAATGTCTATTCTTAATCTCTTTGGAGCTGCCGTATTCCGTATTACATTGAATACATCGATGTATCAGATGAATTGATGCCAGTTTGACTGCGAATTTTAGCCTAAGGTTAAATAGGGATAGAATATTTTATTTTCAAATGCAAATCTATATGGTCTATTCATACTTGACCCTAAATAAAAATGCATTAAATTTAGGTTGTTTATAGACGCTTGAATGGATTGGTTATCGGTTAAGTATGTTTTGGGTTTTCATATTTGATCAAAATATATAGACATTCGATAAATAATGATACCTTACGGTGAGTATCTAAAATGTATTTATTCGGATGTCTTTTAAGTTATTGATGACAATGCAAGTATCTTATGGTGAATACTATTGGGTTACATATAAATTTCCCTCCACAATTGTCAGTAATCAATAATTTTGTATTTTGATCGTTTATGTTTACTTTGAAATGTTTTTGACTGTGAAATCTATGTAACCGATCTATAGTCAACATTATAAACAAGCTTTCATAAATCTATATGTGCGAACTTAATTAAAATGTAAAATTATAATATAATACTAATTGAATGTAAATTAAAGTAAAGTTAAAAATAATTTTAAATGTTAAAATGTAAAACTAATACTAAAATAATTTTAAATCTTATATATATGTGCATAAATAAATGTTTGTATGCTAATTACTGGCAGTGGCTTATTTTATTTATTTTTTAATGTTGAAATCTAATTAGATAAGATATGATATTATTAAATCTCTGCTACTCCCTGAGCTAGTGACATGGGCTAACAACCGGAATCAAAATTTAAAAAAAAAAAAATTTTTTTTTTTGACTGACGTATCTGCCTAGTTTATAAATTTTTCTAGGTTCAAATGCCTAGATAGCGCCGTGTAGTGCAGTTTACGTAAGTCCCATATTCCGGATCGTTACAATATATATATATAATTACAACATATTCGCATAGTGTAAGCTATAAAATGTCTTTAAAATAAATAAACAAACATATATACTAAAATTGACTTTCATCATTCTTAAAATTTTAACATTCAAAAGAAATTTGTAAGTTCGTTTCCAAAGATTTCAGTTGTATATTCTTTCATAAAGATATATTTAAATGTTACATAAAAAATAATATACAATAAAATAAAATAAGATAATTTTTTGTTACCATCTAAATGCTTTAGTGTCCTATCATTTTCAAATCAGCCAATTGTTTCGAGCACTTTCATTTATTTTAATCGTCCTAAAATTGGCTCAAAGTGATGTTAAAATATGTACATTTTATAAGTAAATATTGTTTTTTGGTATTAAAACAATTGACTTCAATCATTTCCTTGATCTCCCATTATATACCAGTTAAGTTGAATATTACTTTGAATCATTAAGAAATTTGGAAATTATACTAGGATATATAATTAGAAATAGCTATTTGTTAACCTATTTATGAACGCAGGTTTACTTTTGGGTTTTATGGTTCACGAGGTTTCCAATGGCAATAGATTGGCAAAAAGGAGACGCAAATCACCCGAAAATGATAATAGTTGTACTTAGAAAATCATCTTTAGTACAAATCCTAAATGCAATAATTATTGTAATGAGATTATAATAAGAATTTAGAGAAATGACGAACGAAAGTAATGTCTTCTTTTTGATTTTATTAACTAATAATAATGATAATGACCTGCGTTCCCATATTCAGCTCCTAGCCTATTGTTGTAAATTCATGTGATGATTAAAAAAAAAATATTTACCACTACTGTTTAGCAATTTTAAAATATTTTTTTAAATAACTAAATAAAATAAAAAATAATGTCAATAAGAAAAAAAAATATATATATATTACATGAGAAATTTATGCTGTAATCTATAAACCCAATGAATATTCAAACAACCAGGATAACACTACTATATCTTTTATATATTTTTTTTTAAAAAAATAAATAAATAAATAAAGGTACAATATAATTATATTTAGCAATTTATATACTACTGCTAATGATTATTTCTTTATACACACAAGCATATTTATATACATATATTGCCATTATAATGGTCTATCTCCAAACAAAGCATATATCATAATAAATAAACCTGAACTAAATAACAATAAAACAATTAATAACAATAGCACTAACAACTTATTAACAAATACTTGAGTAAAACTATATTAAAGACATTTTTAAACCATACTAAAAAAAACCCAAAAAAGGATGTATTTTCTATACTGTACTATATATATATATATAATTTTAAATAATGATTGTTTTATAGTGATAAATATTTATTTTTATATATGTCGGATTTGACTAATGTCGTATGTATTGGCAACTGAAATATTTGATATGTGTAATTTAATATTTGTTGCCTTATGCCAGTTATAAATTTCCTATGGCTTTCATTTATGTGACTCTGTTTTTGTAGTAAATACATTCTTATGCATGTATAATGTTTATTTCTTTATAAATTATATGGCTATAATCATGAATTAATATTCAAATTTTTATATTTGAAGTTTTAAGAATAATTGTTGTTTCTATGCAATTACCTAGAATATTGTAGTAGAAAGTTAAGCTTATTTATAACGTGCATTTTACCCATTGCTAAATATTATTGCCCTCAGTGTATAGGTTACTGTGTTACTAATTACTGAGAATAAGGATAGCTTGGTTGTTGTTGTAATGTCTCCATTGTCAATCATACATGCATTTGTTGATTTTGGTGTAATTTAGATATCGGTAACGATTACAATGACATTATTATTTTATTTTTAAATAACTTATTTTCTTTAGTAATAAATTATTTCATTTCTTTTATTATTCACTATTCCATCAATTACAAAATATAAAATTTTGGTATGCCACATTAATGGATGTCCAAATATAACTCATGATGGAAAAAACTTATCTTTTACTTCAAGGTTTCTTACTAATTAGAATTCTCACTTTATAAGCTATAGCTTTCCAAGATTTGTATGTACTTGTAACTTTGCTAGTCAACTGAATTTTTTTTGACATTTTATTAAACTAGTTAACAAAACTAAATTACAATTTCTTTTTGTAAAGAACTCTATATTTATTATATGTGGTGCTTTCTAGTAAATTTATGCATGGATTATTGTATCCATTACAATATACATATATATGTATAGTAATAAAAGAAAGTCATATCTTCTGATAGAAAGTTAACTATTAGATAAATGCTTAGGTTGAGTTGTATCCTAGCTCCTCAATGAAGAGAGACAAAGCTCGAAACCATTCTGGGGATCGAGACAATCCTATATAAAGATGATTTGAATGCCTTCTCTTGTAGTAGCATTTATCATAAAAAGTTAAAAATGCTTGTTTAGAGCTTATTATATATATATATATATATATATATATATATATATATATATATATATATATATATATATATATATATATATATATATATATATATATATTTTTTAAATTCCCCCCCAAACAAAACCCCAACCACCCACAACAACCCCCTCCCATTTCTATCCACAATCTATTCCACACAAAACAACAAAACATATTTTCCCCCACAATATACATAAAAACTTTCAAATACAAACCACACTAAACTTAAAAATAATTCTAACACCCCCACTAAATTAAATTTAAATTCCTAACAATATTCCAACACACTTTAGATACAACTGATACTACATTTAATTAAGATCTTAACTACTACTAAAACTCCCAAAAACAATTATTTCTATATTTCACCCAACAAATTTTACTAAAAATTTAAAATAGACTAAAACCGAAACCATCTCTAAACATATTAAAACTACCAAACGAAATATTTTAAATTAAAAATTTTTTTCGATAATGTAACAAAATCATATGAAATATTATGGAAAGAATCTACTCTTCACTCATGTGTTAGGGAATATACACATACTTCCCTTCCAATATATATATATAAAGACTTATAAATCCAATAAATAATATTATATTTCAACCAGAGGACTGGTTTTCATCAGAAAGAAAAAATACACAGTAAAATGGTGATAATCAAAAATTACAGATTTGGTCACAAAATCTAACACAGAATATCTACCCAATCAATGACAAAATTCAAACAAAAAAAAAAAAAACTACATTCCCTCCTAATCAAGCTTAAATTCTATTTAAATTAAAATAAATATAAAAATAAAAAAATCCAAAATTAAAAAATACATATGTATATTTAAAATGGTATTTTAATTTTTAATGAATATTAATGTGAGCACAGCTATTTTTTGTATGTGATCATAGTTTAATTTTTCTATGTATGCACATATGTATATTTTAATTTTTACTTTTGGATTTTTTATTTTTATATTTATTTTAATTTAAATAGAATTTAAGCTTGATTAGGAGGGAATGTATTTTTTTTTGTTTGTTGAATTTTGTCATTGATTGGGTAGATATTCTGTGTTAGATTTTGTGACCAATCAGGGGGAGGGGGTTGTTAAAATTTTTAATCTTTTACCAAATCTGTAATTTTTGATTATCGCCATTTTACTGTGTATTTTTTTTCTTTCTGATGAAAACCAGTCCTCTG
Source organism: Epiperipatus broadwayi (assembly GCA_028023455.1). Classification (NCBI taxonomy): domain Eukaryota; kingdom Metazoa; phylum Onychophora; class Udeonychophora; order Euonychophora; family Peripatidae; genus Epiperipatus; species Epiperipatus broadwayi. Next base: position 2,903,933 of record JAQFVV010006287.1, on the reverse strand, counting down.
GTTGAAATATAATATTATTTATTGGATTTATAAGTCTTTTTTTGTTTTTATATGTATTTCCTTTGGTTAGTTTGTTATACACACACACACATATATATATATATACACACTCAGCGGTTAATATTGTTTTACTCAAGATTATTATTGTTTGTTTTTTTTTTTTTTAAAAAGAAACATGTTCTATCTTGTCCTTTGAATTGAGAGTATTTCGTTTACTTCATCAAACAGTTTTGGCATATTAATCTTGAAAAGTATGTTTATTTAACTGAACAGGTTGTTTAAACTAATGTTTTGTTTTGATCGTCTGAATATTTAAAAAGTGATTCTTATGATTTATTTTTTAAATATAAATGATCAATAGATCAAATTCATTTTCCTATTGAAAATTATATAAATAAACTAAGAATATATAAAAACATATGATAAGAGGGAGGATGTATCATCTATCTTTTGGATACTCCATTTACGTTATATTATTCATTGGAAGCTTCAATTATTTCATATTCAGTCACATATAATATGACTTACTTATTATGTACATGTACCTACATCCATGTCATTTTCAATGCATAACAAAGAGGAATTTTGCAATTCATCCTGAAGTTAATATAATGTAATATACATATAATATTATAAATTTTAATATAAAAGTATTACAGTTTATTGATAAAATATTTATGTTCATTTTAGTAATGAATATTATAAAATGAGTTATTGTTGGTTAATGAGACTTTCTGATATGATTTGAATTTGTAATTTTGTATATCAACTTAAAAAGTTAAAATTTTAAACAAATTGAAATATCATGAAATTAAAATATGTCATAGATATGTGGACATGGTGTTTGTTTCTCGAAAACATGATATAATAAACAATTTATTTAATTAATTAAATCAAATTAAGGGTTTAATGTGGGTTATAAGAAAAGCAAAATAAAATTCCATACATGTTTTGGATATTAAAGTTATATGTAAGGAATACAATTTGAATTATTTTATATCAATAAAACCAATTGAAACTAGACAATTTATTTCCTATAAATCAAATATACCTCTAAGTCATAAATTGTCTGGATTAAATCCATTTTTATTTTGAAATGAACAATTATGCAAATATTCTAGTGATAATATAAAAAATGTACATTTATTAGTTAATTATTTGTTGAAAAATGAATATAATAAAAATGTTCTTACTAATATTATTCAAAAATTTAAAAAGAGTCAACAATACAATAAACTAAAAATAATATCAAAATAAAATGGATTGCAATACCATTTATATCAGATGAACAAGTTGAGTTTCTGAAAAAAATTATAATGGTTTGTGTCAAATTGTATTTTTTCTGGACAAATAATACATATAAATTAATTACTAACTTTACAATAAAAAAATTTGGTTTTAATGAAAATTGTATTATATATAAATTAATATGTAAATGTGGCTTACAATATATCAGTGACTATAAATGCACATTAGCAAAAGAGTAAAAGAACACATGTTTTCATATAAAATAATTCAAAAAGATGAACAATCAAGAAAAGATAAAATCAAAATTCCATCATGTTATATTTGATAATAGTAAAACGTGTAAATGCGGATTTAAATTTGATTACAAAATCATAAAAATTATCCAAATTAAACATAGCATTGCCATAGTAAATGTAAAATAAAATTATACTATATTAATTAAAAAAAATCAACAAATGTTAATGATTCATCAATCATCACACAATAAAATAACGGAATTGTGGTAGAATTGAATTGAACTATGGGAATTATGAAATGATGTTTCGTTTTGATTATTCAGCATTATATAGTTCACATAGACTAAAAGGAATATAGTTGAAAGTAATTCTAATAAAATAATTTAACTTATATGAATATTACTGTGTTTAATATATCATAATAAAAAAAAGCTTGTTTAGAGTGCTCATTAGTAGGCTCTTAATTATATATATATATATATATATATATATATATATATATATATATATATATTGTAATGGATAGTAATTTTTTGGCGCAACCAAACGTGGGAGCCGATATTAAAACTTTACGTGAGATGTTTTGTTCGGATAGTTGGGAAAAATAAACAGAATCGGTAGGCGAAAATAGGTGAAATAAAGTTAGTGGTAGAATAGAAGTTGATGGAAAGATGCAGGTAGTTTCAGATCTGTCCGTATTTAATGTTTTGATATTCAAAAAGAGTTTATTAATTAGTTCGACGTTCGTAAAATTGTTTAAAAAAGTAAAGAGTTTAAGTTTGCGTTGTAAAAATAAAATAAAGTTAGCTGTTGAAGATTAAATAAAAAAAAAAAAAACGTTAATAAACAGATTTAAAAGAAAAGTTCAGTTGGTAATTTGGAATAAAAAAATTAGATTTAACGGAGCTAAGTTTATTTTGAAAATGGAAGCTAAAGAAGAAAGCGATAGAGAGGCAGGTTGGGAAGAGAGCCCAGTTTCATTTAAACACCCACAGATAGTAGAAAAAGAAGAGAGCGAGACACAGACGATGATGAAGATGATGATGAAGTTGATAATAGAAATGAAACAAAATCAGCAAGCCGAGTTGAAAGAAATATGACAGGAGTTGCTGGAAATAAAACAAAATATAACAAAACAAAATATAGAAATAAAACGGAGTCAACAAACAATACTGGAGGAGCTGAGAGCAGAAATGAAAGGAATGAGACAGGAAATATGGAAGAAAGTTGACAAAAATCAGGCAGCTATAGAAGTCATAGAGAAAGATAGGAATAAGGAGGTTCAGGAAGTTGAAATAGTAAAAGAAGAGATGAAAGAAGTAAAAGATGAGGTACAGCAAGATAGTGTTAGGACAGGTAGTTTAGAAATAAAGATGGTGCAGGTAGAAGGGATGTGCAAGGAATGGATAGACATACATAAAACAACACAAGTAGAATTGGAGATGTTAAAGGAAGGAGGAATTCAGAGAGAAATAGATCTGAGGGTTGATGGTATTGTCAGAAAATTAGAAAAGATGTTTTAAGGCATAGAGGAAAGTAAGGATAATTTGAAAACAGAAGTGCAACAAACGTGTAGTGATATGATAAAAGAACTCGAATATAGGCTAGCTGGAATAGAGAATAAACATAGGGCATTCTATGCTGAAGACAAACAGTATGAAACAGAAAATGAATATAGAGAGTCAGGAAGTAAAAGACAGGAGGGGCCCTCCAGTAGATTCTTGGAAAAACAATTCCTAATAGAAACGTTCAAGGCGGAGGTGGGAGAAAGCCCATTAAAACATTTAGAAACTTTAGCTAACATGTTTCATGTCCAAGACTGGCTGGAAAGGGATAAAGTTACAATCGCTAGTAACTACCTTCGAGAAACAGCCTCTGACTGGTGGCACACTTTATTTACCAAACCAAGAACATTTGAGGAATATAGGCACACCCTTTTAAGAACATTTTGGAGTGAAGCCAGACAGGACGGGATACTCTATAAAATATCCCACGAAAGATATCCCAGCGTTCACGGTGAAACATACACGCAATTTTTTATAGACAAGTAGCGAGACTCAAGGCATTAACGCATTTCCATTGTCCGACGATCAAGTCACAAGGACTATCCGGCATAATATGCCACCAGACATACAACAAATGATGTTAAGTAATAATGGGCGGTCAATAGAAGAAATGGTGGAATTTTTAACGGCTGTAGATTTTGGCAATGTTACAAGAGAACCTGTAGACAGGTTCAGAAAATTAGATCATACTGACCAAACTCTCCATAAGAAGTAACCGCCTGACCGAGCGGAAGTGATATTGATCGGAGGTACTGCTAAAAAAAAACAACAAAAAAAAACTCAATGGATTTGTAATTGGACTACGAGTTGAGAATAGAAATTTATTTCAATGTAGGTGATAAGCCTGAATGAATTTTGTAAATAATATATAATTACAACTATATATGTGTGTGATAAACAATATTACATTTTGATATTTTGAATTATGTTCATTTTTATTTAATAAAATATATAGTGGCTATCGTAATTGTATTACTTTGTTGTAAATAGTTATTTTAATAGATCGCCAGTATATTCCTGAAAATTTATGTTACGGATTTGATTTTTCTTTAAAGTGAGAACAAACTTAGAGAAAACAGGTTAGTGGTAGGCAGAGCAAAGTCAGCTAAGTTTTTTTTTTTTTTTGTGGTGACGGAGAGGCAGTTGTAATGGATGTTTAAGACACCATTACAAAAATTATAGTTTTATAGGGGTGAAGAAAATAAAATAAATTTATATAAGGTTTCGTTTGTAAAACTTGATTTAAAAGTTTTTTTTTTTAATGCTTGTACAAATATATATGTATATGCGTGGGAATTATATTTTAATACCACAGTTATATTTGGTTTAATTTTAATTTTGAAAAAAAAAAGAAAACTAAGATTTTTTTTTTTTTGTTAAATTTATGTAAAAGTAAAGTGTACAAATAGATTGCTTTTCAGATTTGGGGATTTAGATTGATAAGGCTAATTAAAAAGAAAGAAAACAAAAAGAAAAGAATTTTTCATTAGTAAATTCCTAGATTTGTAAAGGGCAATTTATTTTGTTAATTAGATAACTATTGTTATCTAGATCGAGAATTTTTAAATTTTAATTAAAAAGAAAAAGTTTGGTAATTGGTTTAAGAGATATGATTCAGATGTAACAGGCTGAATCAGGCCATTGGTTTATCTTGGACTAGCTTTCAATACTGGCATCAGCTAGTATACTTGCAGCAGCACAAAGAGACAGACACCAACTCTGACAGGAGAATTGCACGATTCCTGCCAAAATACTTGGAAAGAACGATTCCTGCATATTCTGAAAGCTGATCCAGTAATTATTCTACCTAGAATGAACATGAAACCTACAGCAAGAATATTTTCTTTACCATGATGTGCTAAGCTTCTCGCCAGGACAGGTTTGGACATCCTGTGTCTCCATTAACTGCCTACAATGCCATAAGAACTGGCTCCAAAGAAACCACTAACCAACTTGCCCAAGCCTACCATCAGTGAATCCCAAGTAACAGACTATACTTAAGAAGTCTAGTGCACTAGCATTTAAATAAATTATAAAGGTACCTTACAGTTTTGCAATTTAAATAATATTGTTTTATATGTGTTTCCCTTTTTTTTAAAAAAATATATAAATGTTTTTCAAGTTGTATCTTATGTAATTCGATTTCTGTGTGCTTGATTTTTTTTTTGATTTTTTTTTTTTTTAACGAGTGCTAGTTTCAAACCTATTACTGTCCGTCCTATTTAAGTCTTAGTAAGTAGGATAGTAGTTTATTTTAATCTCACATACTTTTTATTATAGAAAGTGGTCTGGATATTACAGACTATTTTATTTGACTTCTGGCTCGTGACCCATTTTATTATTAGTTCTACTTATGTCGTGAAACTTTATTTATAATAGAGTATTAAGAAATATAATAGTTCTTAGTTGTATTTCTTCAAGCTTCCAATTCGTTTATTAGGGGCACATACGATCGTTTTAACCCTCTCAATAGGTAGATCGTGAGCTCCTAGCCTGTCTCACTCAGAGGGAGGTCAATCGATTGAAAGTAATAACTTTCAAAACTCTTTTTATTATTAGTATTAATGTTTTGGAAGCTACCTTCGTATTTCTTCTGTTTTAACATAAATATCTTTTCCTAACTATGGGTTATAAGCAGGAAGCTAACCTCCCTTGTCTGGCGTGAGATCACTGTATACTTACTAATACTTCTGCTACTGCCAGTATTTTGCACTCTTTCATGCACAGGAAATCACTCTCAAAGCCCTATAAATATTTTAGTTTAATTTTGACGAATGTACATGTAGTACATATTGTAAGTGTGCTTTAAAGATTATTATTTAGACTTATGTTTATTTAATCATAGTTTTAATAAAATTATTGATTTACTTAGTTGATTTTGTTTTCTGTTGCTACCTTTCCAACTCACTGAACAAAACATAGATCTCCTTTGCTTGATTGAGCTAGTCCGGCGCATTTGATTCGCATAACCTGTAACCCCTTAAAAAATAAATGTCTAGTTCAAAATTTCGGACTAGTGGTGCCCTGGCGATCAGTTTATGCGAGTCTAAAGCTTTTGTCCGGTATAATATATATATATACACCTGGTTCTCATTTTATGTGGTAGATAGGTTCCTCAGAAAATGCACACAAAAGAATCGCACAGAAATAGACTTAACTTACCTTGAAAAATGGGGAATACATACTGTAATTTTCCAAAAATCACATAAAAGCAAAGCAACAATGTAAAATTACTTTAAAATTTGCATAAAAAATAAGAAAATAAAATATGACTAATAGAAAATTTCAAATTTGAAAAAAATTGATACAAGACAAACTTTTTTTTTACTTTTTTTATTAACTACAGTATTTGATTTTATTCAAAACAATATATTTTTATGTGTAATTTACTTTTTATTCATACATGTACAGCATTTTAATCATTATAACTATTTGAGACATCAGATTCGTCATGATGTGATGTGAGGTACTGTGGCTTCTCCTTAAACGAAGTCAAGAGGAAATACAATTAAAACGTTTTCCAATTGCTGTTGATCCTTCTCATTTTGCTAAGCGATCTAAAATTGAATTTTTTGTTTACAAAGAAATTTATTTTCTTGGGTGTTAATTAAAAACTAACAATTAAAAATTAAATTCTTATTTTTGTCTTTAATTTTTTAATTTTCAATTTCGTTTAAAAATCAAATTTCATCATTTCACATCACTTTAATTTCAGATCACGTTAAGTAATTTTTAAATTGTTCATTACAATTAAAAATCTGATTTTAATTGGAAAATGTAATTGTGCCCATCACTGGTATTCACCTTTTAAAAATAAACTTGTGAGACTAAATGATTAACTGATTACATACTCTTTTTATAAAAAGCAAAAAAAAGAATGTAATTTTAACTGCAAAATCAACAAAATACATAGTATTTTTCATCTATAATGTTTGAACAGATTTACATTATATTCTTGTAAAATTTAATGTGTGTATATAAAATGGGGAAATCCTGATTTTAAGTGAATTATGAACTTCTTTATTGCATAAAATCTATTACAGTACTATTATAAAGTGCTGAAAATATTGAAAATTATTAGATGGAAGTCGAACTCTGATAATGCAACTCTGATAATGCGCTATTACTTTAGATATGAAGTGAGTGCACAAAATTTATAATATTTAAAGTAATAGCACATTATCACAGCTCAAATTCTGATCTAATATTTTTTATCGCATAAAAGAAATTTGCATACAAAGATATTAAGAAGAAACGTGAATTGCATAACTTCAAAATCGCATTAAATAAATCCGCATAAAATGAGACCCAGGTGTATATTAATTTTAGCAAGGAACATAGTTGTGACTGGGGATATTATAATACTTAGTATATTGAAGCAGTCAATCTTAGCTTAAGATTGTGCTTCATGTTTCTACCTACTAACCTGTGTTTAAATCCCAATTTCCCATCCCACTCCTTTTGTCGTATATATATTTTTATGCATGTTTGATATGCGTGCCTAAATTATAAAATTTAATGTTTCAATAACATGTTTTAAAATTATTATTAATTCTTTTTATTAATTATTAGTTCTTTTTTATTAAAGTATTATAGATGCAGCTCAAATATATACATAGGAGCAAAACTTACTAACAAAATATTGATGTTTTAAATATTTATTATATGTAATTTTTAGCTTTTTCTTTTTAAATTGCTTGTTTTTCTATTAAACTATATATTTTTTTATAAAATACAATATAGAAGATGCAAGTGTTGTTAATTGTCTAATAATAATTAGGGGTTGGAAGCACTAATGTTTTAATCTGGGGAAGGTATTTTTTTTAATTAAAGTTTTACTTAAAATAAATGGGATTAAGTAGATTAAAGATTTACTTGTGTTAAAAACATGTTGTCAAATCTATTTCTAATCTGGAAATAGATTTGAATTTATTTTTGGACATTATCTTACAATTGCATCTTCAAAAACAACTGATAAAAGAAAAAGTATAAAATGACTAAATTTTGAAGATTAACGACTATTGAAAGGAGATTAGATACTTTTAGAGAGAGGTATTATAAACATATTTCATTTTGCTTGGAACTTACAAATGATGTAGCAGTAAATCCACCACTCTTCTCGACCCTATGGGTCAGGGTCATCATCTGCCACTACCATAATATCCTGATGCCATGAAATGGAGAAAGGTCTAAAAAGAACTTTAGAATGCTAATAGAAGTTTCCTGCCACCGAAGTACTTGCATTTCAATCGCCGTGCTCGTGCCATACTTTAAAATGGATTCTTAAAATTACAATGTAAATTTCCAAGCTGCCATCTAATAGTCAATTTAGTCTAAATAATCTATCAAGATCTCTTTTCATGTATTCTTTAACTTTGCCTTTATATATATCTGTGAATGTAATTTTGCTCTCAAATGATTTCTTTATATCAAATCCTATCTTATATGCTTTTAACCTTCCTTAATTTCAGTGCGGTAATTTATTTATAGATATTTATTACTTGATTATATATATATGTTTTTTTTTTTTATTAATTTGTCAATCTCAAAGCAAACTGGCGAGTTTAATTTATAAAAATCTTTTTTGTCATTTTTATGTAAACCTTCATAAAGCAAGTTATTAACGTCCCCTTTTAAAACATAATGTATTATTAATTAATATGCTCACCAGATTGTTTTGTCAACATTTTGTTTATGCTTTTAATTATAAATATATATATATTTGTTTAACTATGGATTTTCTACTCGGAGAATCCAGAACTATGGCTAATTAATGCTTTGAAAATTTAAAATATTCTTTATTCATTTCTAAAAAGGTGACCAATTATTTGTTTTCCATATAACTGCTAGTTATTTTTTTCTATACTTTTAAAATAGTCTATGCTTAAAATATCAAATACAGTATTTATATATTTCAGTTATTGTAAAATCAACGGAGGTGAGATTGATTTATTTTAACTAGCAGAAGAAGAGATGGGGGGAAATCTTAATGTTTCTTTTAATAAATCAAATCTTAATGTATATTTTATTAATTTGAAATCTAAATCTTAATGTTTCTTTTGAAATATAAAATCTTCAAGTATATTTTAAGTAAATGAAATGTAAATCTCTCTATATATATTATAATTGCATGGCGTATTATAGTATTCAAACAAAGGTCATTTATTTAAAGCAGTAAAATTTATTCAATGTTGTTAGTGGCATTCATTCATACTGCGTTTCTGTCATTTAGCCTATCTTCATATATATTGTACCCTTACTTCTTGATATATAAAATAGTTTAAAATACAACTAGCTCAGTTACATTACTATGTTTAATTAAAATTTGCATATCTATCTTTAATATACTTTTATATTATCATATCTTAATTAAATAATTATATATTAAAATTATGAGACTGTTCCGATAAGTATTTATAAAATTATGAGACTGTGAAGTAAAGTTACAAAGTAATAAGCAGATTTACACTGAGTCAATATCTCCCAAGATACTGTCTCAATGGCATAAGAATACTACCACTACCTTATCATCCTACCACTACATCTATAGCATTCCTATGACTTTTAAATGAAATCAATTATCATTAATAATACTAAAATAATTCCTAACTTTTAACTTAAAATATAATTAAATAATCTCAGGTTCTTCTAAGTTTTAAAAATAACAATAAATCATGTAAATAAGTATGATGTGGGATTTTATATCAAACTTAAATACACCTAACTTATTTTAATAATAATAATAAATAATACTAATCTTAGAGTGTAATTTAATCTCATCTATTTCTATTATATAATCAATCATTAAATGAATAAACAATCATATGTATATCTTTTATTTCATATGGTATCTTCATTTTAAAATAGATCAAAATCTTATACTTAATAATCTATGGCAATAAACAATATTGTATTCTTATAATGTGTATTATAATCATCTTATGACCATTGTAATATTTATGTTCATGTCAATCAATTCTTATAAAATAATGTTAAGCAAATATGGTATTCAATTCTAAGTAATAATAACAAATTCATTTTGTGCAAATATTATGTTTATTTCAAATCATCTGATGTCAAATGCTGTGGTAAAAATAATGAAACTAGACACACTTTTAAAACAAATTAACAAATTTATTTACAATAACTTCAAATAAAATTTATTTACACTATTTACAATTTTAGAATTTAAGAAAACAAATATAAATTGAACTAATTAAGAAAATAATAATACAATCGGTTTACACTGTTATTAAATCATGGACTTCATAAGCAATTATACATTCTTTCAAATGCCATATTATAATATTACAGTGTGTTTTAAAACTTAGATTTTTTAAAAAATAAATAGCAGTGTACTTTAGTTACTACAAATAACAATATATGTCAAGACTATTTATGTAACATGTGTTCATAATGTAGCTCTACCTATTAAATAACTACATTAATTAAATATTATCATTTATAATGTATTATCATGTATTCACTTTATTATTAGCATTGCTTAATAGCTTTATAAAATTAATGTATCTTTGTAATGTAAACAAATAATTGACTGTAATTATACTTTACTTAATGTAATTCCTGTTATATGCTTTATCAAATATGCATTATATATCTGTAATGTTCAAATACTATTACTTAAATCATTTATCAATTTCAAATTCACAAAGCATTACTCTAGATAAATTCTATGATTCTTTTCTATGTAAAAAATCATTATTTTACTTTATGAATTATTTTAATCCTTTCTAATAAATTTCTATCTATAAAACATATTCTAAATTTATCTAAAAATTTCCGGAAAACAAAACATCAACTTTAAATAAAATATTCATCATCCAAATTACCTATACTACATCGTCTATACTTAATAAACTTCAATCAAAATATAGGCTTCTACCCATAACGTAACTTAACTTATCCAATAAAATAAAATATAAAAAAAAAATATAGACTTTTAAAAATCCTTTTCTGACTTGCAAAAAATAAAAATAATTACTTAGATAAATAATAAAAAATCATTCTAATACTAAACATAAATAAAATATCAAAATTATTTATGAAAGAATCATATAATTACTTCCAAGCTTCTTCCGTAATGTTGTATCATGTTGATATTATAAATCAAAACTTATGCATATTTTAATAAAGTTTGTTGTCAATATAATGTATGTGTTTTCATAATATATTTATCCATTCATTCTACAACAACATAATATTCAGTTGATCTAAAGAAAAACATATTAAATTCATTAAAAATCATTATACAATATTTTTACCATAATAATAATAATAATGTCCAATCTGCTATCCAGCATTCTTCGGAATTTGCAGCTTCATAAAATAAAAATCATTCACATTTTCACTCATAAACATTCATTAGAATATTCCGTGTTATATTAATTATAAAAATAAATTTATGTAATTAATTATTATATTATTTTTAAGTTACTATTTAATAAATGTACCTAACCTATTTTTTAATAGTTTAATAATATTTTAAATTTTATGTTAAATAAATAAAATAAAAATTATATTACATATTCCATCGACGACTTTTGTTCTACCATAAAAGTTCTAATAAATCCTATGTACAAAGTCAATAGAACACTATTTCCTGTTCCGTTGAATCACGTGTTTCTTGAAAGTTTATAATAAAATGATAACGTTCTTTTTTTTAAAAATAAAAATAAGTTCCCCACAAGAAAACAAAATAAAATTAAAAATAGTTTATAAGTTCTTTGGATCCAATTCTTCATCAATTATTATTTGAAAGTTATTATTTCAACTTAGTTTATAATTGATAAAATTATCATTTAATTATTTTTCAATTAACTTGGTTTGCTTGACTTAGTTTGACTTGATTTGGATATCCATGTATTACTTGCGCATTTATAATTAATATATTCAGGTAAGAATTAATTTCTCCATCTATAACGTCCAGCGTTTTAGATTACTACAATATAATACTCTTATTATATTACGATTTTAAATAATCATCTTTATAATCTATTTGCCTTTTCAAATCGTCAATATTTAATCTTTTAAGCACAAAGACTTAACAAGGCAAGTATTTATAAAACTTACTACTGTTTCTTATATCTTTACTTAAGATATTCTTTAATTCTATAATTTGTCAAAAATACTTTTTTTACAGAAGTATTTTTATTTCTTTAAAATATCTATTAATAACAGACAATAGTAATTTAATTTTAAAACTATTTATAGTCCAAAATACTACTTTTCTCCATCTTATAGTTTTCTGTACTAATCCAGCGTCTGTTACTTTTCTAGCATAAAGTTTCTGATATATTTCTCCGATACGTGATGTTTCCATTGATTATTTGTACGTAAATTGAGTTTCGATATTGAGAAGACGAATAGGGAATTATTAAGTTACTACTGCATACTTATCATTTAAAATTATAAAATTATATACAATAACACTCTTATGATTTTAAAACTGATTCTTAAGAGGGTTTATAAATTTACTCAGCTATTTTCTCAATAGCACAAACGACTTAGAAGTTTTATTGTAGAGAGCCCTTCAACAATTGAATCCAGCTTTTATACTAGAAGAGACTCCACATCTGATTGGTACGTTTAAACAATCAAATTTTGCTTATTTACATATTTATCAACACAATATTAAAAATAAATAATGACTTATTTAATATTTAATATTTTATCAAATTCTTTCAAAACAATATTTATCGTTTATTTAAATCTATTAAACATTCTTTTGAAATATTCTTTCTCACTTGATTTAAATCTTAACTTTTATAAGATCATTTAAAATAAACTAAATCTTTTTAAATACGTTATATTTTTAAAGTAATATTTTTAAAAATCAGATTTAATATTTTACATTAATATCTTTATTTTTATCTCGTGATAACTCACGTATTATTTATAAATTTTATAACATGATTTTTTTTAAAAATAATTATGCAACTTTATTAGACAACTTCCACGCATGTGTGTATAACATCTGTTCTTTATAACACAAGAACGCTTGCCTAAAAATAAACTTAACAATTGCTTTTTAAAATAAATATTTATTTTTAAAAATAAATAAGATATTATATCAGATTTTAAAATAATTATTTGATATGATTAAAATCAAATATTAATCTCAATTTAAGTACTTATAATTTAAAATATTTCTATTCTCTTATTTTATTTTATCAACAATAAACATATGCATTTAATTTTACTTGTCTTTTAAATACTTTTAGCTTTAAATACCTATTTATTATTAAATTTATTAATGCAGTATTACATCATAATCATCATCATTTTAAATATCTTCTCAATACCAACACAATTCACACATCAAATAATTACAGATTGCTCTAATTAAACTTATGGTAACATTACCACAAGCAAAGTCAACATCACACTTTTAAAATACTTCTTAAATTTAAAATTTTCTACTAAATTAACACAAAACTTAAATGGTGACCCATACAAAAGGGCACAATATATATATATATATAAACATATGTAATATAGATATATATATTTTAGTAACGTATATATATATATATATATATATATATATATTACGTGCTTCTAGTCTTCTAATCTGGGGGTTGTGACAAAGTTCGAACCCATAGATTTCTTTTTGTACCTCAGTCCATAGATAGTTGAGCTATCTGGAACCACATTTATTTTGTATAAAATGCCTCTGGAAGTGATCCCATAAGTTTGGCACATGTTATGCATATTCACTTCATATAGATAAAAGGCTTCTCGCATCGGTTATACCAGCAAAAGTCTGGGCTATGCCATGCCTATCCACTTTTCTCTAAGCACTACCCTAAAAGGGGGTGTGAGATCTAGTTTTTCATCCAGAAGCACAATCTTTTCCTCTTAGTTATTTTTAGGCTATTATGTCAGCACCACAAACTTCTTCGTATTATTATTATTATTATTATTATTATTATTATTATTATTATTATTATTATTATTATTATTATTATTATTATTATTATTATTATTATTATTATTATTATTATTATTATTTCTTTTACTTCATGACCCAGTTTTAATGCTCTAATATTAAAATTAAGCTTTGCTTAAAAGATATATATATATATAATTGCCAATTACTTCTATTTTATTAATTAAGTTTATTTCAATCATATACAATCCTACCTTCGTAATTTATATATCTATATTTAAGAGTATCTATATGCCTTGGGGAAAATAAGGTGTTCGTCTTACTATTGTTAAAAGAATTTGTTATTAAATATTTTGTCATAGGTTTAAATATAATCAAATGTTTTCAAATGTATTTTCATGACCATAATGGGAGGAAAATAGTTTGTATCTATATCTGTAATGAATCTCAGAACGCTCCCCTAATATATGTTAGTCACCACGTTTCTGAACTGTAAATCAAAGTGTTAATGGAAATTTTATGTAACTTCTTTCTAATAACTGATTGGCATCTTAATATTAGACCCACCAAAGATGTATGTTTATTTGTAATATATTATTTAGCTAATAAAGAGTATATGAAAAATAATAACGTGAATGACACTATGTAATCATCTACTGTTGCTCATTCACGCACATACTAATGTACTTAATTTATAAATGTATATAACTAATTTTTCATTATATTAAACTATTTTTATTGTCTAACTTATTTGGATAGTTCGAATTCATTTTCCTCCACTTCCACATATTGCAGCAATGCTTATGTATATTATAATATAATCATAGTTAATAGATGTCTCATTGTTTTGCTCAGCTTTGCTAGTCGGCCAGATTAAGATTAATTCTCATGTGCCATCACTATTATGTTATTCATTAGGTGTAGATCTGGGGCTTAAAGAGTGGGTTCGAATCCAGGCTGGTCCTTGACCTAAATCTTGGGCTTGACTGGGTTTGAAGTACATTTTGTGAGTTCCAGCTCATGTTAGATGGATAAACATGTTTTGACCGGTACAATATTATGTGGTTAATAATTTATATACATTTATCGGAAGTATTTAGGATTAATACCTTATTGTCATATATTTATTTAATTGTAATGTTTAATAGTGGTACTGATAAATATTGCAAAATTGTTGAAGAAGCATACGTTTTTAGACAATTAAAGAATGTTGATTTAGCATGAAATGTGTATCGTTAGGAACACTAGCTGCACATATAATTTTAAAATGTATCTTTCTTTTTTCGTTATAATTGATTTAAATATTTGTAGTTGTTATACCACTGTTTTACTGAAACATTTCTAAATGATTTGTTTAAAATATTGTTTTAATATGTTGTATATTGATAAATATAGATTATATAAATATAGTTTTATGCTTCTCTTTTGTTTTGTGAGAAGAAATAAATGTACAAAATGTTAACAACATTCTTTTTTTTTTTTTAACAGAAACGAAAAATGATGAAGTCTCTGATGGAGATGGTGGCTTAATGTCCAGTTGAAATTATTGAAACAGTTTTGATTATATGTAATATTTATTTTATTAAAATATTTTTACAAAGGAAATAACTTGTTAATCGATAATTTTATTAAATGTACAATAATATTGCATATAATAGTATATTTATGAGAAAAAAATATTACTTGTAATAAAAGAAATTTAAAATGTTTCGTATTTGCTTTTATTAATCACAAAGAAATGTATTATATCAGTTTTATTCCTAAACATGTGTAGGGGTGTAAACTTTTAATAAATGTTACATAAATGGAAAATGATATCAAATATCTTATTAATAAATGCAACGATCAATAATTTAGAAAACACTTTTTAATATATTTGTTATATAATGTAAATTAAGAGTGATGAGTCCTCAGATCCGCCAATAAATATAATGATTAAACAATGTACAGACAATAAGAATTTCAGTTCAATTTCACTTTGAAAAATAAGTTTTCTCAATATTTATATTAATTTTCTCTCTTCAGGATTCATCAAATAGATTCAGTTCTAATACGTATGTCATATTAAATGGATGTTGAAAACAATTTTATATGACATTCATTAAGAAGGAATAACTTTCAGCTTTTTCCTAAACAGAAATATATATATATATATATGTGTGTGTGTGTGGTCAGCAATTCACAATAATGCATATTTAAGTTAGACATGAATTTCCAACATATACCACGTAACGTTTACATTAAATATAGAGCCTCATAAATGCATCTCCTCCCATAATATAACACTGTGCAATATATATATATCTTGGACATCGCATATGTATATACTCTTGGAAAGATAAATTTTGAAAAGTTATATTATATATATATATAATGAACTACTAAAAACAAAAAACAAAAAAATTACCAAATATAAATTACCCCATTTAATTTTTTTTACTGTGTCATCATTTCGCTGTTCACTAATTATTTCAGATATTTTTCTTTTGTTTTGTCCATCCCACGTTAGATTGAAATAATTTTAAAATATGTATACATATTAGGATTGCTGGAATTTATATTCAGCTTTAGAAATAAATCCATTTTGACTATTAAGTTTCGCATCATTAAAAGAAACTTAAAAGTTATATATATATTGTAATGGATCGTAAATGCTGCATTCCATTTAAATTGAAGAAAGAAGGTCCCAAATGTTCGTTCCAATTGTAATGGATAACATTCAACGACATATCACTGGATCATTTTTCCATTCTGATAAATGAGGAAATAATGAATCAAGCCTCACGTTTGAAGTGTCATTTGAAATAGTACGTTATTAATATTATATCATATTTATATATACACACAATCATATGATTTGATGACAATTGTAATGGAAAATATAGTAAATTAATATAAATGAAGAAAAAGGAATTTAAACATTGGTAATCAATGTAGCATGTCATATATATCATAGTAAAAGATGATATGGCCTAAATTATTGAGCAGCATTTATAATGGATAGATTATATTAGAAATAAGAAAAGATTTAAATAAGATATATCTATGAGGCACTCATAAATAAACCGAGTTTCATAGTAACTTGTCACTATAACAAAATGCATATACAATGCAAGAAGAAATAATATGAAGATAATAAATGTAATACCTATTTAATAGCATTTTGTACATATATGAAGTTGAAACAAAATAAATTACTTCAAAATAAATATATCAAACTATAATATTACCATGGCTAACTATATCACAAACTTAATAATCTTGAGCATTAACTGAAATATATTGCTAATTAGGTCTCAGGGTTAATTTAACTTATGTTTAATTATATACTAAATACATTTCGGAACAAAAGGAATTTTATTAAATCCAAAATATATTTATTCAATTGAAACTACCAATCTTTTCTATACTTCCACATTGACTAGTTGGTAGAACTGCTGTACTAAAAATAAAGAAAAAGAAAATTAATAAATCTCAAATAAAACTCAAAATCATTTTTTTATATAAAATAACTGATATAGCTTTATTTTAACATCGCAACTTTATATCTATAACAGCATACATATGCATATATACATATTTGAGGAAACACAAAAATAATTTATACTTTACAAATACTTATTTATTTATTTTTATGTGTAAACTAAGTAAAGAGTTTAACCATAACACTAATAATTTATGTTTATATAAGAACTGTATAAGATGTTATAAATAGGATAAATATACAAATCAATAAACAAATTGGAGATATCTTGTTGTATCAATAATCTAAATTATATATGTACTTCTTTAATACATTTCTTTTAAATACTACTTTAAATAAATATCAATTAAAAATAGCAAATGACTAAATGATTAAATTAGCAAATAATAAATGAATTCAATGAATGAGGCATTTATTAAGTCACTTATACACATATAAGTTCCAAATTCATTGTCCATATAATGTAAATCATCTAAGTAAACATTTAAAAATAACTAAGTAATTTACATTTACATTGGAAAAGTTTTAGATGAGTGCAGCATATACATAACATGTGTGGACTATACTAACTGGCCATAAGCTTATGAATTCAAACATTTATAATTACTAAATATTGTTGGTTGGTTTGCAAAATGATTACAAATTGGGATAACACAAAACACAGACATTCTTATAATTTAAAGAACCAATATAGTTGAGTACATCCTAAAAGAATCGATACTTCAAACAAACTTATCCTGGTATTGCATACTAAAATACAAGCATCTTCACCTACTGTGGTGGAAAATTTAAATTAAATCTCATGAGTGATAAATCAAAAGAGGACTCTATAATGCAGCTAGCATAAATATCAAAAGAGTGGTGGCTTCCAAAGTAATACCTACATTTGAGGTAAAAGAAGATGCCTGGACCTTTATGTCTCAGTGCACAAGAAATATATATATATATATATATATATATATATATATATATATATATATATATATATATATATATATATATATATATATATATATATATATATATATATATATATATATATATATATGTGGAGAGGCTCACCAAAATACAACACACTAGGTATTTAGAAATATGTGATCACCATCACTAGAAATATAAGCACTATCACTCATGGATAAATAACTAATAGGAATGGGAACTTATCCACTCTATCCAGTAACAATATTAACTGTACTAAATAAGGCCTGATATATTAAAGCTATTCTACAACTAACAATACCAAGATAAAAAAAAACAACTCTACAATAATGGACTAAAGTTATTACTATAATTTTAACCTCAATAAATAATAAGTAATGTCTGCACCAACAAATAGGTTTAAAAATCAACTGACTTACATATAATTAAAGATAATGATTAGCATATGAAATATTGGCACAATTATATATAATGCACACACGTATGAAATATTAAATGTTTTAATATTATAAGATTTAATGAATATGAATCAATGCAATCAGGTTGTTAAAATACTAATTGAAGAACTAAGATAATTGTTAAACAATGATATTGCTTATAAATACAGTTTTATAAATCTGTACACTTATACAATTCTTATATGTATTAAATTTAATTTATTGCATTCTAGTTTAAATTGACAAATGAATTTTATTATTTATTATACTTGAATGTCAAAAGCAAAAAAAAGAATAAAATAAAATTATATATATATATATATTTATAATAACACATATTGGCATAGTTTGAGTTACAAAATATCTTTAAAATAAATATACAAACGTATATATTAAAATCGACTTTCATTATTCTTTAAATTGTAAAATTAAATATATAAAAATTGTAAGCTAACGTTAACATTTCAATTATGTATTTCTTTACAAAGATATATTACATATTGGATATATATATAGTTTGTTTCTTTACCTTAATTGCACTAGTGTTTAATAATTGAAAGTTATCTTCAGCACTGACTTTATTTTCTTCATCCTAAAATAGCTTGATAGACATGAATATGTACATATTGCTTATAAATGAAGAGATTTACTTCTTGTTATAAAACCATTATTTTTAGCCATTTCTTGAATGCTCTGTTATATACGCGATGAAATTGAATATGATTTTCGAATCATTAAATAATTTGAAAGTTATAATGAGATACGTTATTTAAGTATAATAGCTATTTTTAAAACTTTTTGACAAATACCGGTTTATTTTTGAAATCCCGTGTTTTACTGAAGTTTCCACTGATGTTAATAATAGGCAAGCCGAAAAGCCAAGCCCCAAAATGATAAAGTTGTAAATTAGCACATCGTTTTTGTGTAGAAATCCTTAATCCAATGTTTTTTTAATGATATTTATAAGAGCAATTAAAAAAATAACGACAAACGAAAATAATAATGTCTTCCTTCTTTTAATTTTCTATCACCTGCTTAAGATTCCCGCCTTTCATAAATCACGTGATGATTCAAAAATAATCTTTAACATTTTTTTTTTTTTGTTTGTAATTTAAATTTTTTTAAAATAAAAAAAAAAAAGGAAATAATTTCAATTAAAAAAAAAAAAATACATATATATTATATTGAAAGATTTACGTGATAATTCACAAACCAAATAAATATTAATTTTAATTTTTTTAAATAAATAAAGATACAATATATTTATATTTAGCAATTTATATACTATTGCTAATGATTATTTTTTTATACATACATTGATAATTATATACATATAGTTTGCCATTATAATGAGGATCTCAAACAAAGCAGATATCATAAAAATTAAATAAACCTGAACTATATAACAATAAAACTATTACGAACAATACACTAATAACTTATTTACAAATCCTTAAATAAAACTATAACAAAGACATTTTTTTAAAACCATATTATAGCTTGAAAAAGTAAGGATGGACTTTCTATCCTGTACAATATATATATATGAAAGAAAATTACTGTAAACATTATCTAAAATAATTATACAAATACATAAACCATTATATAATTACAAATCTGCAGTAACGCCCTCTGTTTAAAAGTCTATATCTCAATAATAGCGAACTTCAAAATGATACCACTTTGAAGTTGTATGCTAAAAGATATTAAATATTGAAATACAAACTAACTCAAACACAGAGCATGAAATTTTAAATAAGCTAACAATCTTAAATTTTGCTAATAAACTAACAAGTTTACAACGTTATTAAATACAAACTAAACATTATATTTTAATCTTTAAATAGCCCTCCCAAACTATAAATGAAAGAAAGTTACTGTTAGCACTAACTGAAATAATTATACACATATATAAACCATTATATGTGATGTGATGTACTGTGGCTTCATCTTAAACAAAGTCAAGAATATCTCAGCAATTATGCCCAGATAAACCTGTTAGCCACTTTATTTTCCATTCCCCACTCTAAATTTTCCCATAGTCTGCTCCATTCCATTTCCACAACATAATCTTTGTCAACTCTATAGCCTTTATATCTAAATCCCCCTTATCTTTTCCCAAACCCAGCATAAAAACTAATAATTAACTTTCTGTATAATCAGTTTTTCATATTTTTCTTCCAGAAACTTCATTATATATACCATTTCTGTTTTCAAGTATTTACATTCAATTAACAAATGGTGAATATTTTCTATTCCTTCCTTACATAATTTACAAAATAAATCTCCCACATTTTTCCATTTACATGTATATTCTCTTGTAGCTAAAGATCCCATTGGCGCCTTAAACAATAATCCACTTTCCATACTATTATCATATATTAATTCACACCTAATATTCTGTTTATTTCTATATATATTTAACACCCTTTTACTCTCCATACTATTTATCCATCTGTCTAACTCCCTTTTCTTTAATAATCAATCTATTCTTTTATCTCATTCCTTACTACTTTAACACTCAAAAATCCTCTTAACACAATCAACCCATCTTTTGTACAAATATACTGATATAAATTCTTTATCCAAATTGTTTGCATACCACATTGCCTTTCTCACTCATCTTGTTACCTGCCCAATACTCATAACTCAATTAAATACTATTTTGGATATTCTTTTATTATCCATAAACTGCAATCTACCAAACATTTTTATTTACTTTTTGTATCTCTCATATGAAAAGTTGACCACTCCATTTCTCCTTGAATTGCTTCCCTGGTTGTCCATGCATCTGCATCCAATGCATGTCTTCATTACTAACCGATAATGCATCATTACCATATTTTAATCCCGTTACTGCAACTCCCTTCCATATAATTCTAGCTACATCATATTTATTATATGAAAACAATGTTAATTTCTTTATCAACCCCTTTCTTTTTTTTTTTTGCTTCATTTATTAATTTTTCTCCCATTCAGCTAAATAATTTTTCTGATTACTTAAAATAATTCCCAAATAACTATACCTATTCACCACCCTTAACTTAATATCTTCCAATAAAAATTCTACATCTTCTCTTTCTCCACTATTAACTATCATCATATTCGATTTTTCTTCACTAAATTTGATCCCCATCTCTTTACCTACCCTTGCATATTCATCAGCATAACTTTCATATCTTCTCTTTTTTCTGCACACAAAAAATATCATCTGGAAAAAAAAAAGGACTCCACAAAATATATATTCCCTTATGACGTATTAACAATATATCTATCCCTCTTCCTAATCTTTCTATTGATGTTTATATTTCACTTAAATATAACAGAAACCAAATAGGTGACATAGGGCATCCTTTCTTTAGTCCTACCCCATTTTTAACTTTAACTGATTCAATATTCCCTACTTTATATATATATATATATATATATATATATATATATAAAGTAGGGAATATTGAATTATATATATATATATATATATATATATATAATTTCTTAATAATATCCAATAAAGCTTCACACATTCCCAAATTTGCTAAACTCATCCATAATCTATTTGTATTTACTCTACCATATGCCTTCTCTATATCTATAAAACTCATATATAATTGTTTACCTGAATTTCTATTCATATTCATAAGTTGTGTAACTACAAATAAACCATCTTCTATACGCCTATCTAAACTAAAACGTCCTTGCATTTCTCCCAGTACATTATTCCCTTCCATCCATTTTACAAAACCATGATATATGAGAAAACTTTATATAAAACTGATGTTACCACTATTGGTCTATAATTATTTAACTTTGTATGATCCCTACCTTTTCCTTTAAATAATAATCTTACTCTAGTATTACTCCAACTACTGGGAAAAACTCAAATCTATATCATGTTTTATAATAAGAATAATAACATTACTTTGCCCTATATCCTAGACTCATTAGTATCTCAGCTGCTCATCCATCTAAATCTCATGCCTTTCCACTTTTCCATTTCTTCTCTACCTCAAGCAGTTCATTTTTTGTAAACCTAATATTTCCATTACTATATGTTTTCACATTTTCTATCACTCTTATCCTTCACATCTAACATCTTTTCTATATTCATTACATATTTATTTTAGATTCTCTCTAAATCTTCTCTAGAGCAACACTATATTCCTTCATCATCTAGTAATACTATCTTTTTCTTCCCAACATTTCTCCTTTTAATGTAATTCCCATATTTTTTATTCAGTAACATCCTCTGTTTAAAAGACTATATCTCAATAATAGCAAACTTCATGTGTTTGAATAGTTTGTATTTCAATATTTAACATTGTTTAGCATACAACATAAATTGGTATGATTTTGAAATTCGCTATTATTGAAATATAGACTTTTAAACAGAGGGATATTTGTAACTGTATAATGGTTTATGTATTTGTATAATTATTTCAGTTAGTGTTAACAGTAACATTCTTTCATTTATAGTTTGGGAAAGCTATTTAAAGATTAAAATCTAATATTTAGTTTGTCTTTAATAACTTTATAAACTTGTTAGTTTATTAGCAACATTTTAGATCATTTTCTTATTTAAAATTTCATCCTCTGTGTTTGAGTTAGTTTGTATTTCAATATTCAACATCGTTTAGCATACAACTTCAAAATGGTATCATTTTAAAGTTCACTATTTGTGGATTCATCCAGGTTAAAAATTTTTAAATATTAATATACCGACATTTCCTCCTATTTGGAAATATTTTTTTTTAAAAACATTCATAAGTTTAACATTTTTGCTATTGGTGGAACTAATAACGTTTATTCAAATTAGTGATTGTTGTGACTCTACAACCGACTTTCTACCTTTTGTCACCCAGTGGATGGCTTGTGTAACCAAGTCGAAATGTCGGTATATTACATCTGGGTCTTACTTTATGCAGTAGATAATTTTCTGAGATAACCCACATTAAAAAAAATCACACAAAAGTTTTTAACTTACCTTGAAAATATGTGAAATAGGTTCTGTAATTTCAAAATCTGCATAAAAGCAAAACAACAAGGAACAATTAGTCAAGCATTGGTGGTCAAGAGGTCAGTGACATCTGCTTTAAAAACAGTTGTCCTGGGTTAGCGGGTTCACATCCTGGCTGATGCTATGACACATGAGAAAAAAACAAGGAACAATTAAAATACACATTAAAAAAATAAGCACATAAAGTATGACTAATAAAAAAATTCAATTATTTGTAAAAAATTAAAAAACAAGACATTTTCTCACTTTTTTTATTAACTACAGAATTTAATTTTACATTTTTTATCCATATTTTAATCATTACCGCTATTTGACAATATGTGTTGATTTGTGATCTAGTAAAAATCAGATTCGTGATGTCATAAACAATTAGCACAACTTTCAGACTAGTGCCGTGTTAATGGTTTTTTGTTTCTTTATTAAAAAAATGAGATCACAATCAAAGCAAAAAGATTATACATTATCATTAGAAAGATTAATTTTCAGTTTACAAAACCAATAAAATCTTGATTTTTTTATTTTAAAAATCTAAAAGATTATTTATTTCTGTTATATCTAACAAAATATGCTGTAAAAGTTAAAATTTTTTAAATATTTATTGCGATATTTTTATACTATAAATATAAATCTATTAACATTATTATTTACTCATTAGTATAAATAGGTTTTTACATAGAAGCTAAGATTCTAAATACAACTTCAGGCCACATTCACATTAGCTGCTAATATAATGTTATATTTTTGAATGAAAAAAGAATTTCAAGTCAAAATAAGTTATTAATAATTTAAATAATGAAATATGAAAAATATTAGAATAAACATGAATCGAGTAACATCAAAATTACATTAAAAAAACCGCATGAAACGAGATCCAGGTGTATATATATATTCTGAGGCTTGTCTACAAATACTGGATCGGTGTTAGTTGAATATTTTACTGGACTTCAATGGTGAAATAGGATAGGCAAAAAGGGCTGAAATTGACCTGGATAGTAAAGTTTACTTAGCCAATAATTTTGATGTTATCTTGGACTTGTGATTATTATATTGATATCAAAAATGAATTTGTGTAATAAACAAAATAATGTTATGACTTTTTTTCTTTTTATAACTTATGGTGATTACTTCTATATTTCCATAGTAAACCTTCTGCTATTGGTACAACTCACATGCTATCATAAAAATTTTTAACACTGCTGATTGCTGTTTTTAAAATATTTTTAAACAACAAAACAAATAAATGATATCAATAAAAACATTACATTGAAAAATTTATTTTTTCAATCTATAAAATAAATAAACCACCAAAATAATAATATTACATCTTTTATAACTTCCAAAAATAAAAATAGAATCTAATTATAACTAGCAATTTAAATGTAACTGTTGATTATTATTTATATACATTTACACTCGCGAATTTATATATAGTGGTACTCATCTTTTATCTAAATACACTGCTCTATGTCGTGCTTTTCATGCCTAAACACATTAAAATGCTGTTTCCATGGCCGACATGTTCAAACCCGCATTTTCAATAGTACAACTTTTTTATTGCGCTACAGAATGCAGGCCGCTATGTCGCGTCACAGTACAGCATGTATGTTGCATAAAAGCAAATCCATTTTCCGAATTCACACAATTTATAAAATAATTATGGCTTGATGAGAGAGTTTGTAGTTCAATTGTATTGAAATGTTGTTTTCATTGTATTTTTTTAATTTTAAACTATTGAAATGTTCAGATTTTTTAAAACAATAATTATAAGACTTTTTACAACATACTATATTGAACTTTTATTTGGAAAAATGTTAAATATCTATGTTTTTATTGAGTTGCAATTAGGTAACATGTCAAGTAATGTACTGTTATTAACATTCCACGAGACAAAGAAGATTCTACCATCTGTATATTTTTGAAGTAAAAAAAAATGGTACGAAAAAAATATCCAGTAAGAAAAGTCCAAATATACAGTTTTTATTTTGTAAATTTAATAAAAAGCAAATATTATAAACATGTTTAATAAGTAAAGAAGACATTTGTATGTGTTTGTTGTTGTTTAAAAAAATTTGAGTTTCTTTCTTCTGTCAGAGTACGGTTACAATTTTTAATTTTTTTTATTTTAGCATTACAAACAAACAGAAAACTAACCCTAAACCTAACCCTAAACTAATCCTAAAACTAACCCTAAACCTAACCCTAAACTAACCCTAAAACTAACCCTAAAACTAACCCTAAACTAACCTTAAACCTAACCCTAAAACTAACCATAAACTAACCCTAAACTAACCCTAAAACTAACCCTAAATCTAACCATAACAACTTTTACTTTTATTACAATTATTATTTTTTAGTTAAACAACAACAAAAAAAGTTGTAACACAAGTAAAAAAATATCCAATAAAAAATTGATAAAAAAAAAGCCGTAACACAATTTAAAAAGTATACAATATAAAAAACATGAATCAAATTGTAATTTGTTGATTTTATTTTACATTTATTATTATCATTTAAATTGTATACATTAATAAAAAATAATATTTAAAAAAGACGATTTTGTTTTGTTTTTATTTTCGCATTACAAAAAAGCACAGAAAAATTATTAAAATCAATGGCCCATGAATGTTCATATTTTATAGTTTTAGCGTGAAAATGCCACCATCCTATGGCGACTTTATCTATAATATAAGCACCATATATATATATCCATCACAAAAAACCAAGCACATATCAATAAATAAATAAAAATGAACCAAATACCAATAAAAACAATTAACCACAATAACATCCTATATACAGATCCTTATGTAAAAACCAAATCAAAGAGATTATATATATATATATGATCAAACTCTGACACAATAATTTTTTTTCTGTTTATGTCAGTTTTTAGTCCCTCAGAGAATGTTTGTTTTAATTAGATTTCCTGACTCTAATGGATCCTTAATTTACAATAGTCTTTACTGTATTGTTAGTAGAGATACAGTCATGAGATAATTGTCCAAAATCAATTCAAACCAATTTCCAGTTTGGAAATGGATTTGATAAAAAAAAATTATAGCTAACTAAAATTCATAAGCTTTGTTTTAGATTTTACTTTTCTTAACTTTTTTTTAAAATCATGAAACAAACTTCTCACCCCTTTAATTAATTTTAGACTGTCAATGACTGCATCTTCCATCTTGAACTTATATGTAGTTTTATGACAAAAAAGTAATTACCATGTTAAAGTAAAAAAAAATACAATTTTAAAAGGCAAAAAAGATTATTTAGTATTTTTAATTATATGTATAAGCTCCTATAATATCTGTATATATATATGAATCACATCCATAAATAAAAGTTAATATTTAAAATAATTAAAGATTTTTATTTCAGATTTTTATTTATAAATTTTATAGATGCTTCTCAGAAATATATGTATAATTTATATATATTTTACAACAAAAAGGAGTAGGATAACACATGGGCTGTGGTTGAACAGTGAAACTCGATCTTGAACCAAGGTCGATTATTTCAAACTTTCCCACTTAAAATGACAAACAAAAAAATGAATAAAAAATGCTTTTACTTCGAATGCATTCGGGACTAAAAACAAGCAATTTTCTTTCAAAAACAGTACTTAATTATTTAATGTTATCTACAAAAAAAAAAACTTTATGGAATGTGATAGTAGCTATTTACATATTGAGATCATGAACCCTAAATCTCAAGGAATATACTGCAACACTGGATAAGATTAATGTAAGGACTTTGAAATTTTTATAAGTACTATGTATGGAGTGAGTGATAATTTATTTCAAATAAATTTATCATTTTACAATGAACCAAATTTATTAATAGTACCTAAGAAGAATCAGATATTTATTAAAAATCTTCATCATAAAATGTTGAATTGTTCTGTCCAGTGTATATTGAGTAATTTGTGAAGTAATGACCATTCATTTATTCATGTATTAATATTTTCATTGTATGTGCATGTGCAATATTCTTATGGCAGAAAAGAACTGTCAATGCATATGTGTTTTTTTAATTAAATCACAATGATACAGAAAACATTGTTATGTGTTGAATTACTGGACATCAGACCCAGAACAGTGCAGACTAACAACTTGACTAAATATATTTTTATATGTTAGTAGAAAAAAAACGTATTGGTAAAATTTATGTTTAAAATGTAACTTGTACATTTATGTTATTATTATATGCTATCTAAATATTAATTATATTTTAAATATTGGTGTTTTTATATTTTATATGTTATGATATAATATGCGTGATAGAAGTTCACTTATTATTATTATTATTATTATTATTATTATTATTATTATTATTATTATTATTATTATTATTATTATTATTATTATTATTATTATTATTATTATTATTATTATTATTATTATTATTATTATTATTATTATTATTATTATTATTATTATTATTATTATTATTATTATTATTATTATTATTATTATTATTATTATTAGCATTAATGATAGTATGATATATAATGATTAAGTATTATGTTATTTGAAAAAGTTTTGATATGTCCTTTATTATGAGCAGTATATTTATAATGAATATTACATGCTTATAAAATGATGTATATTTTCTTATTCTTTTAATTGTTTAAGGCTACATTTTTTATTCAGTCATAATTGACAATGATTATTACTTTATCGCTTTTATGCATCATTTTAGTATTATATTTAGCAAGAGTATAGAATTAATTCCTCTCTAGTATATATGATAGATGGTATCTGACCATTGTGTGTTTGCAAGATGTGTGGATTTTATTTCTGCCATGATAGTTTGGAGATTAAATTAAACTTTCTTTTTATTGTTGATAATGAAATAATTTAATATTTTATTAGGGAGATAGAGAATTACTCTCTCCGATATTTTCCTTGAATTATATTTTCTCAAATGTATGGTCGACATTGTGTTGTTTCATTCCTGTATTATATATGTATAGAGACAAAAACCTAACATACTTTATTGCCATCAGATTGTAGGTGAGTACTCTGGGATGATGCCATCACAGATTTATTGCTTTAGTGGCTTTTCCTCTTGGAGATATCTTAGTTATTATAGATTTACCACCATGTATTGTGTTGCTGGAATTGAGTAAGTTGGTCATTGATAAGTATTGTTATTTGAAGTGTATTATTCTGTTCAGAAACACTTTTAACTCCCTTAGTGTAGGTTGAGAGTTTTAATATATAATCTATTTTGCAGAGTTTTTCCAGCATTTCTTATAATAAAAGCGATAATGATTTCATGAAAATTATAAAATGTTATTATTAGCCTAAAATAATCAAAGTGTGTCATAGTTATCCTTATGATCCAGAAGCTAGTCATCGCTGCAGTGGTAATATTTCAAGATCATTTCGATTTATTTATTGTTGGGGACAAATACCATCTAGTGTAAGGGTGTATGCATGTATCCTCAGAAAATTAAATAAAAGGTTTATTATAACTTTAATGATGAAGACCATACAGTTAATAAATAAGGCATGGTTAGTAAAACTGTAATAATTGAAGACCATAAAATTAATAAATTATTCATCATTGGTAAGGCTATAAATTATAAAATTATAGCATTATTTAGGGCATATATTGTGCAAAAAATATAATTTGTACCATATATTTATTAATAGTTTATTAAAACTGTATTATTTGAATGGAACAGAATAATTATTGATAAAGGTGGTAAAATAGGAGGTTAACTTGATGTGTAAATTTCTTCTATAAATGTTAACTGATCAAATGTGCATATTTAACTAAGACTACCATAGGTCCTGGATATTCAATTCAGTCTGTAATGTGTTAATCTGAGTAAATTTAAAATTGTACCTTGTTCTCCTGTAAGGGATAACATTATCCTGTTGTAAATTTTTTTCTTTATTCTTTGTAATGGACTTCCATGGTATTTCACGTTTATAAAATTTTGCTCATTGTTAATAAATGTTATTTTGTTGTTTAATAATCTGGCATTGTGTCTTCATAATGTTACTGATATTCATTAAAACCATGTTCAGAAATGTAGACATTATATACTTTACAATACAAACATTTTTTTCCAAATATTTATTGAAGGTACAGTTACAGGAATTAATTTTTAAACTATTTAACTGATAATTGTTTACAGAAATGAGTAGAGCATTCAAATAAAATTTTATTCCTTTATTCTATTGATCACTATAAGTTTGAACTGCACCTTATTTAAATAAAACTAAGTTTATAATCAATTATTGTAATATCATATAAAAGCGATTTTACCGCTGAAGAAGAAGCTTTAAATATCAACCAAAACAAAAAAAATCAAATCAATATAGGTTTAGTACTTTCGAGGTTCTCCCTCATATACATGGCCAAAATAAATTACTGTATAATTTCATATAATAAAATGTATTATATTACTGATGAATATTTTGAGTGGACATAAAATTCCTTTCCCACTCTTCTATTCGAATGTTCACCTAGAAGATGATTATATTATTCTAAATTTAGAGTTTAAAGCAAATTTGTTTTAGTTAAATTATTTATTAGTTTTATTATTACTCAATAGGAGATATACATTAACTTGTCGATTAAGTGTATATTGCTCATGTTTATTGCTAGGATATCGTTTATTTATCAACAATGTGTGCATAAAATAAATATTGAAAATTTCACATTAAATATAAAAACCCTGAGATCATAATCCTATATTTCTAAAAAAAAGAACTTATATATAGTGTCATAAAAAGACAAAGTGGCATAAGAAATCAGTAAGATTTCTAAGGGTTGACTATTTATTAAATGTGGATTTGATCATAGAAATATGGCAACAAAGATCTATACTGAGAGTTTTTTAATGTTTTGCAAAAGTAAATTGAGGTTTCTCCAGCTGTTAAATTTATTTAATGATACTCATTAAATAAACTTAACAGCAGGAGAAACCTCATTTACTCTCATTAAATAAATTTAACAGCAGGAGAAACCTTAATTTACTATTGAAAAACATTAAAAAACTCTCACTATAGATAAAATAAATAGTAAAGTAGCAAGGATACAAAAAAATTGTCTATTATATTAAAATCTCTTCCATAATCATCTCTCCAACATACTCCTTCAGCTCTAACTCTTTCTTTATTGTCATATTGCTATGACCAAATATATACAATCTTATATACAATATATACAATCACAACAGACAAAAATAAATCATGGCCCTTATTACAAGGTGGCTGTAAATTCACCAACCAAAGCTGCTGTTGGGGGCCAAAGGCAGAGGGTGCTAAGAATCCCCAGATTATGGACCCAGGCTGACATTTGCCACCTTTTTATTCAGGTACTTACAACTGCAGATCACTTTCATGTGAAAAAAGATTGCAAGAGTTAGAAGAAGAACTTTCTTATATTAAATGGGACACTATTGGACTTTGTGAAGTTAGAAGAAAAGGTAAACAAACAATTGATTTTAATGGACATATACTCTAATATAAAGGCACAAATATTGGAAATACAAGTGGAGTAGGATTTATTATAAATAAAAAATTGAAGAATAACATTGTGGAGATTGATGGTGTATCGGACAAAGTGGAAAGATTAGTTTTACAACTTAGTAACAGATACCAAATACAGATAATTCAGGTTTATGCCCCAACAAATTCTCATAGTGATGAAGTAATAGAAGATTTTTATGTGGATATACAAAAGGATTTTGATCAGAATAAACAACATTTTAAAATTGTTATGGGAGACTTTAATGCTAGAATTGGTAAACAATTGAAAGATGAAAATTCTGTAGGTAATTTTGGTTATGGTAATAGAAATGAGAGAGGACATAGACTTGTGGAGTTTGCAGAAAAATAAAAACTTTATACTGTATTATGAATTTTTTTTTTGAGAAAAATGTTAAAATGAAATGGACATTGAAGCAAGCAAATGAAGATACAGCAGAATTGGATTATATTTTGGTTAACAGAAAATACATATTTCAAGATTGTAATGTTCTTAATAAATTTAACACAGGAAGTTATCATCGATTAGTAAGATGCAAAATACATTTTAATGCAAAACTAGAGAGACAAAAATTATTAAGAAAAACAATATTTACAGTTGATATTCTTAATCTTCAGAAGACATTCTAATGAATTTAAATTAGAACTTACAAATCGTTTTCAAGTATTAGTAGATTTTGAACATGATTCAGATTTGAATGACATTAATAGGAAAATAACTGATACACTTTTAAAAACTGCAACAAAGATAGCTGGTAGAAAAAATCAGCAATTGACCAATAAATTTTCTACTGAGACTAGAGAATTTGTGAAGAAAAGAAGGAATATGAGGATATACAACAATGATGTTTTAAAAAATATTGAATATCTCGTATTTTGTAAAATGGTGCGGAAAAAAAGTTGAAAATGACATAAGAAAGTATAAATGTGAACTAGCAAGGAAAGCTGTAGAAGATAATAAAAGTCTAAAGAGTATAAAACAACATTTTGGTATTGGTAGGAAATTTATATCTGCAATAAGAAAAAAAAAATATGGCCTTATTACTAAAAAGAGAGATGACATCATGAAATGTGTAGAAAACTTTTATCAAGAATTATATGGTAATAAAGAACAAGTGTCTCCTATACCTACTATATCTTCCGAATTGAGCAGAATTTTAAATGAGAATGTGTGCTATGCAATTAATTTTATGAAGAAAGGGAAGGCTTCAGGTAATGATGGAATTATAATTGATATGCTAAAAGAAGCAGGTGAAGAAGTAGAAACAAATTTAGCAAAGTTATATACCAAATGTCTAAATGATAAAGATGTACCAGATGATTGGAAGAATGCAGTATTAATATTAATATTTAAAAAAGTTGATAAACAAGATATTAGAAATTACAGACCCATCAGTCTTTTATCAGTTTTATACAAATTTTTACTAAGATAATTACAACTCGTCTACAGAAAAGATTGGATTTCCACCAATCAAGAGAACAAGATCAATTTAAAAGTGGTTTTGGTACAGTAGATCATTGAGAGAAGTTATAGAAAAAACAAATGAATATGAGTTACCATTATGAATAGGATTTGTAGATTATGAAAAGGCATTTGATTCTATAAATATTTCTTCATTGATTAAAGCATCGGTTCATCAAGGTGTAAATCCAGGATATTGTTGTATTTTAAAGAATATTTATAAAATGTAATGGCAACAATTAGCTTACATAATGATAGTAGGAAAATCAACATTGAAAAGGGTGTAAGACAGGGTGACTCCATATCTCCAAAACTTTTTACAGCATGGCTGCAAGAAGTATTTTGTGGATTAAAATGGGAAGCTAAAAAAGGGTAAGTAAATGTATATTATTGAGGACATTTAGATTTTGCAGATATTGTAGTTGTTTTTGAAAATAATGCTTTAGAGCTACAGAAAATGTTGCAGAAGTTATCAGATGAAAGTAGGAAAATACCACTAAAGATAAATGTTAAAAAGACTAAAGTAATGTTTAATAGATTTTCTCAAAATATTAAAAAAAGATTGATTATGATGAGTTAGAAGAAGTTAACAGTTACAAATATATTGGTCAGATTATTAATACAGATGGAAACATAATGGATGAAATTAATCATAGAATTGAACTTGGTTGGAGTGCTTTTGGGAGAAATAACTTGATACTAAAAGGAAATATGCCTATGTGTTTGAAAATGAAGGTTTTTAATAACTGTGTTTTGCCAGTACTTACTTATGGATCTGAGACTTGTACACTTAATAGAAGAGTAATACAGAGACTTCAGATCACTCAAAGAAGTATAGAGACATGCATTTTGGGAGTAACAAGAAGAGATCGAAAATGCAATGTATGGGTAAGAGAATAAACAGGTTTTAATGACCTCATTGAAAAAAATAAATGATTGAAGGGGAGTTGGTCTGGACATAGTGCTAGAAGAGATGATAGTAGATGGACAATTGAAATTTTAAACTGGATTTCAAGAGATTGTAAAAGACGCAGAAAAAGACAACATGAGAGATGGATGGATGAAATAAGAAAGTGTGCAGGAGTGATGTGGAAAAGAGAAGCTAAATATAAGAAAAGATGGATTGAATTTGGAGAGACATTCATCCTGCAGTGGATTGATAATGGTTGATGATGATGAATGTTTATCATTGTTATTGTTGTAGCTTTCTGTGCTCTAGGCATGAGTTTCTATGTTAGCAAAAGAACCCTGATCATATCCATAGCTTTATTGATCTTATTTAATTTAGCTTATATATTAATCTCATGTAGCTTATTTTTTCTTGATGATCGTACATTACCTTTATAGAGCATGACCATTTCACCTTCTCTAGGTACAATCTCTCTCTCTCTCTCTCTCTCTCTATATATATATATATATATATATATATATATATATATATATATATATAAAATAGAATATATATATATATATATATATATATATATATATTGCCTTTTCTATATGTCAAAATTAGTTCATCATAGTCATTTACTAAAAAATTTTAAATTTAGGATATGTTCTCTTTGTCTAATAATTATATTGTATTGATAATATTTTAAAAGTACAATTTAAAGCTAAATAAAAATATGTAATGCCTAAAATTATGATATATCACCTTAAAACAGTTAAATAAAGCTAAAAATATTAATTACATATGGTTGGGAAAGCTGGCCATAATAAGTAATGTAGCAATAAATGTTTAAAATATGTTTTAAAAGTTGAATTTTAATAATTAAAACTTGTAATTAAATAAATGCTATATTTTAAAGTATAAATTATATTTAATAATTATATTTAAAATTGTATGTTTTAAAAGTAATCTTTGTGGTAGGAAAAGTTATATTTAGTTCTATGTTTTACATATTATTATTCCAAATTTATATTATTATATTATTTATTTAATATAATAATTGTTGCAATTAACATTTAATATTTTTCAGGCAGAATTGTGATACACACGGTCTCAGTTTTAAGTCATGTTACCTGTATAATACAGACATGCACTCATGCTTGCTAGTATATGTGTTAACAAAGTTCAAAATACTTTAAAAATTACATTATAGAATTGAATATATTTAGTTACCTATCACAAAATCAAATATTAAATCAGTCCTTAAATGTTTAAATTGTATTATAATACAAATGCAGTCAATAAAAATTAAATATTTTGTTTTAAAATAATATAAATAAATTAAATATAAAAGGTGGAGTAATTTGATAAATATTGTTTTTTTAAAGTCATTTTAAAATGTTTAATTAATTTTAATAAAGTATAGAAAATGATTTAAGATTAATATTTTCAGTAATATTTTAAAAATATAATGAGTCATATTTTATTTTTTAGATTTAATTGTGTGATACTGTAGTAATATACAAATTAAGTATCAGATGAAAAGCAAAAGCCACCAATAAGATGAGGTATTTTGTAGGGTATAAATTTTGCTGCACAATTAATTCTAGATTTATGCTAGTAATTTTTGTAAATTGATGCTACTTTTAAAATTTTTATTTTAGTCAATTGTAGTGCTCTCATATAATTTATTTGCCAACTGATGGGATATTAAATTTTAAATATTTGCAAAGAGAGCATACTATAAATAAAGGATAATAAATTTTATTAATAGGATGCAGTGCTAAATTTAAAGTTCCCTTTATCAGAATTTTTGTCAAAACTTAATACGACTTCATGGTAAAAAATATGGAAATGCCAACAAGTAATACATGCTTAATTAAGAAAATTTTAAAAATAAGAATGATAATTATTAGTGTAATATTAGTGATTTTAATGAGGAGAACTATCTTATTAAATAAGGATTTATCTAGAACATTATGCAGAAAACTTAATGGGAAAGCTACTTGTAAATTAAAGTTAACGCATTATTTTTTAGTAGCGAGTAGTCGTATTCAGAACATAAATAATACGACAAACTTATAATAAATTTTATGAAGAAAAAAGCTATGGAGATAAATGTTTATTTTATTGAAGGAAAACATTATAAATAATTTAAAGAAAAAGTGTCATAAATTATATCTAAATGAATATTTTAAAGCATATATAATAAAATCTGAATTATATAAGGTTATACGTGTTTGCAAGAATTTATTAAAAAGCCAATAATTTGTATCACAATGGAAATAACTATAATTGGGTAATAAATAATAAATTATCTTGACAAATAAACCAGAAATATGATGAATTTGTGAATAAACAGAAATATTGAATTTATGGAAATATTTTTAAAATTGCACAAAAAGTCATATCCGAATTGTCCGTAGTCAAGTTGCCAGGATAAGATGCATCAGCAAGCCAATTAAGGATATTAAGAAAAAAAAGCTTTGAAAATATTATTTTTCAACATTATAGTTTATTTATTATTTTAATAATCACTGTTTTGAATAATATAAACAATGAACTATTATTCTACAAACTTCTTCAAAGTAGATCAGTGATTATTTTCATCAGTAAATTTAGATTTTAGAGGTCGTAAATTTTTTTTTTTTTTATCATTCATTTTTAAAACTTCGTTCATGATGCAGGAAGGAGTTTACAGAACATGTGCCAAGTTCAGGGAAGTTTTTGTCATCAAGCACTAGAACAAGAGAACTTAGCAATGGTCAGGGGTTTTAATTGCTCTTTAAGAGAAATTTTTTTAAAAAAGAAAACTCTCCAGGAAAATAAACCAATATTTGAATTTTTTAAAGAACATTCATCAATATAGAAGATATATGTAATTATGTCTTGATTTATTTTATTAACTTTAGTTTTAAGTGTAATCTTATTAATTAATAGATTAGGTACATAAATATTAGTTTAAATAATAATGATATTATAATTTTATAGTAAATAATTTGATAATTTAAATAAGTTAATATTTCTAAGTGTGGAAGTATGGATGTATATTATATTATGCAATGTTTATTTTGATTGATGGACACGAAGACTCATAAGTGATTAACAAGTTGATATCACTTAGGTAATAGTTGTGGATATTGATATTTTATGATGTATTTTTTTTTTCTTTGCAGATTGTCAATGAATTATATTATATTGAAGTATGAATGTTAGGTTGTATGTGAACACACTTATACAACACATTTAAATTATAAGATTAGAATTTATTTATTCTAGGAATATGCATACTTTAATTTTATATTATTAATATAACACAATATAATGATGAATAATTATATGATTCTTTTACAAAAGACTTTAATAAGCATTTATTTTATATAGCGTATGTATACAATTGTATTTACATTCGAATATCAGCCTTTCAAGCTAATTGTGCAAACGCTTTGCGAGTGTTAATAATAAATGAATTCTTTCTCTCCAATACAAGATGTAGTATTTATTCAGAAATAAAAGGAATCCTATTATCCCTACAACTCAAATATTTATGTATAGTTTCAGTTGGAATGACGTTTAGTAAATTCTAGACAATTTCATCGACGTCATTCATTCAGACATCGTATAGAGTAATTTAAAGTGACTGTTTTATCATCCCACTTTCTTTGCCAGTACTTCAGATTTGCTCATACATAAATATTTGAGTTGTGGAGATAAGATGATTCCTTTTATTCCTGCATAAATACTATATCTTGTATTGGTGAGAAAGTATTCATTTATTATTAACACTCGCAAAGCGTTTGCACAATTAGCTTGAAAGGCTGATATTCGAATGTAAGGGACTTTAATATTTTGGATATTTAAAGTATGGATAATGATTACTATGTATTTTGTTCAAGAATATTGGATAGGAAAGTAAATTAAACTTTTCTTGTAGATTAGTGAGACAGTTCTAATTATGATTGAATTTTATTTATTTATTTTTGATCTGTTAGTCTTATTTGTCAGTGTAGATTTGATAAATGTCTAGGGAAATTCTGATAAGATAGTGACTTGGTAGTAATCTTGAGAACATGAAACCAATGAGATGATATTAATGTAGGATTCATTATGGGAATAGGAATAACGTTTTGTAATCTTATTAAGTATACAGTACAGTTAACAAAGCCCTGTATATGGTATATTTTGTTTGTGGGCAGAGTCTATTTTATTTTAAATACTGATGTTTCAATAAAGCTGAAGTAATGTCTTTGACATCACTGTTGGTATTGGAGGTCATTAGACAAGTGGGTCATGCCTCTATTTTATAGATACACTGTGCCATGGTGTTTTTATCTAATATTTTATATGAGTAAGACTCTAGTTTTCTTCCTTATGCCAACACATCTATTCGCTATCATGATTTTCCAAAGCAATTACATCAAACAGTATTAATAGTAATAATAACAAGTCAGATGTAGTCAGATGTAGTAGCATTTATCATAAATAAAAAAAAAAGCTTGTTTAGAGCTATTAGCACGCTCTTAATATTATATATCAAACAGTATTGTAATTTTGAAAAGAAATAATAAATAATTTAGAATTTAAGAACTGTTGTTATTGGATGAATAAGATAGGTTCATTTAATTATAAGGTGGAATAGAGTTAATGCAAAATGGAATTAAGAATTCAATGGAACTAGATAGTAAAGAATCATAGAATATGTTCTATATTTATTTTGGAAATAAAATAAATTTCAAAAATAAAATAAATAATGCAAAGTTGCTATGAAATATTAAATAACTTCAAATATTTTATTTTGTTTTATAAGTATTGCATATTTTTCAAGGTATATGATGTAGTAATATAAAACAGTACAAGATAAGCATAGGTACAATTTTGTATTTATTTAAATAGTAAAAGTACATCAATGATTGCAACTATTCCGTATTAAAGTAATATTAAGTAGGAGATATTGGATATAATAATCATAGTATGATTAATAATGATGACCATGTATTGTATTAATAAATCAACATTGGATATTTTGTGTATGATATTAATAACATTGCAAAAATGAAAATTATTAAGTAAAGAGATCCATATTCGATATTGCTATTTTTTGTGTTTTCCGTTCTAAGCTTCAATGTATGTTTTAAGGAATCATATTGTAACAATATTTTTAGAGATAATATTTAGAATAAATATAAAGTGATTATAATTTATCATAAAATATGATAACAAAGAGATAGAAAAATTGTATTATATATATTTTTTAAGTCAGAGTGAAGACTTAAATTGATTTTCTATTGTATTAGGAGTTACGATGAATAAGAGATGTGTAATGGTGCAAGTTTATTATACAAATTGTAAATAGTGTAAATAGATTGTTGTTTATTTTATTTGTTATAATAAAAACTTTGTTAAATTTGTCTTTCAAAATTTGTGTGTTCAGATTGTTTTCTTACCCATTACAATGCATAATAAACACAGAATATTTGAATCAAACATAACATTTGCACACAAATAAGTAAAGTATTATTTTTAAGAATTCTAATATTTTCTTGGAATTTATTTATTTAAAAAATTACACTTTACATTATCTTTATGGTCATATGTTGATTATTACAATAGTACATCGAATTATAAATGTTATCCATTGCCACACATGCATTTTCAGATTATAAGATGCTACCACATATTTTTTACATTATTATATGAAAGATAAAAGATTATATTATATTATTTTCTTATTATTATTATTATGGCGAATAAGAATTATAGTGAAGAAATAGATATATAAAATTAGATCATACAATGAAAAATATTATTATTTATTTATTATTATTATTAGTTAGGTGTGGTAAAGTATGACATTAAATCCCTTATCATGCTATACTACAGTGATTTTGATTTACTTAAAGTAGTTTTATGAACCTGAGATTTTATTTAGCTAAATTATTATAGATAAAAAGATTAAGATTTAATTATTAGTTTAATCTTAACGATTAGTTATTATTAAAGTTGTAAGAATGCTATAAATTTATTAGTTCAGATAGTTATAGGGGGGGGGTAGTGTTCTTATGCCATTGAGGTAATATCCTGTCGGATATTGGCTTAATGTAATCTTTGTTGTCATCTGTATCTCACTTCCAAGTCTCATGATTTAATAAATATTTACTTATTTATTTTATAAACTGAACCTTATTATTATTTTTATTAATTTGAGCTAGTAGAATATTTAATATTAATGCAGAATATTTTATTTATCAATTATTTGCATTTAACCGAACTTAAACGTTAACTGAGCTAGACCCATTTTACTTAATATTATATTGCCCGGAAGTGAGACTACACATGCATAGGTTAGAATATATATATATTCACGGATAGAAGATGTCATATTATGAATACTATTTGCAGGATATTCTGGGTAGTGAAAAAGCTAAATGCTGACGTTTCAGTACAATATCAAGTGCCTTCCTCTGAGTGTCCTCTTTTTCAAATCATAAGAATGTGTGTGAGATTTAAAATAGTTTTATCGTTTTCTTTTTTCTCATATTTAAATTCTATTGGTTGAGAAGTTTTAAAATTTATTTTGTCTTTCAATAGGTTCTTCCAAATGTTGTTAATCTTCTTTAATTTACACCTTTCATTTATGCTCTTGGGCCTTTTAAAAATCTCTATAGCTTCTCTTAGCCATCTCTGGTCATATTGTTCAATTTTTACCAAAATATTTGTTTTTTTCAAAATTGATATCATGATTTTTTAATTTTGTATGAGAATAAATATCTGATCAATTGGACTTTTCTCTGACTTCCAGAATATGTTCTTCCTTTCTAATATTTATTCTACAATTAGTCTGTCCAATATATGTATGTGAAATTTCGTATACACCATGACACTCCAAAGCAATTTTAGTTTTAGGAAGTGCAAATAATTCACAATTTTT
The DNA here is from genome assembly GCA_028023455.1 of Epiperipatus broadwayi. NCBI lineage: Eukaryota > Metazoa > Onychophora > Udeonychophora > Euonychophora > Peripatidae > Epiperipatus > Epiperipatus broadwayi. Next base: position 2,863,311 of record JAQFVV010006287.1, on the reverse strand, counting down.
TTTTATAAATAGTTTAAACTGTGTGAATATTATTATTCTTTAAAATGTTACGAATTCTATCAGTTACTAATTTTATATATGGCAAAATTGTCCAATTCATCAGTTATTTATTCTGATCTATAAAATTAACAAATCATGATATCACTTTTGAAAAAAAAAAAATATATATATATATATTAGCAAAAATTGAACAATATGACCAGAGATTGCTAAGAGAAGCTATAGAGATTTTTAAAAGGCCCAAAAGCATAAATGAAAGGCGGGAATTAAAGAAAATTAACAACATTTGGAAGAAGCTATTGGAAGAGAAAATAAATTTTAAAGCTTCTCAGCCAATATAATTTAAATATGAGAAGAAAGAAAACGATAAAAACAATTTTAAATCTCACATGCATTCTTATGATTTGAAAAAGAGGACGCTATGAGGAAAGTACTTGATATTGTATTGAAACGTCAGCATTTAGCTTTTTCACTACACAGAATATCCCACTAATAGTAATAATAATAATAATAATAATAATAATATTATATATATATATATAACCAATTTATGTCATAGAACACTTGATTACAATATTTTCTTATCAACAGATTATAGCATTAAACATTGAACACTTAGTTAACAAAATAAATGAAAAACCATTAGCAAACAATGATTAAATGTTATGTACTAATCATCTACCTATCTCTGAAACAACTCATGTAACTTACTCAAAACACAAATAAATGAAAAACTTATACATAGGTATCAATAATAATGTCTTTCAATACACACCTATAGTCTCTATACAGATTATTTACTAATCTCATTATATATATATATATATATATATATATATATATATATATAATAATCTGTATATATATATATATATATATATATATATATATATATATATAAACAAAAAAAGACTTATAAATCCCAAAAATAATATTATATTTCAACCAGAGGACTGGTTTTCATCAGAAAGAAAAAAAATACACAGTATATATATATATATTAATAAGGAATGCCCCATGATTTGAAAACATTTTTTATTTCTGTTTCAAAGTCGTCGGCCTTATAATAATGTTGATAAGATATTGAGTCAAACATACACCATTCCTCATAAGCCATCACGGCAAAATAAATATTTGTAAAAAATATTTTTGTTGGGTAAATTGTTACAACCATTTATTTATCTATTTGTCTATGCATCTATCTATTTATCTATCAATAGATCGATCGATCTACTTGTCTATCCACATAACTATCTATCTTACGATCTGCCTACCTTTCTATCTAACTTTTCTACCATCCTCCCTCTATCTCTAACTATCTACCTACCTACATGTCTATCTATCTAACAATCTATCTATATATTATATATCTTTGTATCTATCTCTTTATATTATATTTGTCTATCAATCTATCTATCTTGCTATCTACCTCTCTATTTATCTATCTAACTATCTCTCTACCTCTCTTTCTTTTGATTTTATTTTTACATATTAAAAGCTGTTTTACTTAGTAATATCAATGTTTGTTTTTTGCTGTTGTTGATTAAATGCATTTGGATTAAACAATTTAACCCACTTTCACAAAAAAATATCTGCTCAAAACAATGTTGAGCATTACTTTATTCGAAAATATATAAATAAACAATAAAAAAATAAGTAAAACGTACACGCACACACACACACGTATATATATATATATAATACTGGATGGTAAATTAACGTCATTATGATCTCATATAAAAAAAAAACTACTTGGCCAGATAGGAACATAAAATTCCAGTTTTAACCATTTTGAAATAAACTCAATATTGTATTAATACATGAAAATAAGCAAATATTATATTTTATTAATAAAGCAACATAATATTCGGAAAAACATTTACATTTGTTATGATTTTCTATAGGATAAATTTTTTTGTCATTAAGATGTTACAAATTCAATTTTAGTCATCTTCATTTCAGAAACTCAATCTGCATATATGGTGGAAATTTTCTAAATATAGTGCTATGATAAAATTACAGCCTAGGTGTCATATTCATAAATCTTAATACTTCAAGAATGTATTTAAACATTAAATTTCTATATGAAATTATAATTTATATAGACTAATACAATTATTATTAATATTAATATTTTCATAACATTCTTATTTAAAAATATCAAAACATGTAAATTTTGCAACAATATAAATATCACTTCTGCCTCGAGATATTATAAATCTAAGTTTAAAAAATATTATTTAAAATACTATTTCATGAGCTTGTTTTGCACTATCTATGGCTACTAACAAACCTTCCACGACTAGTAAAAAAATTAAAAAACCTTCTATAGAAAGTAAAAGTAAACCATTCAAGGAAACTTCAGAAACCGGGAAACATTTTTTACATAAATCGGTAGCTACTAAATCCACTGTTTCTGAATTTAAAAAGTCGTTTTTTCTTAAACAATCAATTTCTTCGGATAGCTCTGCTGCTTCTTTGGCAACTATTTCTTCTAAAGAGGAGTTACAAAAGGCAACCCAACTTTCGGATAGTAGAAAAGAACTTTTTGATAACATTAAGAAATCTTTAGCTAATGAAACACATTTATTTGAATTACCACACGAATCAGAAAATGTTACTCAACCGAGTTCCCAGTCATTAGAGGCTTATAATTCAAACTCTTTTAATGACCAACAAATTCTAGATAATATTCCTAAATCCAAGGACAGTATAAAAACAATTTTGGAAACCAAAGAGGATTCTGAACCTAATGACTACATATTTTGGGATACTAAAGTTAAACCAAAAACAGACGCAACAGAAACTAAATATGAAATTATATCACCTATAAATAATGAAACATTACTAAACAAAAATTCTGAAGAGAATGCAGATGAAGACAAGGATATTTTATTAAATGAAAATAAGCAACTATTTAAAAAGAAAAATCAATCTCTAGATTCTAGTAAAGAAGAAGCTCGCAAACTTTCATCGGCAGTTATGAATCACTTTTTAGAGTTCAGAAAGCAATCGACTGATGTAAAACCTCTGATTCGTCGCTCCTCTATTTCTTATAATAAAAGATCGCATGTTCCGGTGTCTGAAGATAATATTATAATCAATGAAACAACTGTAGCTCCTGCTCCAAGTCGAGATTTTTACCAGTTATTGGTAACATATACCGATGTCATTTTCCGCAGATGGGTTATTTCCCATAATCTAACTGGCAAGCTTGGATCAACTGATGTTAAATTTTTACATAATGACTTTCTCGATGATAATACAATTCAGAGTCACGTGCGTCAAATATTTGGAAAAAATATGTTGGAGTACGTTAAAAATATTTTAGAAGGACAATTGGATTATCTTCCCCGTCTTCCAGATAAATTATTGACATACATTCTTACATTTTTATCATACAAAGATCTTTGCACGGTAAGTGTTTGGTAAACAGAAGACAAGTATTTATATTAAATATTAAAACACATATCAAAATTTAATTAAGTTATAAATTAATGTCTTTATAAAAAGAAGCTAAAAATAATAGTAGTGACAATTGCTTAAAAATGTGTGCGACATTCATTCATGCAAAATTATTAAAGATTGATTGTTGCCATTTTTAGTGTTTTAAGGTTCAAATTTGGGTTTCTGTTTTCAAATTTTATTTGCTGGGCATTAATGTGAAAACTATTTTTTAATTAAATATGTTACTCTATACTGCTTGATTATATAAAACATAATAATTAATAATTTTGGTAAAATTGCATTTCTCTTCAACAGGTAAAACATGTTATCACATAATCATGGCAAAGATGTTCTAACCTCTGCATTTATATGATGAGCAATAAATAATATTTTTATTTAATTAAAAGCAAATTTTATTTTTCATAAATTATGATGATTATATATTTTAACATTCTACAAATATGTTCCTGAAAATGAGAATATATATAAATATTATAAGTTCGAAAGCATTCAAAATTGCGGTTACATACATGAACAAAATACACGCGATTGAGACATAGGTTCTATGTGGAAATGCGATAACCAAAATAACTTGAAAAACAAATGTTTTACCTGCACACAAAAATAAAAGAACATTCTTTTTCTGTGATTTAATAATATATGAAATTTAAACTAAATAACTTTCTCAGGATATTTAAGTATATGTGTGATACTATTAAATAAATTTGAGGTAAATATTTTCTAATATAATGTTTCTTACTGTAATAATTAATTAACTCTAAATTAATTTGGATTTAAACTGAGGCTAGACATTTTAAGTATAATGTTCACTAATGATTTATCTCAGGAATATGAATTAATTATAATCATTATACAAAATAAGAAAAATACACTTATGAATGTAAAGTTTATTCATTAACTTGGGATAAGATAAATGTAAAAGGGAATTTTATTTTGTTCATCTTAATCTATATCCTTGTTTTTCAGATAGAACTAGTAACACTAATTATGTATCCAAAACAAATACATTTATGTATAATGCAATAAATTAAAATATGATTTTTATTTAATAAAATTGCAGAGAAGATGTTTCTTTAATAATGACGAAATAGAAAGGTTAAATTTAACAATTGCTTTATTATATAATATAAAATAAATTACAAACGAATGATATTGTATGTAATTCATTATATATACAATACTTAATAAATATTAATATTTGTGTTGTAAGTATAATCAAAGTTGGAGATATGAAAATCTGTAATTATAGAGTTTTGCAAAGACAATAACACTCAATCGAATTAGATTGCATATTGTTTAAACGACTCCTAATTCTAAATACAAGGAGAAATAATAATAATAATAATAATAATAATAATAATAATAATAATAATAATAATAATAATAATAATAATAATAATAATAATAATAATAATAATAATAATAATAATAATAATAAATGTTTTATGTTTGTTCTTAATTTGTTTTAATAAGTAATTAATAAATAATCACTCTCGCTTAATAACACGGGATAAGTTTTTTATTTAAAAAAAAAAAATGAAATTATTGTTTAGAACTTGTAAATGATATGTAAAATATAAAATTTACTTATTCCACGTCAAGATCATTTATTGGATTCATTTAAATGCTTAAACGTTATGAGTAAAACTCTTCTAGCAAAAATATAATTTGTATCATTAGGATATTTTATTGTGTATTCTAATATTTTACAAGTTACCATAAACATGTAGGAGCTATACATAGTATATTCCTTACAGATTTAATTATCTAACTGAGGATGATTAACATCTTATAATTTTGAGGCTAAAGCTTAATCACCATAAAACATATAATAATTCAATATAGCAATATTTATATAAGATTAAAAATTATCTCCACTGATACAACATACACTTAATTCAAATCAAATATTTAATCACATTCAGCATTATAAATAATAAAATTAATAAAAGAATTATCTGTAAATTTATATAATAATATATGAATAAATTTGTATTTCTGTATTACACTAACAACAATAATAACTAACAAAATAAAAATACCATATCCTAAATAAAATATTTATACTTGTATAATATTTCAATGTTTTTTTTTTAGAATATCACCAAAATATTTCCTTTTGTAATTTAATCTTTGTAGAACTTAATATAAATATGAATAAAATTTAATTAAGTACATATATTAGTCCAACGTAAATTATAGTTAGTACATTAATCCACTTTAGGGTTTCCCAATGAATTTGAATTTATATTTTAAAATATTTGACATTTATAATTCATTAACTATTTTTAAGCACTGGAAGTGAGTGTAGTTTACTACACAAAATATTTTAATCCATTTGAAATAACATATATTTATCTATAAAATATTGGCTTTCAGCACTTGTCTTTTGACATATTTTATTATTCCATGAGTTTATAGATATTTAATCTATGTTGTTAAATAGTCTATATTGTATATACTCTCTATGATCAAGCAAATAGCCTATAATTCATAGCATATTGATTCCACTGGATTTAATTAAAGTTCAGCATTTCATCAATCTATAAAATTTGTGATGGTATATTTGAATTTAAACTTATTACATTTTTTTTTTCAATAATTCATGACAAAAATACTACATGCTATTAAGATATAGTTTTCATAACTTTGAAATAAAAAGTTGTTTTACCATTACTTTAAATACATATAAGCAATTGATAGACATACGTTTATAAATATATCAGCTATTTTACTGTTACATTAAAATCAAAATACCTGCAATTTAATTAAAGATGTTAAATTATTCCATAAAAATTTATAAAGATTCCATCATCAGTTGATTGAAATAAATGTGTTTTTTCACAAAATAATCATCATGGATCCATTCTTGTTTATTTGTTGTTGTTTATTCTTTTCTTAGTTCAGTTAGAAGATATGTTTCTATGCTATGACAAAATGTCTACACTGGGTTAGTCTACTTGATCAGGTGAAGAGTGCAAGCAAAATGATTATTTCAAAGTTTAATCTTGTTTAGACATTAAATGCACTAAAACTGTGAATGCTGGAGGGGTTTTCCAAGCACTGGTATATATACTTTTTTAATTACCTGTTATGTGAATTAGATCATATTTTCCATTGTGCACTAATATTTTTTTATTATTACAGGAAAATTTGGAAAAATTGTCACAGTTACTAAAATACAGACTATAGATGCTGTCTGATTTTGAATTAACATAGCAATTTTTTATGATTGAGTTCAAAATAAATAGGAAAAAAACGAATAGTAATTTTACTCATTCCAATCACTTTATTTGTTCCTGAGTTTAAAATAATTTTAGTCATTTATTTAAAATAAATAACCTATAAAATCCATCCCCAGATATTTAGTTTAATGAGTTTTAAATTGACTATTTCATAAATTTTACTGTCAAATAAATATCCTTTTGAATTAAGCAAACTAAATTAATTTTGCTAAAGCTACATACATATACTTTAACACATGCACAAAAAAACTTAAGAACTCTTTATTCTAATGCTTAAGTAAAATGCCATTTTAAATATAATTATTTTTTTAAAAATATTATATATTGTAAAACATATTTATTTTTTATTCTGTATTTCCTCATAAAATATTTATTTTATGTATATGTCCCCCCTATTTGTATATACAATTTGATAGTATTTCCCCCTATTACTAATAATGACAAAATACAAATGTGCTGTTGATGGAAAAATCTTCATGGGAAACCATTATTAAATTCTTTATATAATTATATTTTGTTTTAAACATTAATCTGAGAGAATTTTGGAATTGGTATTGATTATATTATATGCTATTTAACCAATGATAGTGATGAATATTTTTGCTTAACTATAAAAATAAAGCCCATAAATTTGTTACTGTTTTCCAGTTATAATAAATAATTTATAGTAGTAACAGTAAGGTTACTATGCAAATAACATAGATGTTGAAAAATGAGTTCTTGGTTGAGAAAAGTGTGTGCACTTAGAGGATATTTATTGTCAACCTTAACACTTTTTATATAAAGTTTAAAATAAATTTGTATGTATTTTATCCATTTAAAACAAAAAAAGATAACTACTCAATGAACTACAATGTCAATACCTTAATAATCATGATGATAATATCAAGGGCCCATATATACATTTTGTTAGTCTAAATTATGGGAAATTTTATATGTATAGTAAATACATGTATGTAGTATGTAAGATGGATAAAATATTATTCAATTAAATGAATGTGTTTATTTGTTTAAAGTTAGAAAATTAACTCTCTTTCCCAGATTACGTATAATTTAAATCGATTAATTATCTCAGATTTCTAATTAAATTGAGGGCGATTGCTTATAAGAAATTAGGACTCTTATAAACTTTTAAAATATTCTGTTTTTATTATGATTAAGATATCAAAGGGATTTAGTTGTTATTATCACACCTCAATAAATCTTACTATCCAAAAATGGAAGATGGAAAATAGGGATGTTACAAAAAAATTAAATAAAAAAAAATAATTTTAACAAACTATAAGTATGACCAATTTCTATTAAATTATACAGATTATGAGGACGACTTCCATTAATAGCAAACAATTATATAATCAATAATAAAATTTAATATATTAATCATAAGACAATTATATCAAAAATATTCCACAACAAATGTTCAACAATAGAAGTTCTCTAAACATTGCCATATAATATTGCACTGTTATATGTACTAAATATTTTAATATTGGGTTACAACCACCTGTGTTATCAAAAAAAATGATGAAAGCAAATAACTCGATTGGAGGTTTTACAATATTCACCCAAAGCCTGAACACAAATTACAGAAGGGTCTTAAAACATTTTATTGTGTTCCCTTAATATATTAATACTAATAAAGAATAGAAAGATAACAACCTTTATTCTAGAGATTATATGGATTAGTTAACCCTTTAGGCCAATTTACCCACTTATATTATGATTTTTATGAAATACGTACATTAATAAATATGACAAATGTATTTTGAGTGGGGTAAATTATTGTGCTTTCTAGCTTATAATTTTTAAACTTCAAATACTTGTTACAATTTTGCCTTTATCAACTAATAATGTTTATAAGTATTGACTGCTATAAACGTATTTAATTATACTGCACGTCATCGTCTACATTGCATGACCGTTTCACGTATAAATAGAAGGACAATCTTTCATAATTTTTCCTTCATTGATTAAAGATTTCTGGGAAGCAGAAGATATGATCATTAAAACAAATAAATTAATGTTAATAGAGCTATATTCGTTTGTATATTATTAACTTAGATGTTATACAACATACATCCAATATCAGTAATGAAACAAACACATTTTTATATTCAATTGTACAAATAATCTAAAACTTTTATCTGTAACTTTATCATATCAGTATTTTTAAAATAACTTTATTTAAATTGTAATAAAAACATTTTAAACATTCTAGAAAAGCAGTAATATAATGAGTTATATAATCTCTGTAAAATAGATAATCCATAATCTTGTAGACACATTTTAAAATTTTAATTATATCCGAATATCACGGGAATTGTACTAACAATAAATTTATAAGCATACAAGTAACACAATCTAGATTGTATAGAAAATTCCTTCGGAGGTTGAGATTTATAACCAAAATTCAACAATACGACTTCCCCAAACTTTGAACAAATCATAATTATTATTTGTATTCCAACAGATATAGTCACAACAATTTTTCCATTTAGAAATATCGACTTTCAGTAATATGTATCATTTGATCGTGTTACGATACATGGAAACCTAATGAATTTAAATACATAATTATTTAGCTGAGATTGTAATCATAATATTAATTAGCTTATAAGAAAAGATTTAGTTGTTACAATATATGATGTCAGATAGTGTAATTATGATTTTGCATATATGACAACGAAATTCCAATAATCGATAAGTAATTCACCATCTCAAATTTCAATTAACTAGTCTTCTATGGAGTTTTAAACATTTCTCATAAATGCATATCTAGACAGTAATGAGATTCTATAGCAATCATAATATACAAGATAATTATTAGGGAGTTAGCTGACATCATTTCAGCAAGTTATTTTAATATCAAGGAAAAAACAAATAATTATCAAAATGTTCTTACATACAGTACAATTTCATAAGCAATTTAAATATTTCAACGTATGCTTCAAAATATTATTATTATTATTATTATTATTATTTTTCCTTTTTAAAATAATATTCAATGGTAGTAGTTTGCGATGTTTTAATTTAGGTATTTGGGCTGATATGAAGAAATATTTTGCTAAACTAGGCAACATGGTATATTTCTCTATTCTACCTTGTTGAAGAAGGTTAACAAAATGGTTAAAATTAAGTTTAAATTTGGTAAAGTCGATAGTAAACTTTACGTTAGCAAAGACTACACAAATTTGATGGGTGGTTATATTATAGCTTGCTAGCATATGGATCTGTGGTATCAAATATCACCTGTAGTACTTGCTTTTCAATTTTGTATGGGGGGGGTAATCTTTCAATTTTCTATGGCAACTCTTGGAAGAATGCACGATTCAAAGTTTGATGAGTTTACAAGTGCCAAATGTCGAGACAAAAAAAAAAAAAATGAAAAATTAAAAAAATATTTTTAATATTAAAAATCAAATTATAATAATTATTTACAAGTAAAATACACAATTGTTTATTATGAAATCAAGTGGTCTATAACATTAAGATATTAAATAATATAAAATGCCTTATTAAATTTTGAAATTCCCAGAATTGTTAATAATATATTAGTTTAACAGTAATAATAAATTCAATTCAAATATTTTATTTTTCAAATTGATTCTGTTTTCAAAATATAACTTCCATGCACACAGAGAGAGAGATATATATATCCATTTAAACATAATACTAACATTTATTTATTTTTGGATAAAGTAGGACTGATTGTGTAACTTTCATATTAAATTATTACTGCATTATTATTTTAAACTGTTGAATTTCTTGCAGTTAAAACTTGTATGTATTTTCTTTTGAGTATTTTACTTCTAATATTAGTTTTGTGTGTTTTTGTTATGCCAAAAATAAAATTAGTTGCACTTTAAAAAATACAGTGAAACACACACACATATATGCATAGGATATGGGATAATTGATAAAATTTTGTATGTGAAGATAGCTCGGACAATTTTTTTTCAATCTATTGTATTATGAGGTAGTATTGGAAGAGCCACATGAATTTCACATCTGTTTCTATTATTGATCACAATGAGCATGATAATGATATATATATATATATTGTAACCTAGTGTTATTGACACTTGGTTTATTTGGCATTATTTCCACAGGAAAACAATGTTATCCTTTTTTAGAAAATAAAAAAATTAAATGATAATAATATTAAGTGATTAATAAAATATGCTATTTACTCACTTTAACGTGTTTTAAGCAAATAACTAATAAATTTAGTAATTCAATGTCATTTTGAAGAAGAGCATGAATAATTTAATTAAAATATTAACAATAAGAGCAATTTAATATAGTATAAAAGCACATACCATAAACAGTAATTGATTTTGGATGGGTAGAGGGGAGAGTGGATGAGTGTCTTATCATAAAGCACAATAACTTCTGGTAATTTTTTATATATAATGTTTAAAGAATTATACATCAATGATTGTTAATTTAATGTATTTATTATTTTTTATAGTGTCAAATTACTTTGTAATCCAGGTAAATAATACGAAAACTATATGATTGTAATGGGTTTTTTTTTCTTTTCTTTTATTTATGGTATAATTAAATGATTATTTTTCTGTAAGAGGTCGCTAAAACAAGACCGCCAATTTTTTTTTTGAAGAAAGATTGTCTGACTTTAGTTTTTCAAGGAAGGAGCAGTGCTGAAATTCGGTAACAAATTTTTTTTCATTTTTAATTGCAGAAATAAATATAAGTCAAGTAAAATTTTAATAATATCATGTGTGGCTAATCCTTTTTGGTGGGACATCCTGATCCTTTTTTGCTATCGACCTATTTAAAGCTTTTTATACGCAAAAATATACTATCTTGTGCTAAAGTTCAAAATGACCATATTAACTACAGCAATCACGGAAAATGTCATTATATTTAAATTAAGTAATATAAGTAATTTCCAGGAAATAATCAATTATTTGTTAACTTTACCTTATTTAATGATCTTTTCATGGTATAAAAGAAAAATTATAATTAAAAGACATATTATAAAAGCCAAGGAAAGTTAACTAGAAAAAATTTCACGCTCTTTCTAAAAGAAATTGTCTGCCTTTGAAAATAATGTAAGTTCCCCATGTTAAAATATGTTTTATTCACTGAAAATTATCTAGAAATAATATTAATGATAAATGATATTTACTTATGCACCTGTATATTTTAAAAAAATATATATATAAATTTTCTCAAGGCAAATATCGGAAAATTTGTATGTGTGCATTTTACGGAGAATTCCCTATTAAAGAAAAATTACAATTCCCAGAGTAGGAACAAAAACTAAAAACATTAGTGACTTAATTATAACCATAATATAATATGTTATATTATACATCAATTGGAGTCATTAAAACTTCATATCCACGTAAGTCAGTTGCAGTCATTATAATAATAGTATCTTGGAAAATTCACGCATTATTTTTTTTATTCATAAGCCAGCTAGCTAAAAATGGTACGTATCATCAATAATAGAAAAGGAAAAGAGTTGTGTGTGTTATCGTTTAGAATAAAATATTCGTCTACGTTAGAATATGTATTGTTTTCTTGGATCCCAAAATTATAGCAGTTTAATTCAAGGAAGAGTTAACATCCAACGCTGCTATGTTTTTCTTTGCCTAATTTATTAAGTGCACCAGAATGGAGGCAACTTTTATATAAATGAAATAATAAAATGTGTTTCTTATTTTAAATTTGCTTCGTGAACTATGACTGGATCAAGTTCTTCATCTGGATAAATTGCCCAACGGAAAACATTTTTCTAGTGAGATAATAAGCACTTGTTAAGTAATGATTTTTTTTTTTAATTTGTAAAATTATGTGTATTTTTTTTTATATCAACAGGTTAAAGGCTGTATAGTCAAGTAATATTTAAATGACCTTGTAATCATAAAGGTATGTTTTCATGTAATTATTCTAGGTTAAATTTATATTTGACATGGAACAAAAAAAGTCTATAAAATATGTTTTAATTATTACATACAATTGTAGGTAGCAATTTTTTTTATGTTAGATATGTAAAAGAAATAAAATATTTAGATATTTAATGGGTAAAAAAAAAAAAAGTTATCAGAAGTAATTAAAAAGAATTGATATACAAGATATTTCTTGTCTAAAGCTTGAAACAAATTTATACTGTATTAATTGAGGAACTTATTCCCAATTATTCTTTATTAACACATTCACTTTATTTAGTTCAAGATAATATGCTACCAATTACTTGTTGAATGTTCCTTTGGTAAAATGAAAATTATTATACTTTTATTCTGTGATATCCATTGATTTCAGATGTTGATCTAAGTATACCCCATAACATAATTTTAGTATAATTAGTGTATTTGCTTGTCTTGCCCAGATAAAGCATCAGTATATGCTTAATATCAGCATAAGTAATCTTTATAATATGTTTATTTTGTGGGATGAAAATGATTTCCCCAAAAGCTTTGTTTTCCATGAGGGGAATAGTTAAATCTAGTATTCGGGCATGTTTTATAGCCCAAGTGATCGCTTCTCATAGTTAGGACGATCAAGAATTTATCTCGCATGTAGTATACTTCATTCGTTTAAATCCCAGGAGAGGATTATATTTGGTGTGTGTTCGTATTATGCCCAAGTAAGAGGCAAGAAACCACCAAAATATTTTAATGTAGTAGTTAACTCTACTGACCTTCGGTGTTATTCCATATTCCTCATGAGAAAATAGAGATAATTCCACCATGGAAGGTGTTGATTATTGTGTTTTGTTTAGAAAGTTAGGGCAAGATAACGGGTATATTGGAGGTGTTAATTCCTCAAGATCCATTTTAGTAGAAATAGTGCGCTAGTACTATGATCAATATCTGGATTGTGCGGCGGAATATTGCTAGTAATTCACATGTAGGTCAATGGAGAGAGTAAGTTTAAAATTGCGTGATTTAGAAATGCTTATTTACCAATGGAGGATTCAAATACAATGTTTAATTCTGGTTAATGAGTAGGCAACACTAATAATGTAGATTATCCTTATGAATAAAGTGTGTATCACAACTTAAGTGGTATTAAGTTAAATATAAAAATAGTAAGTGTAACTTTTGATAAATAGCCCATAAATTATAATAAGTTATCTAAATACAAACCATCGTTTAATTAAATATATTATCATAAAAATCGTTTTACGTATTGCATATAATCAGATTGTTTTTATTCCAAAACTAATATTTAGTTAATAAAGTTAAGTAGAAGCTCATATAAGATACACTAAACGGATGAGTTGATGTATCGATAATAATAAGTATTTTTTTTTATTCAATTTGCATAATTGTAAAAAGATGAAGTAGTAGTTCTAATCCAGGTCTAAAAGTATAGACAAATTAATGTTAGTTACATGTTGTTTTATCCATATGGGATCGAATAAATTATATCTGTTTGTTTAGTGTTTTAAGAATAAAGTATAGTCCTGTTAAACTGTAATAATAAATTATAATCTTGTTAAACTTTAATAATAAATTATAGTCTTGTTACACGTTGTTTAGAGTCATTTTTCTTGTGTGCTAAATAAAAGTGTATTTGCATAATACTTGCAATACTTTCCTTGAGTCCGAAATCATTAAACTCCTAAAACTCAATACACCAGACAGATAAATTTAAGCAGATTGGAATATTTCATTATATTTTAGTTTAATAAGAATTATTTATGGGATTGAAAACTTCAGACCAAGACATTTTATTTTATGTGTGTGTAAAAATGACTTTATTCCCAAACTACTAGCTTTGGTTGCACATTGTTCCGTACACATTTAAGTGAAGTGTCTAAGTAATAAATCTTAGTTAAATTATTGTGTTGTCATGGATGATGGAAGGACACAAAAGCACCCTTGTCTTTTCCTCATTCCGACTGAGATTCTGGATAAAAAGGGCTGTATTATTCAAAATTATGCGTTGTTATTGAATATGGTTATCATCTCTTTAAATATTATAATAGTTGATATGGGGATGAAGATACCTGGAATTTAAATAAGGTAAATGTTTCCTATAGCCGACCAGAATGTCAGTCATATGCGACAACACAATACTGCCGAGCATTTTTCTTAAATATAACAGAGAACCCTGAGATTAATGTCATTATTATAAGTGCTCTTAAATTAAGGAGTGATCAATTATGATCAATATTACAAGCGTGGCATAGCTTAAGAGAATTGTATGTACAATTGTATTATATGAAAAGTATTTTAGATCATATTGGAAAATTAATAGATATGTTGTTTTTTTATTTTGGTTGCCATAGCAACCAACCAGATAAAAATTAGTGGCACAAGTGCGGATAAACCAACTAACTAACTGGTTAGATATTGGGTTGGAAATAATAATAATAACTAATTAATACTGGTAATTATATCAATAAAAGAAATAAAATAAATTATTATAGATATAAACTAATAGATTAATTCCTTTATAAGGGTTAGAAATGGCCGCCCAACTATAGGGGCTATCGATGGCTATAGCTGGCCACGAGGAATTTAGTAAACTTTTCTAGAAGTCAATATTAATATTGTTTGCACTTGAATGGATTGGTTATTCATTGATTAAAAATATTTGCCAATAATGAATTGTTTTAGCCATAAGATATTATGTGAATATCTATTATATGATCTAATCTTTTGCCACTGAATAAATAAATTTGTTAGTTTATGATGTTGTGGTCTGTAAGCAATTCCATAAAATATTGTAATGATTTTATCATTTATGATGATCTGCTTGTCTGGTGGTGTGATTGGCACTTATACCATATTACATAATAGTTTGGTGAGATTTCTATGGACCAAGTAGCATATGAGAAAAGAATATTCGGTAGTTAATATTGGGACTTTAGGGATATTAATTATCAGAACATAGTTTTGGTGTAGATTGTTTTGGTAGGAGAGGCAGGAGGCAGGATGTCTTGTCAATAATTTCTTATCAATATTATTAATAGTTCATTACTAATTTCAGTACTGTCAAATAACAGAAAGAGTGAAATTTTAAATATGAGTGAAAACCAAGATAGTCAGGATATTTCAGAGGATTTGGGAGAATCCCAAGAGCTTCAATCCCCGGATACACAAACACCATATTTTCATGTAGAAGTAAGAGAGGAACAAGAATCTTTGGATGAAGTTAATCCGAAAAAAGCTAAAGTAAATAAAGATCTACCTGGGGATGAGCAAGTCCAAATATTTACAATATTACAAAATTTGTCTACACAGCTACAAAATTTAAATAGTGAATTAAAAAACTCAGAAAGTAAAATAGAAAGTCAAGTACAAAAATCAAATAATGAATTAAAAAGTCAAATACAAAATTCAAATAGTGAATTAAAAAGTGAATTAGAAAGTCAAGTACAAAAATCAAATAATGAATTAAAAAGTCAAATACAAAATTCAAATAGTGAATTAAAAAGTGAATTAGAAAGTCAAGTACAAAAATCAAATAATGAATTAAAAAGTCAAATACAAAATTCCAATAGTGAATTAAAAAGTGAATTAAAGAATCAAATTCAAAATTTGGACAGTAAATTAGACAATCACGTACAGGAGATCAAAGACCTAAGGGAAGAGTTAAAAAACCATGTAGAAGAGTCAAAATTGGCCTCCGAAAAACTAGAAATAAAAATTAGGAAAGAAATCAAAATAAAGTCGGAAAGGGCTGAAAATATGATCGAGGCTATTCAGCAGGACTTCAAAAGTCAATATGTAGTATTAAACAGTGAAGTTCAGGATAAAATAGAATGTATTAAGGGAGAATTAGATAGTGCTAGGAGTGAGTTTAGAAACTTAAAAGAAGAAGTCCAAAATATAACTCTTGAACCTGACAATGTAGTAAAAGGATGTCAGAGCCAGATTACTAGCAGAATAGCTAAGTTAGAAACTCAAGAGGTGACCCAATGTGAGATTAATAAAAATCTAGAAAGTGAGCTAATTCAAGTTATAGGAAAAGTAGAAAATTTTAATGAGATATTAAAGAATAATTCACAAATATTACATAATAATCTCAAAGAGGAAATAGGGAAATTAATGACTCAGTGTGAGAGTACAGTATATCAAAGGCTAGAAGATAAACTTGAGTTAGAGAAAGATGAAACTATTAACCAGTTAGAGCAACAAATTAAACATTTAAATGTAGGCCTAAAGGACAGTTCTAAAAGAATAGACTGTGAATGGCAAAATTATAAGTTAGGATTAGAAAGTCGTATGCAAGCTATGGACCTTAATATGGATAAAGTTGTTCATAGTAAAAATGTATCTGAAACTCAGGTTAAGGAAATCAATAATGGTCATAATAAACCCGTAATCTCTGAGTTACATACAATGATTAGTCCAGTAGAATCAATGTACAATCCATTGAATGAGGCTAGACATAAAGTCATGTTAGAGCCCGAAAGTAATAGCTCCATGGCCTTAAAATTCCTCAAAATAAAATTCTTTAAAGGAGAATACCTGGAGAATCCACATGAATATCTCCAGAATTTAGACGAATTGTTCACCTTATGTCATTTATCTGAGGTAGAAAAGATTGCTATTGCCACAAACCATTTGTGTGCGGCATCTAAAGACTGGTGGCAATCATTATTTATTAAACCAGAAACATATGGAGATTTCAAATATCTTATGTTAGCCAGTTTTTGGGGGGAAGACCGCCAAGATAACCTGAGATATCAGATATCTCAGGAAAGATATCATGTAAATAAGGGCAGTTACACTCAGTTTTTCAGGAGTCAGGCCGTCAAACTGAAAACGTTGACAGCTTATCCTTTATCTGAGACCCAAATTGTGCGAATAATTCGCCATAATTTACCGAGGCATATCGAGCAGGTCTTGATTGCTGCTGACAGACATACCATAGAAGAGGTAGTCGAAATTTTAGATTCGCTAGAAACCAGTGATAGGAATATTGATAATAGGATTAGGGTAAATAGGGACACCCATCCTATGGTAAACAATATCAATTTCACAGATAGGTCATATGTGGGAAAGAGGAAGTTAAGTAGAGAAAAGGGATATTATAGGACGAATCCCTATAGTAGACCGAATAGCCACCTCAGTAGGCCGACAGTGAAGAGAAGGATTCTAAATGAGAATCAACCTTCTACTAGTGGTATCCCAACAATACCAAAGAAAAATATAAAAGGTAGTAAAAGTAGCGGGGCATTAAATTAGAAAGGACCTCGCAGGAATGTTCCTCACTTCGGGGCCCTATTTTTAAACATATGGGGAACAGCATGATGTGGATTATCAATAACATAGACCTTGACATTGATTATTTGGAACCTGGCAAAATGTCTGAGCCACCTATCTTGTACAACTGTCCCATGATAAAGATTATCATTGCAGGAATTGTTGTCAACACCTTAATTGATTCAGGCAGTCAAGCTTCCTTGTTGTCTGAAGAAACTTACTTGAAAATTCAGTCAGCTGACCAATCTATTCCAATTTTACCAACTAAGGTGATTAGGGTAATACTTGCTAATGGAAAGAAGACTAAGTTATCTAATAGACAGGTTTTTATTACATTAGAAATTAATTTGTGCAAATTTGAGCATGTCTTTTTAATCATGCCAGGTTTGATTCATGAAGCCATAATTGGTTCGGATTTCATGACTCTAAATAATTGTTATATTAATTACAGAGATGAAACTTTTGGATGTAAAGAGGAGATTTGCCCTCTTATAGTCAATTGTAATAGTCAGATGAATCAATTAATGACCATACAGGAGACAACAGTTGATGTAAATATTAAAGTTAAGTTGGATGGTTCATGTATTATTGGCACAGAATACTATAAACCATTTTTCCAATTGTTGTTCCAGTATCGTTGTGTTTTCTCCAAAATACCTGGTATATTAAAAGGGTATGTCCATAGAATCAATTTGAAGGATAATGAGCCTTTCCAGCAGCGTACTTATCCTATTCCTTATCAATACCAGGCAGAGGTTCAACAGCAGATTAATAAGATGATTGACTGGCAAATAATTAAGCCCAGCCCTTCGTCTTATGTGAATCCATTAGTAGTAGTCAAAAAGAAAGATGGATCCATTAGAGTCTGTCTGGATGCACGTACCCTTAACCAGCATACTGTCCCAGAGCATGACATACCATCACCTATTCAGGAATTATTGACGAAGTTCAAAGGGAAGAGCATATTCTCCACATTTGATTTAACCGCCAGCTATTGGCAAATCCCACTCCACAAAAATGATCAAAAGTATACGGCATTCCGTTACCAGGGCCAATCTTATATTTTTCAAAGGATGCCCTTTGGTTTAATTAATAGTGGGGCTGGCCTTATCAGATGCTTGAATATGGTCTTTTCAAAAGAACTGAAAAATTTGTTAGTTATATATATCGATGATATTGTCATTGCTTCGGAAAATTTAAATGATCATTTACAGCATCTTAGCATGTTTCTTTGTGAGTGTTCAGATAACAATATAAAAATCAACTTAGAAAAATGTATTTTAATTGCCCGAGAAATCTCTTTTCTTGGTCATTTGGTTAGTGCTGAAGGGGTCAAACCTCACCCAGACAAAATTGCCGCCATTCAAAGGTTTCCTGTCCCTAAGACCAGAAAGCACTTGAGATCGTTTTTGGGACTGTGTAATTACTATCACAGGTTTTATAAAAAAATTTCATATGATACTATGCACTTATCTGTTTTATTAAAAAAGTGTGAAAAGTGGAGGTGGACCCAGGAACATACAAGGGAATTTCAAATTGTTAAAGATAACTTTTTAAAAACAGTAATTTTAGCCTATCCAGATTTAAATAAAGAGTTCTATTTGCAAACCGACAGTAGTGGGTTCGGTTTAGGGGTGATTCTATACCAATTTAATGAGAATAAGGAACCTAGAGTCTTATATTTCTTAAGCCGACATTTAAGGGGAGCGGAACTTAACTATACCACCACAGAAAAAGAGGCATTAGCTGTTGTGTGGGGATTTCAAAAACTTAGACAGCTTTTGTTGGGATCAAAAATTATAGTATTAACTGATCATCGTAGTTTAGAGTTTCTCAACAAGAGTTACCTTAATAATGAAAGATTAATCAGATGGAGCCTCTATCTCCAACAGTATCAGTATGAAATCATATATTGTTCAGGACAGGATAATGTCATTGCAGATATTCTTAGCCGCAATCCTGTTTCTGTTAATTATCAGAACCCCAGTACCGAAAATATAATTATTTGTAATATGTCTAGTTTGTTAGAGGAAGAAATAGTTAGAGATTATACAAATTTAGAATTACTGCAAGCACAGGATGCTAGGCTGGAGAGAATAGTTCACTTCTTATCAGATCCAGCTAAATTAGGTCAGAAAAGTAGATATGCTGATAGAATTAAAGAGGGTATGGGTTCAAAGATAGAATTTTAATGAAGAAATTAAAAAGGGGAGATGAAAATTCTTGGAGAGTGATTATTCCTTTATGTTTAGTCAATAAACTCATAGATTATGTTCACACCCAATATGGACACTATGGAATTCAGAAAATTGAACCTATTATTAAGAAGCATTTTTATTTTCATAAGATGTCTGAATCCATTGCCCGTAGACTTAGGGAATGCGAGATTTGTTTAAAAACTAAGTTTCAAAATAAATCGTATGTGGGAACACTTCAACCCATACTGCCCAGTCAGCCCAATGAATTATTGGCACTGGACTTTTATGGACCACTTCCACCTTTCAACCGTCAAAAATTTATTCTTGTGATGTATGACGTTTTTACCAAATATGTCTCTGCTTACCCAGTTCCAAAAACAGATGCTAAAAATGTTATTAAGTGCTTGGAAACTTATCAAATTCCATTAATAGGAAAACCAGCTTCAATACTTACCGACCACGCTACTGCATTCATTTCTGGTACATGGAAAAAGTGGGGTAAGAAGCAAAATATTCAACATATCATGTGCTCGATTAGAAATCCCCAATCCAATCCAAGTGAAAGAATCATGCGTGAGATAAGTAGGTTGTTCCGAGTATATATAGAACGGGATCACAAACAGTGGGTCAATAAGTTGCCACAGGTGATTAATTATATAAATATAACTATTAATGAGTCTACTAGGATGTCTCCAATTCGGCTGCACTTTGGTAGACCTGAACCTTTACTAATCAAAACACCGTTACCCGTAATAGTGGAAAATATTAATGTGGAACATGACCAAGCGCTGGCCAGAAATAACCTTAAAAAGATGGGTGATAAACACACTCATTATTCCAAAAACCAGTCCACATCCTTTTAAAGTCCATGATTTTGTTTTAATTAGAACTCCCCATGTGAGTAATCTCCGGAAACATATGTTTAGAAAATTCATGTATCTTTATGAAGGCCCCTATGAAATTGTGAAACAAGTGGGTGAGAATGCCTTTTTGGTCTCAACCCCTGATGGAACAAGAGGTACCTATAATGCCCGAAGCTTACTACCATATCCTAAACAAAATTAAATCTGTAAGATTGAATTTATTAACTTCTAAGAGAAGTATGATATAGACCTAGCAATACAATAAGAAATATTAATAATGTATGTGTTATTTTATTTTTTATTTATTTATAACGGTGGGAGAATTGTAACCTAGTGTTATTGACACTTGGTTTATTTGGCATTATTTCCACAGGAAAACAATGCTATCCTTTTTTAGAAAATAAAAAAATAAAATGATAATAATATTAAGTGATTAATAAAATATGCTATTTACTCACTTTAACGTGTTTTAAGCAAATAACTAATAAATTTAGTAATTCAATGTCATTTTGAAGAAGAGCATGAATAATTTAATTAAAATATTAACAATAAGAGCAATTTAATATAGTATAAAAGCACATATCATAAACAGTAATTGATTTTGGATGGGTAGAGGGGAGAGTGGATGAGTGTCTTATCATAAAGCACAATAACTTCTGGTAGTTTTTTTTATATATAATGTTTAAAGAATTATACATCAATGATTGTTAATTTAATGTATTTATTATTTTTTTTATAGTGTCAAATTACTTTGTAATCCAGGTAAATAATACGAAAACTATATGATTGTAATGGGTTTTTTTTCTTTTCTTTTATTTATGGTATAATTAAATGATTATTTTTCTGTAAGAGGTCGCTAAAACAAGACCGCCAATTTTTTTTTTTGAAGAAAGATTGTCTGACATTAGTTTTTCAAGGAAGGAGCAGTGCTGAAATTCGGTAACAAATTTTTTTTCATTTTTAATTGCAGAAATAAATATAAGTCAAGTAAAATTTTAATAATATCATGTGTGGCTAATCCTTTTTGGTGGGACATCCTGATCCTCTTTTGCTATCGACCTATTTAAAGCTTTTTATACGCAAAAATATACTATCTTGTGCTAAAGTTCAAAATGACCATATTAACTACAGCAATCACGGAAAATGTCATTATATTTAAATTAAGTAATATAAGTAATTTCCAGGAAATAATCAATTATTTGTTAACTTTACCTTATTTAATGATCTTTTCATGGTATAAAAGAAAAATTATAATTAAAAGACATATTATAAAAGCCAAGGAAAGTTAACTAGAAAAATTTCGCGCTCTTTCTAAAAGAAATTGTCTGCCTTTGAAAATAATGTAAGTTCCCCACGTTAAAATATGTTTTATTCACTGAAAATTATCTAGAAATAATATTAATGATAAATGATATTTACTTATGCACCTGTATATTTTAAAAAAAATATATATATATATATAAATTTTCTCAAGGCAAATATCGGAAAATTTGTATGTGTGCATTTTACGGAGAATTCCCTATTAAAGAAAAATTACAATTCCCAGAGTAGGAACAAAAACTAAAAACATTAGTGACTTAATTATAACCATAATATAATATGTTATATTATACATCAATTGGAGTCATTAAAACTTCATATCCACGTAAGTCAGTTGCAGTCATTATAATAATAGTATCTTGGAAAATTCGCGCATTATTTTTTTTTATTCATAAGCCAGCTAGCTAAAAATGGTACGTATCATCAATAATAGAAAAGGAAAAGAATTGTGTGTGTTATCGTTTAGAATAAAATATTCGTCTACGTTAGAATATGTATTGTTTTCTTGGATCCCAAAATTATAGCAGTTTAATTCAAGGAAGAGTTAACATCCAACGCTGCTATGTTTTTCTTTGCCTAATTTATTAAGTGCACCAGAATGGAGGCAACTTTTATATAAATGAAATAATAAAATGTGTTTCTTATTTTAAATTTGCTTCGTGAACTACGACTGGATCAAGTTCTTCATCTGGATAAATTGCCCAACGGAAAACATTTTTCTAGTGAGATAATAAGCACTTGTTAAGTAATGATTTTTTTTTTCTAATTTGTAAAATTATGTGTATTTTTTTTTTATATCAACAGGTTAAAGGCTGTATAGTCAAGTAATATTTAAATGACCTTGTAATCATAAAGGTATGTTTTCATGTAATTATTCTAGGTTAAATTTATATTTGACATGGAAAAAAAAAAAAAAATCTATAAAATATGTTTTAATTATTACATACAATTGTAGGTAGCAATTTTTTTTATGTTAGATACGTAAAAGAAAGAAAATATTTAGATATTTAATGGGTAAAAAAAAAAAAAAAAGTTATCAGAAGTAATTAAAAAGAATTGATATACAAGATATTTCTTGTCTAAAGCTTGAAACGAATTTATACTGTATTAATTGAGGAACTTATTCCCAATTATTCTTTATTAACACATTCACTTTATTTAGTTCAAGATAATATGCTACCAATTACTTGTTGAATGTTCCTTTGGTAAAATGAAAATTATTATACTTTTATTCTGTGATATCCATTGATTTCAGATGTTGATCTAAGTATACCCCGTAACATAATTTTAGTATAATTAGTGTATTTGCTTGTCTTGCCCAGATAAAGCATCAGTATATGCTTAATATCAGCATAAGTAATCTTTATAATATGTTTATTTTGTGGGATGAAAATGATTTCCCCAAAAGCTTTGTTTTCCATGAGGGGAATAGTTAAATCTAGTATTCGGGCATGTTTTATAGCCCAAGTGATCGCTTCTCATAGTTAGGACGATCAAGAATTTATCTCGCATGTAGTATACTTCATTCGTTTAAATCCCAGGAGAGGATTATATTTGGTGTGTGTTCGTATTATGCCCAAGTAAAAGGCAAGAAACCACCAAAATATTTTAATGTAGTAGTTAACTCTACAGACCTTCGGTGTTATTCCATGTTCCTCATGAGAAAATAGAGATAATTCCACCAAGGAAGGTGTTGATTATTGTGTTTTGTTTAGAAAGTTAGGGCAAGATAACGGGTATATTGGAGGTGTTAATTCCTCAAGATCCATTTTAGTATAAATAGTGCGCTAGTACTATGATCAATATCTGGATTGTGCGGCGGAATATTGCTAGTAATTCACATGTAAGTCAATGGAGAGAGTAAGTTTAAAATTGCGTGATTTAGAAACGCTTATTTACCAATGGAGGATTCAAATACAATGTTTAATTCTGGTTAATGAGTAAGCAACACTAATAATGTAAATTATCCTTATGAATAAAGTGTGTATCACAACTTAAGTGGTATTAAGTTAAATATAAAAATAGTAAGTGTAACTTTTGATAAATAGCCCATAAATTATAATAAGTTATCTAAATACAAACCATCGTTTAATTAAATATATTATCATAAAAATCGTTTTACGTATTGCATATAATCAGATTGTTTTTATTCCAAAACTAATATTTAGTTAATAAAGTTAAGTAGAAGCTCATATAAGATACACTAAACGGATGAGTTGATGTATCGATAATAATAAGTATTTTTTTTTTTATTCAATTTGCATAATTGTAAAAAGATGAAGTAGTAGTTCTAATCCAGGTCTAAAAGTATAGACAAATTAATGTTAGTTACATGTTGTTTTATCCATATGGGATCGAATAAATTATATATGTTTGTTTAGTGTTTTAAGAATAAAGTATAGTCCTGTTAAACTGTAATAATAAATTATAATCTTGTTAAACTTTAATAATAAATTATAGTCTTGTTACACGTTGTTTAGAGTCATTTTTCTTGTGTGCTAAATAAAAGTGTATTTGCATAATACTTGCAATACTTTCCTCGAGTCCGAAATCATTAAACTCCTAAAACTCAATACACCAGACAGATAAATTTAAGCAGATTGGAATATTTCATTATATTTTAGTTTAATAAGAATTATTTATGGGATTGAAAACTTCAGACCAAGACATTTTATTTTATGTGTGTGTAAAAATGATTTTATTCCCAAACTACTAGCTTTGGTTGCACATTGTTCGGTACACATTTAAGTGAAGTGTCTAAGTAATAAATCTTAGTTAAATTATTGTGTTGTCATGGATGATGGAAGGACACAAAAGCACCCTTGTCTTTTCCTCATTCCGACTGAGATTCTGGATAAAAAGGGCTGTATTATTCAAAATTATGCGTTGTTATTGAATATGGTTATCATCTCTTTAAATATTATAATAGTTGATATGGGGATGAAGATACCTGGAATTTAAATAAGGTAAATGTTTCCTATAGCCGACCAGAATGTCAGTCATATGCGACAACACAATACTGCCGAGCATTTTTCTTAAATATAACAGAGAACCCTGAGATTAATGTCATTATTATAAGTGCTCTTAAATTAAGGAGTGATCAATTATGATCAATATTACAAGCGTGGCATAGCTTAAGAGAATTGTATGTACAATTGTATTATATGAAAAGTATTTTAGATCATATTGGAAAATTAATAGATATGTTGTTTTTTTATTTTGGTTGCCATAGCAACCAACCAGATAAAAATTAGTGGCACAAGTGCGGATAAACCAACTAATTAACTGGTTAGATATTGGGTTGGAAATAATAATAATAACTAATTAATCCTGGTAATTATATCAATAAAAGAAATAAAATAAATTATTATAGATATAAACTAATAGATTAA